>BSBK01002556.1:12500-532537 GCA_027943335.1 Chamaecyparis obtusa | reverse complement strand
ATACATACATATATATATATAGATATAGATATATATATATAGATATGTATATATATATATATATGTGTATATATATATATATATATACACATATATATATATACATATATATATATATACATATATATATATATATATATATACATATATATACATATATATATACATATATATACATATATATATATACATATATATATATATACATATATATATATGTATACATATATATATATATATATTATATATGTATACATATATGTATATATATATATATGTATATATATATGTATATATACATATATATATACATATATATATATAATACATATATGTATATATATATATATATATATATATATATATATATATAGAGAGAGAGAGAGAGAGAGAGAGATATATATATATATATATATAATGAAACTAAGAATGGTGCCTTGTTCTGGTCTATTGAATTATTATCAATGAAATTTGTTAAGCATCTTGAATATGAATGGAATACAAGCTATCATTGTTTCAGATTGAATTATTGGTTTGTGAGATGGAGGTATGAGAGGCTAGAGGCTATGCCACAATTGAATAGTTGTGCCTAATTAATCTTTATATCCCTATTATAAGCCATAGCTTATGTAGTCTCCTATTTTTAAGTCTCAAAATAATTCACTTATGCAAGACACTGGTGTGTACTCTATGCTTTCTAATCTACACACATACTTCTCTCCACCAGTTATAGCCTAATCTACCTGATGATTATAATAGTCGCCAACTTGTGAAAACAATATTGTGTCTCAACGTGTAATGTAGTCCTCTCCAACTCATGCTTCAAGAGCTTATATAATAATTAACTGATTAATGTTTTTGGTTTTGATGTAAATTCTATTAAGACATTTTTACCACCAACTCACTTATGTTTGGAGTCTTCTCCATATTCTATACTCTTGGCCCAAATTTATTTATCTCACCTATAATAATTGGAAATGAAATGTTTGTATTTCATTGCTTACCATAGTTATCTGCCGAATATGAATTAATCCCCTTCAATGATGATAAATGTTGATGGCAGTCCCAAGTATAGCCTGAATGAAATATTAATTCCTCAATGTGTTCCTCTCTTTGAGACTCTTAAATGTTTTTGTTTTAATTTCTAACTTTTTAATTCAAATTACTATTTATAAAGTTAAATCTTAAATGTCAAAGATCATATCAGATAGATTTAATTCTATTTCAAGCATAATTGGTAAGGGTGATGGTATGTTTCTTGATTACACCCCCCACCAAAATTTAAACTCTTTGAGGTATGTATGATATAACAAATGAGACTAGTACCATAAATAGGATTTAAGAGATAAGGTCAAGTGGCCCACTTAGACACAAGGGATATCCAATGGCAGAATGGATACTTCTTAGCTCGAAAGATATTAGAAAATTTTGGCCTTATTGGAGTACTCCAATAAGGCCAAGATTCTACCCTTACCCATTTTGATAGAACAGATAAATAGTGGTAGAATGGATACCCCCACACCAAGAAACTTGATAGAAGATGCCAACACCAAGAAACCTGATAGAAGATGCCAACAAAACACTTAATAATGAAGATCCTCAATCTCTTGGCATTATAATTATCTCAGAATATCAATCTCTAATCAAAATTAAGATGGAAACAACAAAAATTTACAAAATATGTAACTTTTATTGTTGTCCCATGTCACAGTTCGTACATCCAAATAGTTCTATGTCTTCACACGTCTAAGTCTTCTAAAAGGAATTCTACACTTTTCTCCTCTCTTAGGCATCTATTGCAATAAGAACTCCTTGTCCAACCTCTTAGAACCTGCAACAAACTTGTTAGAAACATGAAAAGAAAACATGTTAGCAATTTCATCATTTGTCTGTTGTTTGGGACAGTCACCATATAATTATTTGGACTGTCTCTCCTCTTGCCTTGTAAGGTTAAAATGACCTTTTTTTCTTCCCTCCATGAATAAACCCTTACCATCTTGCACTTGTGAAATGATAGGACACCAATGTGTGCACATAACTATATCTTCTTCAATCACACTACTCTTCCAATTTTCCATCTTTTGTTCACTGTCATAATCATTAGTTTTTAGAATCATTAGTGATGCTCCAATCTTCTAATCCTGTTTCATAGACCTCTTCCTTGTGTGACTCTTCAAATCAACATACTCTTTCTTTCCAAAATAGATAACCCTTATCTCATATGAAGAATTATTTTTGCAAAGGCTTGAGAATAAACTTGTTACCATCCTTATGAACAAGTATTCTTGTACCCATCATATTTTCATTCTTAGGGACTGCCAAGGTCTTCCTAAGAGGATGTGACAACATGTCATTGGCACTATATCACACAAAAATTTCTCCTTGTACTCACCAATAGAAAAATCTACATAATCTTGTTCCCTACTCACAAGACTTTGCTCATCACTCATTCATGAGGCTCTATATGGTCTATCATGTGTAAATTTCTTCAAATGCAACTTCAAAACAAGATTGCTGATTGCAAAACCCCCGTACAGGATGGTCAAGAACAACTTGTGTTCTCTGCCTTAAAACTTCATGAAAAAAGTAGAATAAATACAAGGAAATGATAATAAATCAATATACCATCATGCATATAGAGAGTTAAGCAATTCTGCTTGGTGGGTAGGGCTTTGGTCTTAGCTTTGCCCAACTTGAAAGGTGCTCTGGCATATCAATATTTCTTTTTGAAATGTAGTGATCTAGACAACACATTTATCTCTATAATAAAATGTCATTCAATTTAACATTTTGCATGTTAGTTTTTATTTGCTGATTAAACTAGTAAACCAAAGGACATACTTATTATAAGTAAACTAGTAAATCAAAGGACATGCTTTTACTACTAAGTCTTTGTTTTTTGGGCATACTGATTATAAGTACTTGACATATATCACAAATGTTGCTAATTAAGGTTGGCAAGATGATTACGCCTATCCTGAAAAAAGACTGTCGAATCATTATGCTTTCAAATCAATTACCTATCGATGTATCCCTTGCGAGGGAGAGAAGCCAAACACATAAAGAACATGCACATAAACACAACAACTGAAAAACTTAAATGGAATACACCAAGAAGTACCAAATGATGAATGCTCAATTGTTGTAATGGCAAAGCAATATCATAACCGTCCATTTCTAGAACTTGATTTTTCTATAGTCCTAATGATTTTTCTTATTTCTTGTATGTGCTTGGTGATAGGATTTTGAACATTGTTGACATACTTAAATGGAATACACAATACCAAATGATGAATGCTCAATTGTTGTAATGGAAAAGCATTAGAACCGTCCATTTCAAAAATTTGATTTTGTATAGTCTTAATTATTTTTCTATAGTCCTAATGATTTTGAAAATTGTTGACAAAGAGTGTTTCTTTTTTTGATTATAGTATAAATGATTTTTCTATAGTCGTAATGATTTTTCTTATTTCTTGTCTTTTGTCCCTTTTTGATTTCCTACGTCTCTGCTTCATGACAGGATTTTGTCACCTTCTTTTGATGGTATATTTCATTCACTCTATGTGGAATACTATTTTGTTCACTATTTTATTTCAGCTTCATATTTCTTTCATTTTTCATATACACAAAGACTACACATGCTAATAAAAAATGAACTATTTGATTTAGGTTTAATTTTCATTATTGTAAATGGTTAATATTTATGATGGTACTCCTTTGTGTATTTCATATAAAAATAATCATATAAAAGTAATAAATGTAGTAACGATGGTGTAGTGCATTATTGATATAGGCTCGATGACTCTTGTTAATGTGCCAAACTATCAATGTGGTGGTGGGCAGTGTGTGTTGAAGACTTCATGGACACCAAACAACCTTGGACAACAATTTTGGTGTTGCCCAAATAGAAAAAAGGTTGCGAATGTGTATATATTTAATGTTTCTAATGTAAATATTATTCATTATAATATAAGAACTAATGTAGACTGGGTATCACGGGGAAATAATAGCTGTGGATACTTTAGTTGGGTCGATGACAACTCATCTACATCTATCTATCCATCTCCACTTATCCACAATGAAGGATTTGAGTGCAAAACGTGTCAGGCTAGGGCAAATTCCAAAATTATATTTTTACAATGCCCTCTCTGTATTGCAATCGCATATATTTGTTGCGACCATATGCAGAGATGAACTCAAGAATTAGTGAGTTTAGTATTTTCATATTGTAACTAATATTTTAATATTGATATGACATAACTTCTCTTTGCTTCAAGTGCGCATATATATGATTTACATCTTTTTTTAGAATAATTCTTCATGTTTATGGCTCAGGTGAGCCCCAATCTGCTATCAATCACATGATTTAACCTATAGTGTTTTCTTGGTTATTCCATTTATTCCTTGACCTTGACTATGGATTGACTATCATTTTCAAGCTTGAGCGAGGCTTCATACCACGCACCGTCTGCAGATTTGTACGCAATGCTGATTTAGGCTGGAGGTAAACTACATGTGTCATGTAAACAACATGGTTGAATGTAATCTCTTTTGCATGTTTTCAAGAGTTTTCCCACCAATACAAGTGTAAATAACACATTGAATGTAATCTACGAACGCTGTGTGGTATGAAGTCTTGCTGAAGTTTGAGTGCAACATGGTATGAAGTCTCCCTTTATTCTAGTGAGGGATTAAAATGAGTTCATTTTGGATGTAAAGGAGAATGGGGATACTCAAAGAGGAATTACACCAGCAAATGAGAGAAGGTATAAACACAACAGCTGAGAAACATAAATGCAGATTTCACAATAGCTAAGAAACATAATTGTAGGCATCACAGTCACAATTTTTTGGAGACAATGTAATTGAGTTGTATACCCAAGTGATGGAGTGCAAGTTCCGCACCTTCGATTCTAAGTTGACACTACGGGATACAAAGACCATATATAAGGAATAAATTTAGACAGCAGAGGAGGTTCATAATGACCAAAATAATACAGGATGAACCTCAAGTTAAATGAGGCAATTGAAAACATTTTAATAGATTTTTATTATTAAATAATGAAATTTACATATACTAGTGTTCTAAGCCCCCTCATTACATGATTTATTATTGTAAGCCCCCTCTAACTTACACATCTAGAAAATGAAACTACAACCTATTGGGATTGAGACAAACCTTATAGAACAACAACTAGGAAGGATCACTTGCCAACATCTATTGAATACATTTGTAGCTCATGAATACAAGGTCCTCCAATAGATGTATTCAACAGATGTTGGAAAGAAATCCTTCCTAGCTGTTGTTGTTCTATAAGGTTTCTCTTAATCCTAATAGGTTGTAGTTTCATTTTCTAGATGCGTAAGTTAGAGGGGGCTTACAATAATAAATCATGTAATGAGGGGGCTTAGAACACTAGTATATGAAAATTTCATTATTTAATAATAAAAATATATTAAAATGTTTGCAGTTGCCTCATTTAACTTGAGGTTTGTCCTATATTATTTTTGTCTTTATGGCCCTCCTCCGCTCTCTAAATTTATTCCTTGTCTATGGTCTTTGGATCCCATAGTGTCAACTTGGAATCAGAGGTGCAGAAGTTGCACTCTGTCACTTGGGTATGCAACTCAATTACATTGTCTCCAAAAAAATGTGACCATGATGCCTACAATTATGTTTCTTAGCTGTTGTGTCCCAGGACCCCTTATGACCCTTTACGACCATTTACGATCCCTAATAATACATCTTAGAGGTCTTAAAATGTCATAAAGGGTCATAAGAGGCTCCTAGGAGGGGCCAAATGAGCTTCCACCTTCATGTGGTTGGCCTTGCTAAGTAGAGAATGTTATACTCTTCTCAAAACAAAGAGAAGCTCAATAATTTAAGGTCTTAGTCCATAGACAAATTAAATTAGACTTACTATCCAAAACACATAAAAAATATGCACATAAACACGACAACTGAGAAACATAAATGTAGATTTCACAATAGCTGAGAAACATAATTGTAGGCATCATGGTCATAATTTTTTGGAGACAACGTAATTGAGTTGTGTACCCAAGTGATGTAGAGCAACTTCTGCACCTTCGATTCCAATTTGAATACATCTATTGGAGGACCTTGTATTCATGAACAACAAATGTAGTCAACTTGGAATCGGAGGTGCAGGAGTTGCTCTGCATCGTCTGGGTTTACAATTACATTGTCTCCAAAAAATTGTGACCATGATGCCTACAATTATGTTTCTCAACTGTTGTGTCCCAAGACCCCTTATGACCCTTTATGACCATTTATGATCCCTAAGAATACATCTTAGAGATCTTAAAATGTCGTAAAGGGTCATAGGAGGCTCCTAGGAGGGGCCATATGAGCTTCCACCTTCACGTGGTTGGCCCTGTTAAGTAGAGAATGTTATACTCTTCTTGAAACAAAGAGAAGCTCAATAATTTAAGGTCTCAGTCCACAAACAAATTAAATAAAAGGCTTTTTTGAAGTCAATAAAGTAGCAAAAAGCCTCGTCACCCGGAGTGTCCCATATTTTGTCAACTAAGTATCTAAGAGTTGCTCTGTGATCTATGGTGGAGTGTTTCGGTCTAAAAATAGCTTGTCCCTTTGTGTCTCCACTTTTGTAGATCAGGAAAGAACATGTTTATGTGAAATAAGACAAAAAATGTGCGACTATTTGTAAACAGTAAACAATAGTGACATAATATTGCTGTGCTTAATTTGATAATATATATATATTTAAAAAAAAATTAAATTGTATGTCACTTTTTTGACCAACAATGAATAGACATATTGACCAGAAAGCTATACATTCAACGTTTATTGTGACCATTTTATGTCACAATTTCTACGTACATTGGTGACAGGGATAATGCTATAGCTGACAATTCTTCCAGGTTGAAGCAATGATTTCGACATCATTTCCATCGATAGTTCAACCACTGGTGACATCGCAATTGCGATGGAGATTTCAAGTGTGGTATTTTCGACAAAAAAAATCTAACGACCGTTATGGTCAATTAGCTAACCAATAGGCATCTAATAATCGACTAAACCTCATTGAAAAACAAGCTAAAATTTACTAGTGTCTTCTTGATTATTTTCCTCTTATTATCTAGTCTACCTTCTTCTATTCATCTCTTCTGTCACTTCCATGCTTGATTCCTCCTCTTATAGAACCATGAATTTCAACTATCTTGTTATGGAACCTCTCTTGAAAATAGATGATCTCGAACTCATTGCTTAATTCAAAGATTTTTATTCCTCCAATAGTCCTTCTAGATATTGTATGAGTGATAAAATTAAGACAAAAATATAATAAAAGTTGATCGAATCGGATGCCTTTTCTCATACACATGATCCTATCATGACCTCCTTCTTCCAAACATTTTTCATCTTCAAAGTCTTCTCATAATTCCTCATCTTCCAAGTCTTACCATGACTCTTCTAGACATTATTCACATTCCTCATTATCCAAGTCTTCTTCCTCCACTAGGTCTTCACTTTCCTCTTCTTCACGATCTTGTTCCTCTTCTACTTCTCCCAAGAGTCTTACATCTCTTCTCAAGACATGCCATAATGAGAAATGTGACAATCCTTGTGATATCTCTTCCACATAGAGTGACAGGACCATCTTTGATGACTATGATGATGAACAATGTAGTGATACCTATGACACCTCTATTCCTAAGAGTCTGTTAGAAAGTAAAGTCCACCAAGATAACTAAGAAGGGGGGGGGGGCTGAATCAGTTATCAGATAATTATAACTTTTATCAACTTTAATATCATTAAACCATGTAAGTAATATAATTACCAACCATAGAAATATATTCATACACAATAACACAATGACACAAGATATGTTGACCAAGGAACCTCTTGATCAAAGAGTAAACCTCGGTGGCAATGATGCCTACAAAAGATGCACTAATATGAATATTCCTTATGAGAGGATGGACTCTATTAGGACTCTTATGAAATACATTCAGTACATATGAATCCCTGTTAGGAGATTTTGAATCCTTGTTAAAAGATTCTAACCCTGTTAAGAGTTATGGAAGACATAAGGACCCACTGCCCAAACAACTTTAGGGTAAGATCACTAAACACACTATCCAAATAATATTTGTATTACTCAATAGAATAATATGTTAACTCTTCTCTGATTGTGCCAAACCACACTCACTGTTACACCAGATCTCAATTTCAGATCTCTGTACTTCGCATGTCTTCCTTCACAATTCGCTTTCACTTTTAGCTCTTTTCTTCACTTCATATTCATACACTACTATCCTCTTCTACATCACAACAAGGAAACACATTCCTTCCTTTATACCACACTCAAATAATTACAAATGAGTCGACATACAATTACAACATAAAAGTTTCCACACGCTACATCAGAATTACACAAAACTATCAGCTCCCAAATACAAAAAATCTTCACTCATGTGACCTCGAAGTTTGTGCTATCATCCATGTCACCAACAATGTGTCTTCAACTTCCCTTTAACTATGCAAAACAAGATTCCATCCTGATTAGGAGATATCATCCGATTTCCACAAACCGCTACTCAGGAACACTACCTGAATACTACTTCCACCAAAATGCTCATAACTTCCATGAATAAATGAATTATTGTCTGTGCTCTTAAACATAGACATATAACATATCAAATAATATATAATCAACATCACATAGCACCAATTGCAATATCCCACATGCGCTAATTCAAACTCTGACTACTTCTCTGCAAGTCTCCGGTAAATCACTGTATTGACATCAATGACAATCATAGTCATGAATGCAACAACAACTGCTACAGAATGATTGCCAAACATTTAGCATTCATTCCTAACAATCTCCCCCATTGGCATTGATGGAAACATAGATGAAAAAATATCCAATGTTCCAAAAATCCAATATTGCAACACTGGTGCTCCAAATCCTCTTCATCAATCAAATCTTGCTTCGTTATCCTATTAAGTTCTCTCCAACAGATGTTTCAAATGGTTTTTCATGTATACTTCTCCCCGATTGACATCAATGACATAAATTTCATCATTATGTCAACAACAACTCTAATGTCAAAAGACACTATTTAGAAAATACATTCACTAGAGTCCTCATGACTCAACTCAGATACACATACTCCCCCATAGAGGAAGTACCAACATGATGCAGGAGCATCCTGGGTGTAAGAGCAATCTTGCATCACCCAAAAATATTTCTATTTTTATATTCAATAAGGGCTATTTTAGTGCAGAGCTGCTATTTATGGAAAGTTACTATTTTTGGTAATTTTTGTATGTGCTCAGAATGATCCGATTTCTTTCTTGGATGTTCATTTTGGTCACATAAGTCTGCCAGTAAAGTTTCATTGCCAGATCAAGTGTATATTGGAAGATATTGAAGATTTTCGGTATTGGCAGCAGGGTACAGAAACTTTGAACTCAGTTTTGAAGGCTTTAGAGGCCCCGGATGAGGTCAAAAATTTGGGTGACAGGTGCTTGCGCTGGTCAAGCCTGTAGAACGCTTCATGGTGTTTCTGAAATGGGGTTATAATAGCCGACGGGTCAACTGGTGATGACTTATGGTCTTCGGAAGTTGGGTCACCTGAAATGGCGGAAAATGATTTTTCTTCAAAATTTCTGTTCGGGTTTCAAAGGTTATCTTGAGCCGACTATGATGTAATAAAATGTAAAATAAAATAATTCTAAGTTTGGTCGGCCTTATTGGCTAAAACTTCTGGAACCTTCCCAGGCGGTGGAAAAATTGCCTATATAAGGAAGGCTGTATTATTGTCTTAGGCAGTTCAGAATAGTTCTGGGTAGTAGATCTGGGTATTGATTCGGGGCTTTGTCCTAAAGAATATTGTAAGGGAATGCCCATGTGGCTTTGCATATTGTAATTCTAAAATTTTGTAATTCCACATTTGTGGAGATAATAAGAAGCCAATTTTCTGTTCTTGCATATTACTGTTGTTGTTTCTCTATTTCTGTTATGTGTTTGTGGTATTAAGGGGAGCACCCTTCATCAAGTGGTATCAGAGCAGGATTTCTTGAGTGTGTAAACAGATCGCCGACTATGAGGCAGTTTGCACCAGGACCGTGGCAAGGGTTTCAGCGCGCATCGCGAAAATACCTCCATGAAAGGAACGTGGCGGAAGAGCTGGTGTTGTAAAACCTGAGGTTAGAGAGCTGCAGAGACAAGTGCGAGCATTGCAAGAAGAGATTCGCAGAGGAATGAATCTTAATGTCAGAGATGAAAGCGAGGATGAAGCCGAAGAAGAATATCAAGAAGGAGAAGTTGAAATTGTGAACCATGAGGAAGAAAGACTTTTTCGGGCGATTTCCAAGATTGGGAAAAGACCTAAGATTGAGGTTCCTACATTTTCTGGAAATCTTAACCCAGAGGAATTGATCGACTGGATCAATGAATGTGAAGAATATTTTGAGTATGAAGATGTTGAGGATCCTGATAGGGTCAAATTTGCGAAGGCCAGACTGAAAGGTCATGCAAAGATATGGTGGCAAGAGATTCAGTTGGAGCGAAATAGAAGGGGAAAGGAGAAAATCACAAGATGGGATCGGATGGTGGATAAATTGAAGCGACAGTTCATTCCTGTTGATTATGAGCTTGACCTACTGAAAAAAATACAGAGTTTGAAGCAAGCAGGAAGATCTGTTCAGGAGTATACAGAGGAGTTCTATCGACTTCTCATCAGAACAGGCCATGCAGAAGCTGATAAGGAGAAAGTTGCCCGATACCTTAATGGGTTAAGGCCAAGCATTTAGGAGGAGCTGAATCTAGTTTCGAATGAACAGTATTGAGGAGGCATACCAGTTTTCCCTAAAAGTAGAGGAAAAGCTGAACAAGAAGTTTGAGAGTAGACAAAATGGAAGAGGTCGCGGTGGACGATCTCGTGGACAGTCATATGGTGGCCGAAATGAAGATCCGAAAAAGAAAGATGAGGCTAGTAGCAGTCAGAATCAGCGAGGAAATAATTCCAATCGCTTCCAGGATCAGAATAATAGAGATCAAAGAGGAAGAGGAAGAGGACAAGGATCTGGAAGAGGTGGCTTCCGTGGAACATGTTTTCACTGTGGAGAAGAAGGTCATAGGGCATTTGAATGTCCTCAGCGCCAAGGTAGAACAGACAATAGAAATGAAGGCCAGGCCAGAATTGCACATGTAGATGAAGATGCCAGATCATCAAATTCTGAAGATGCTGAAAGAGGAGAAACGTTGATTAACAGAAGAGTCCTGTTGAGTGGTGAGAATGAACCTGAGCAAAGGAGGAGCTTGTTTCGCACCAGGTGCAAGTGTGAAGGTAAATGTTGTGATGTGATTATCGATAGTGGAAGCACTGACAATTTGGTGTCAGAAGAGATGGTGACAAAGTTGAAGCTCAAGAGACAGAAACACCCACATCCATATCGGATTGCCTGGGTACAGGATGACCACAAGGTCATGGTCAATGAACAATGCCTGGTGAAGTTCAAGATTGGCGGATACCAAGATGAGGTATTGTGTGATATCATATCTATGGATGCATGTCATATGTTGTTGGGTAGACCATGGCAGTTTGACAAATGTGCTGTACATGATGGCCGTGCGAATACCTATTCCCTGACAAAGGATGGAGTGCGACATAAGCTAAAACCATTGAAGGAGACTGAAGAAAAGGTATGTGGTAATGCAAGGATAACTTTTGTTGATGGAAGAAATTTCCTAGATGGTATGAGGCATGAGCATGTATGTTTTGCTTTAATTCCAAAAGCTGGTAAAGAGGAAGTAGAAGATGTTCCTGTAAAAGTTGCAGATTTGTAGAATGAGTTTCAGGATATTGTATCCGATAACGTGCTTGATGGATTACCACCAGTCAAGAAGATCAGTCATCAAATGGATTTGATCCCAGGAGCGAGTTTGCCGAATAAGGCAGCACACAGAATGACACTTGCAGAAAGTGAGGAGTTGAACAGACAAGTACATGAACTGCTACAGAAAAGATTGATCCGTGAGAGTCTGAGTCCCTGTGCTGTACCAGCAGTATTAGCACCAAAGAAGAATGGAGAGTGGAGGATGTGTACAAATTCTAGGGCAATAAACAAGATCACAATCAAGTACAGGTTTCCATTGCCACGAATGGATGATATTATGGACTGTTTGAGTGGAGCTGTGTATTTTTCAAAGATAGATCTAAAAAGTGGATATCATCAGATTCGGATCAGAGAAGGAGATGAATGGAAGACTGCCTTCAAGACAAAGGAAGGACTGTATGAGTGGTTAGTCATGCCTTTTGGGCTAACCAATGCACCGAGCACTTTCATGCGGCTCATGAACGAGGTTCTGAAAGAATTTTTAGGTAAGTTTGTCATTGTTTACCTAGATGATATTCTGATTTTTAGTAAGACATTGGAGGAGCATATGATGCATATTCGTATGGTATTTGAGAAGCTGAGAGAAGAGAAATTGTTGATTAATTTGAAGAAGTGCAGTTTTGTGAAGAAAGAGTTGGTGTATTTGGGGTTTGTAGTTTCAGGAGAAGGTCTAAAAATGGACCCAGAGAAGGTACAGGCTATCCTTGAATGGCCTACTCTAAGGAGTGCTACTGAGGTAAGATCTTTTCATGGTTTGGCTAGCTTTTACAGAAAGTTTATCCAAAATTTTAGCAGTATTTGTGGACCCTTGACTGAAACAATGAGAGGGGATAGAAAAGAGTTTAAGTGGACTAATGGGGCAGAAAAGAGTTTTCAATTATTGAAACAAAAAGTTACAGAACAACCTGTTTTAGCACTTCCAGACTTTAATAAGGTGTTTCAAGTAGATTGTGATGCTAGTGGTACTGCAATAGGAGCTGTTATGAGCCAAGAAGGTAAACCTGTTGCTTATTTCAGTGAGAAGTTAAATGATGCCAAGAGGAAATATTCTGTTTATGATCAAGAATTTTATGCTATAGTTCAGGCATTAAAGAAGTGGAGACATTATCTGCTTCCTAAGGAGTTTGTTTTGTATACTGATCATCAAGCTTTGTAATATTTGAATAGTCAAGGAAAGTTGAATCAGAGGCATTTGAAATGGGTTGAGTTTTTGCAGAGTTATACATTTGTTTTGAAACAGAGGAGTGGAAAGTCTAATAGGGTTGCAGATGCTCTTAGCAGAAGGCAACTATTGCTGACAGAAATGCAGATTGAAGTGGTTGGGTTCAAGGAACTCAAAAATTTGTATCCAGAGGATCCTAATTTTGGTGAAGCTTGGAAGGCTTGCACAGAACCTGTTACTCTAGACAGGACGAAATGGTTGGATTTCATCATCCAGGATGATATGCTATTCAGAGGGAGTCAGTTGTGCATTTCACGAAGTTCTATGAGGGAGAATCTCATCAAGGAGAAGCATAGCGGAGGATTGGCTGGACATTTTGGTCGTGATAAAACCCTTGGTTTGGTTAGTGAGAATTATTATTGGCCACAGTTGCAGCAAGATGTGAAGAAGTTTGTACAGAGTTGCAGAGTATGTCAGATGGCGAAAGGAGTGAAGCAGAATACAGGGTTGTATCAGCCATTACCTATACCAGAGAATCCTTGGGAGGATATCAGTATGGACTTTGTTCTTGGTTTACCGAGGACACAGCGGGGACATGATTCAATTTTTGTAGTAGTTGACAGATTTTCAAAGATGACACATTTCATTCCCTGCAAGAAGACTAATGATGCTGTTCATGTAGCAAAATTGTTTTTCAGAGAAGTAGTGAGACTTCATGGTTTGCCAAAGACCATAGTTTCAGATCGGGACACTAAGTTTGTTGGATATTTCTGGCGTACATTGTGGAAGAAGTTGAAGACAGATTTGAAGTTCAGTTCATCACATCATCCACAGACTGATGGACAGACAGAGGTGGTGAATAGGAGTTTGAGAAATTTGCTGAGATGTTTGGTTGGAGATAAGCCAACAGGATGGGATTTAATTTTACCATAGGCAGAATTTGCATACAATAATTCTATCAACAGGAGCACTGGTAAATCACCATTCCAGATTGTATATGGAAGTAGTCCAAGAAATGCATCTGAATTAAGAAAGATAGATAAAGGAGAAATAAGTAGTGCTGAAGCTGAGGATTTTGCAGAACACTTGAAGAACATCCATGGGGAGGTGAGGAAGCATATTACCAAGATGAACGCACAGTATAAGGCTAAGGCAGATGAGAAAAGGAGGTATAAAGAATTTCAAGTTGGTGATGAAGTCATGGTTCATTTGCGGAAGGAGCGGTTTCCAGTTGGTACATATAACAAGCTGAAAATGAAGAAGTTTGGACCATGTAGGATACTGAAGAAGCATGATTCAGGAAATGCATATGAGGTAGAATTGCCTAGTGAGCTTAATATTTCACCAGTGTTTAACATTTCAGATCTGACAGAGTATCATGAAGGAGGTGTTGAAGATGAGATCACAGCAGCACAGTAGAGTATTCCAGCAACTAGTTTAGACACTAAGGAGATTGAAGATATACTGGATAGTCTTGTTGGCAGAAGCACAAGGAACAGGACATATGAAGAATATCTGGTCAAGTGGAAAGGATGACCTGTTGAAGATTCATCATGGCTAACAAAGGAGGAGGTTAACCGTCTTGGTTTTCCTCTACACACCTGAGTCGTGACAGGGTCACTTCTCAAATTACCCTGGGTGTCTGATGCAGGAGAATCCTGGGTGTAAGAGCAATCTTGCATCACCCAAAAATATTTCTATTTTTATATTCAATAAGGGCTATTTTAGTGCAGAGCTGCTATTTATGGAAAGTTACTATTTTTGGTAATTTTTGTATGTGCTCAGAATGATCCGATTTCTTTCTTGGAGGTTCATTTTGGTCATATAAGTCTGCAAGTAAAGTTTCATTGCCAGATCAAGTGTATATTGGAAGATATTGAAGATTTTTGGTATTGGCAGCAGGGTACAGAAACTTCGAACTCAGTTTTGAAGGCTTTAGAGGCCCCGGATGAGGTCAAAAATTTGGGTGACAGGCGCTTGCGCTGGTCAAGCCTGTAGAGCGCTTCATGGCGTTTCCAAAATGGGGTTATAATAGCCGACGGGTCAACTGGTGATGACTTATGGTCTTCGGAAGTTGGGTCACCTGAAATGGCGGAAAATGATTTTTCTTCAAAATTTCTGTTGGGGTTTCAAAGGTTATCTTGAGCCGACTATGATGTAATAAAATGTAAAATAAAATAATTCTAAGTTTGGTCGGCCTTATTGGCTAAAAATTCTGGAACCTTCCCAGGCGGTGGAAAAATTGCCTATATAAGGAAGACTGTATTATTGTCTTAGGCAGTTCAGAATAGTTCTGGGTAGTAGATCTGGGTATTGATTCGGGGCTTTGTCCTAAAGAATATTGTAAGGGAATGCCCATGTGGCTTTGCATATTGTAATTTTAAAAGTTTGTAATTCCACATTTGTGGAGATAATAAGAAGCCAATTTTCTGTTCTTGCATATTACTGTTGTTGTTTCTCTATTTCTGTTATGTGTTTGTGGTATTAAGGGGAGCACCCTTCATCAAGTGGTATCAGAGCAGGATTTCTTGAGTGTGTAAACAGATCGCCGACTGTGAGGCAGTTTGCACTAGGACCGTGGCTAGGGTTTCAGTGCGCATCGCGAAAATACCTCCATGAAAGGAACGTGGCGGAAGAGCTGGTGTTGTAACACCTGAGGTTAGAGAGCTGCAGAGACAAGTGGGAGCATTGCAAGAAGAGATTCACAGAGGAATGAATCTTAATGTCAGAGACGAAAGCGAGGATGAAGCCGAAGAAGAATATCAAGAAGGAGAAGTTGAAATTGTGAACCATGAGGAAGAAAGACTTTTTCGGGCGATTTCCAAGATTGGGAAAAGACCTAAGATTGAGGTTCCTACATTTTCTGGAAATCTTAACCCAGAGGAATTGATCGACTGGATCAATGAATGTGAAGAATATTTTGAGTATGAAGATATTGAGGATCCTGATAGGGTCAAATTTGCGAAGGCCAGACTGAAAGGTTATGCGAAGATATGGTGGCAAGAGATTCAGTTGGAGCGAAATAGAAGGGGAAAGGAGAAAATCACAAGATGGGATCGGATGGTGGATAAATTGAAGCGACAGTTCATTCCTGTTGATTATGAGCTTGACCTACTGAAAAAAATACAGAGTTTGAAGCAAGCAGGAAGATCTGTTCAGGAGTATACAGAGGAGTTCTATCGACTTCTCATCAGAACAGGCCATGCAGAAGCTGATAAGGAGAAAGTTGCCCGATACCTTAATGGGTTAAGGCCAAGCATTCAGGAGGAGCTGAATCTGGTTCGAATGAACAGTATTGAGGAGGCATACCAGTTTGCCCTAAAAGTAGAGGAAAAGCTGAACAAGAAGTTTGAGAGCAGACAAAATGGAAGAGGTCGCGGTGGACGATCTCGTGGACGGTCATATGGTGGCCGAAATGAAGATCCGAAAAAGAAAGATGAGGCTAGTAGCAGTCAGAATCAGCGAGGAAATAATTCCAATCGCTTCCAGGATCAGAATAATAGAGATCAAAGAGGAAGAGGAAGAGGACAAGGATCTGGAAGAGGTGGCTTCCGTGGAACATGTTTTCACTGTGGAGAAGAAGGTCATAGGGCATTTGAATGTCCTTAGCGCCAAGACAGAACAGACAGGAGAAATGAAGGCCAGGCCAGAATTGCACATGTAGATGAAGATGCCAGATCATCAAATTCTGAAGATGCTGAAAAAGGAGAAACGTTGATTAACAGAAGAGTCCTGTTGAGTGGTGAGAATGAACCTGAGCAAAGGAGGAGCTTGTTTCACACCAGGTGCAAGTGTGAAGGTAAATGTTGTGATTTGATTATCGATAGTGGAAGCACTGACAATTTGGTGTCAGAGGAGATGGTGACAAAGTTGAAGCTCAAGAGACAGAAACACCCACATCCATATCGGATTGCCTGGGTACAGAATGACCACAAGGTCATGGTCAATGAACAATGCCTGGTGAAGTTCAAGATTGGCGGATACCAAGATGAGGTATTGTGTGATATCATATCTATGGATGCATGTCATATGTTGTTGGGTAGACCATGGCAGTTTGACAGATGTGCTGTACATGATGGCCGTGCGAATACCTATTCCCTGACAAAGGATGGAGTGCGACATAAGCTAAAACCATTGAAGGAGACTGAAGAAAAGGTATGTGGTAATTCAAGGATAACTTTTGTTGATGGAAGAAATTTCCTAGATGGTATGAGGCATGAGCATGTATGTTTTGCTTTAATTCCAAAAGCTAGTAAAGAGGAAGTAGAAGATGTTCTTGTAGAAGTTGCAGATTTGTTGAATGAGTTTCAGGATATTGTATCTGATAACGTGCCTGATGGATTACCACCAGTCAGGAAGATCAGTCATCAAATGGATTTGATCCTAGGAGCGAGTTTGTCGAATAAGGCAGCACACAGAATGACACCTGCAGAAAGTGAGGAGTTGAACAGACAAGTACATGAACTGCTACAGAAAGAATTGATCCGTGAGAGTTTGAGTCCCTGTGCTGTACCAGCGGTATTAGCACCAAAAAAGAATGGAGAGTGGAGGATGTGTACAGATTCTAGACCAATAAACAAGATCACAATCAAGTACAGGTTTCCATTGCCACGAATGGATGATATTATGGACTGTTTGAGTGGAGCTGTGTATTTTTCAAAGATAGATCTAAAAAGTGGATATCATCAGATTTAGATCAGAGAAGGAGATGAATGGAAGACTACCTTCAAGACAAAGGAAGGACTGTATGAGTGGTTAGTCATGCCTTTTGGGCTAACCAATGCACCGAGCACTTTCATGCGGCTCATGAACGAGGTTCTGAAAGAATTTTTAGGTAAGTTTGTCATTGTTTACCTAGATGATATTCTGATCTTTAGTAAGACATTGGAGGAGCATATGATGCATATTCGTATGGTATTTGAGAAGCTGAGAGAAGAGAAATTGTTGATTAATTTGAAGAAGTGCAGTTTTGTGAAGAAAGAGTTGGTGTATTTGGGGTTTGTAGTTTCAGGAGAAGGTCTAAAAATGGATCCAGAGAAGGTACAGGCTATCCTTGAATGGCCTACTCCAAGGAGTGCTACTGAGGTAAGATCTTTTCATGGTTTGGCTAGCTTTTACAGAAAGTTTATCCGAAATTTTAGCAGTATTTGTGGACCCTTGACTGAAACAATGAGAGGGGATAGAAAAGAGTTTAAGTGGACTAATGGGGCAGAAAAAAGTTTTCAATTATTGAAACAAAAAGTTACAGAACAATCTGTTTTAGCACTTCCAGACTTTAATAAGGTGTTTCAAGTAGATTGTGATGCTAGTGGTACTGCAATAGGAGCTGTTATGAGCCAAGAAGGTAAACCTGTTGCTTATTTCAGTGAGAAGTTAAATGATGCCAAGAGGAAATATTATGTTTATGATCAAGAATTTTATGCTATAGTTCAGGCATTAAAGAAGTGGAGACATTATCTACTTCCTAAGGAGTTTGTTTTGTATACTGATCATCAAGCTTTGTAATATTTGAATAGTCAAGGAAAGTTGAATCAGAGGCATTTGAAATGGGTTGAGTTTTTGCAGAGTTATACATTTGTTTTGAAACACAGGAGTGGAAAGTCTAATAGGGTTGCAGATGCTCTTAGCAGAAGGCAACTATTGCTGACAGAAATGCAGATTGAAGTGGTTGGGTTCAAGGAACTCAAGAATTTGTATCCAGAGGATCCTAATTTTGGTGAAGCTTGGAAGGCTTGCACAGAACCTGTTACTCTAGACAGGACGAAATGGTTGGATTTCATCATCCAGGATGATATGCTATTCAGAGGGAGTCAGTTGTGCATTCCACGAAGTTCTATGAGGGAGAATCTCATCAAGGAGAAGCATAGCGGAGGATTGGCTGGACATTTTGGTCGTGATAAAACCCTTGGTTTGGTTAGTGAGAATTATTATTGGCCACAGTTGCAGCAAGATGTGAAGAAATTTGTACAGAGTTGCAGAGTATGTCAGATGGCGAAAGGAGTGAAGCAGAATACAGGGTTGTATCAGCCATTACCTATACCAGAGAATCCTTGGGAGGATATCAGTATGGACTTTATTCTTGGTTTACCGAGGACACAGCGGGGACATGATTCAATTTTTGTAGTAGTTGACAGATTTTCAAAGATGGCACATTTCATTCCCTGCAAGAAGACTAATGATGCTGTTCATGTAGCAAAATTGTTTTTCAGAGAAGTAGTGAGACTTCATGGTTTGCCAAAGACCATAGTTTCAGATCGGGACACTAAGTTTGTTGGATATTTCTGGCGTACATTGTGGAAGAAGTTGAAGACAGATTTGAAGTTCAGTTCATCACATCATCCACAGACTGATGGACAGACAGAGGTGGTGAATAGGAGTTTGGGAAATTTGCTGAGATGTTTGGTTGGAGATAAGCCAACAGGATGGGATTTGATTTTACCATAGGCAGAATTTGCATACAATAATTCTGTCAACAGGAGCACTGGTAAATCACCATTCCAGATTGTATATGGAAGTAGTCCAAGAAATGCATCTGAATTAAGGAAGATAGATAAAGGAGAAATAAGTAGTGCTGAAGCTGAGGATTTTGCAGAACACTTGAAGAACATCCATGGGGAGGTGAGGAAGTATATTACCAAGATGAATGCACAGTATAAGGCTAAGGCAGATGAGAAAAGGAGGTATAAGGAATTTCAAGTTGGTGATGAAGTCATGGTTCATTTGCGGAAGGAGCGGTTTCCAGTTGGTACATATAACAAGCTGAAAATGAAGAAGTTTGGACCATGTAGGATACTGAAGAAGCATGATTCAGGAAATGCATATGAGGTAGAATTGCTTAGTGAGCTGAATATTTCACCAGTGTTTAACATTTCAGATCTGACAGAGTATCATGAAGGAGGTGTTGAAGATGAGATCACAGCAGCACAGTGGAGTATTCCAGCAACTAGTTCAGACACTAAGGAGATTGAAGATATACTGGATAGTCGTGTTGGCAGAAGCACAAGGAACAAGACATATGAAGAATATCTGGTCAAGTGGAAAGGATGACCTGTTGAAAATTCATCATGGCTAACAAAGGAGGAGGTTAACCGTCTTGGTTTTCCTCTACACACCTGAGTCGTGACAGGGTCACTTCTCAAATTACCCTGGGTGTCTGATGTAGGAGCATCCTGGGTGTAAGAGCAATCTTGCATCACCCAAAAATATTTCTATTTTTATATTCAATAAGGGATATTTTAGTGCAGAGCTGCTATTTATGGAAAGTTACTATTTTTGGTAATTTTTGTATGTGCTCAGAATGATCCGATTTCTTTCTTGGACGTTCATTTTGGTCATATAAGTCTGCCAGTAAAGTTTCATTGCCAAATCAAGTGTATATTGGAAGATATTGAAGATTTTTGGTATTGGCAGCAGGGTACAGAAACTTCGAACTCAGTTTTGAAGGCTTTAGAGGCCCCGAATGAGGTCGAAAATTTGGGTGACAGGCGCTTGCGCTGGTCAAGCCTGTAGAGCGCTTCATGGCGTTTCCGAAATGGGGTTATAATAGCCGCCGGGTCAACTGGTGATGACTTATGGTCTTCGGAAGTTGGGTCACCTGAAATGGCGGAAAATAATTTTTCTTCAAAATTTCTGTTCGGGTTTCAAAGGTTATCTTGAGCCGACTATGATGTAATAAAATGTAAAATAAAATAATTCTAAGTTTGGTCGGCCTTATTGGCTAAAAATTCTGGAACCTTCCTAGGCGGTGGAAAAATTTCCTATATAAGGAAGGCTGTATTATTGTCTTAGGCAGTTCAGAATAGTTCTGGGTAGTAGATCTGGGTATTGATTCGGGGCTTTGTCCTAAAGAATATTGTAAGGGAATGCCCATGTGGCTTTGCATATTGTAATTCTAAAAGTTTGTAATTCCACATTTGTGGAGATAATAAGAAGCCAATTTTCTGTTCTTGCATATTACTGTTGTTGTTTCTCTATTTCTGTTATGTGTTTGTGGTATTAAGGGGAGCACCCTTCATCACAACATCCAGTCCAGAAGAAAGATAAGGCTCATATACCATTGGATGGATGCAACTAACTACATCAATTCTCAAAAGTAGTCTGGGGCATAACCCCAAGCATACCTCTCAGATACTCAAATGTATCCTTAGGCAAAGGCTTTGTAAATATATCTGCTATCTACTCCTTTGTACTTATGTACTCAAGTCTAACTTCTTTCTCAGCAACTTTCTCTTTTACAACATGATACTTGATCTCTATAAGATTTTTCTTAGAATGTAATACAAGATTCTTAGACATACTAACTATGTTGGTATTGTCACAATGTATGACAATAGGTTCAACAAACTTTATTCTAATATCCTTCAACATTTGCTTCATCCAAATTATCTGGTTACAATTGTTTGCTATTGCTACATATTTTGCTTTTACTATGCTTTGTGAGGTACAATTTTGCTTCTTTCTTAGCCAAGAAACCAATCTTCCTTTGAGGAAAAATGCTCCTCCACTGGTGCTTTTCTTATCATCAACACTGCCTCCCCAATCAACATCTATATATGCACATAGGGTAAAGTCATCATATTTTTCATACCATAATCCATAGTCCATTGTGCCTCTTAAATATCTCACTATCCTCTTTATTGATACATAATGTGATTCTCTAGGTTCAGCTTGAAATCTTGCTACAATTCCAACTGAATGTGCTATATCAGGTATTGTATCAGTTAAATACTGCAATCCTCCAATCATAGATCTGTATTTCTTCTGTTCTACTGCAGGAGTCTCATCTGTGCTAGATAACTTATGTCTAGTCACCATAGGTGTTCCAAATGGTTTATAGTTCTCCATTCCAAATCTTTTCAACAAGTCATTCAAGTACTTTGTCTGACTTACAAAGATACCATCATTGTTCTATGTTATCTATAATCCCAAAAAGTATTTCATTTCACCAATCATACTCATTTCAAATTTAGTCTTCATTTCATCAACAAATTTTTCACTAGCTTCATCTTCTCCTCCAAAAATAATGTCATAAAAAAAAATAACTATAACCCACAAACCATTTTCAATTTCTTTTGTGTATAGATTGCTATCAGCTGTTCCTTTTGTAAATCTCAACTTGAACAAATACTTGTCCAGTCTTGCATACCAAGTTCTAGGTGCTTGTTTAAGTCCATATAAAGCTTTCTTTAGTTTACATACCATTTCTCCTTCTTGCATCAAAGGAAAACCTTCAGGCTGCTCAATGTAGACTTCTTCTTCCAACTCTCCATTCAAAAATGTTGACTTCACATCCATCTGATATACTTTGAATTCCTTGTAAGCTGCATAAGCCAAAAATATTTTTACCACTTCAATTCTTGCAACAGGTGCAAAGGTTTCTTCATAGTCAATTCCTTCTTGCTGTGAGAATCCCTTACATACCAATCTTGGTTTGTTTCTTACTACTTCTCCTTGTTCATTCATCTTGTTTTTGAATACCCATTTAGTTCCAATAACATTCTTGTCTTTAGGTCTAGGGACCAATTCCCATGTCTTGTTCTTTTCAATCTAATCTAGTTCTTCTTTCATAGCATTAGTCCAACTTTCATCTTCACAAGCTTCAGTAGTAGTCTTAGGTTCAATTTGAGAAATCAAACATAACTATTCTTGTACCTTATTTTGAGTCTGAAATCCTCTTTTGATGCTTCCAATAATTTGTCCAATAGGATGATTTCTTGATAAACTCTTGCTAGGTGTCACTGTCTCAGATCTCACTTTAGGTGTAGGTTCTTTCATTAAAAAAATCACTGTCAGTCTCATAAAATAATTTAGTAGATCCAATATTAGGTTTAGGATGAGTTTCTTCATTTGATTCATAATCAAGCATTCTTTCCTGAATTTTGAACTTTTCATGAACTTTAACATTTGCACTCTCAACAATAGTCTTAATTCTTTTATTGTAACATCTATGGGCTTTTCTTTTCAAAGAATATCCAAGAAATATACCTTCATCACTTCTAGGATCAAACTTTCCAATATCATCATCTCTTTTTATATAACATTTGCTTCAAAAGATTCTAAAATACTTAACTGAGGGTGCATGTCCAAACCATAATTTATAAGGTGTCTTGTCTGTGTCTGCTCTGATTTGTACTCTATTCATTGTATACACTATTGTGTTCACTACTTCTCTCCAGAATAACTTTGCCAAATCATTCTCAAATAACATAGCTCTTGCTGCTTCAGTCACTGATCTATTTCTTCTTTCTGCAATACCATTTTGTTCAGGTGTTCTAGGGGCTGAGAATTGTCTCTTAATGCCATTTTCTTCACAAAAGGTGTTAAACTCTCTAGAAGTAAATTCTCCACCTCTATCAAATCTCAAACATTTAATCTTCATTCTAGATTCATTCTCAACTTTATTGTTAACAATCTTAAACTTATCAAATGCTTCAAATTTTTCTTTAAGAAATGCAATCCACATCATTCTTGTAAAATCATCAACAAGAATCATGAAATACCTTTCTCCATAGAATCCTCTAGTCCTGGTAGGACAGCTCAAATCTGTATGAACAAGTTCTAGCTTTTCTGTAGATGTAAACTTCTTATTGGGAAAAGAACTTCTCTTATGTTTAGCCATCACACATTCTTTGAAAATCATGTTAGCAGGCTTCATAATTTTAGGCAAATCTCTTACTGCATGTGTAGTACTTACTTTCACAATGTTGTTAAAGTTTATATGACAAAAATTTCTATTCCATAACCAACTGTCATCAATTTTAGTAATCAAATATGTCATCTCAGTAGGATTCAACTAAAATACATTACCTCTAGTTCTAGATCCAGTTCCAATCAGATTTCCATCTCTATCTTTTATCACAAAAGTTTTCTCAGTAAACCAAACTTGATATCCCTTATCAACTAACTGTCCAATACTCAAAAGATTATGTTTCAATCCATCCACAAAATAAGCATCATTAGTATTATTCTTTCCATCAAGAGTAATAGATCCTATATGTTTAATCAAACAAGGTGCATTGTTTCCAACTCTAACAACTCCTCCATCATATTCATTTAACTTTATGAACTTTTTCATGTCTCCAGTCATATGATGTGAACAACCACTATCTATAATCCAATCAACTTTCTTTTCAACTTGAGAAACTAAGGCTTTTTCTTCCTTAACATCAGTTTCATAATTTTCTTCTTTAATTGCTACAAATCCTATGTCATCATTATTCTCAGTATCACTTTTACTTAAAGTTCTTTCTATACTAGCTTCAAGATCTTCATCATTACCATAAGAACATTCCTTAGATCTTCTAGGTTTGAAATTGTTTCTGTACTTTTTAACTCTCTTAGGACATTTAGATGCAAAATGACCATATTCTTTACAAGTCCAATATTTCAATTTTTTCTTACCGTCTGGTTCTCTCTTCACAAGGAAGGTAATACCTTCTTTAATCTTCTTGTCTTCTTCATTTCTAGATCTACTACTGCTAGCATAATCTCCACTCACACTAATGCTTCTTGACAAAGTAGGGCGAACATTAAGAGCACTGAATGCTATCTCCATTCTAGGTAAGTCTCCTGATAACCTTAGGTTCATTTTTGCTGCTTCCAATCTTCCAAGAAGAGTCTCTCTTGTAAATTTTTTAGTACAAGGTATAACTTGTTCAATCATCTATGTTGTCTACTTAAATACAAGAGTCAATTTCCTCAAAATTTTCCATATCACTTCATTCTCTGTCTTTGTTCCTCCACAAGATTTTATACTTGTAATAATTTTTGACATTCTACCAATATAGCTTCTAACAGATTCATCTTCCAACATTCTTATATCTTCAAATGCACATATCTAATTATGTAATCTAACTCTTTTTGCATGTTCATCACCTTGAAAAGTAGAGTGTAAAATTTTCCAAATTTCATGAGATTTTTTCAAATATTTTACCTGACTGTACTCATTCTTTGGAAGGGCTGTCAAAAGTTCTTCTCTTGCAAGTATGTTACACATGAATAGATCTCTCTCATCAGCAATAGGAAACACGTTGATCAGTATGCACTGAAAGACAAAGATGAAATACCCTTGATATCTCACTTCATACACACCTGAAAATGAATCCTAAACCTTGTTATTTCCTTGAAATAACTCTATTCTCAACTCATAATAGAAAAACTAAAACACCCTTGATGCTTTAACCAATAAATTTTAGGAACAAATGGAGACAATTTTGATAATAGTATAACAGTGTTGAAGATTCATTCAAAAGATAGACTATTACAAGACAAATTATCATCTGAGACCAGGAAGGATTCAGGAAAACACCCTATATGAAGAGAAGAGGGTCATATTTACAGCAGGATCCACTCATGGAACTAGCTCTGAGAAAAATACAAATAATCTAGAACACTCAAGGTTACCAAAAAATTGGAACCTTTTCTAAATGATCTTGGAAATTCTTATAAAGGATTGCAACAAGATTGTGATGATTTAGGTCAAAATTAGGTCTACAACCACTAGGTACAACAAGAAATGAAAGTCATCAGGAAAGGTTGGAAACCTAGGAAGATTAGATCAAATCTAAGGTACAATTATTTGGGTTTCACATCAATAGGCTAATTGTGATTATAATTCACTGATTTCTTGTTGCAGACAAAAAAACTATAAATTCCTGAACCAATTGCAACTTGCGTGCACAGGGCATGGAGATAACTGGCATCCATCAAACCCTAGCCACCCTATTTAAATATTAGTCCTTTGTATTTAATTGGTATGACATTTTAGGAAAACAACTCTGATCAAAGTGACTGCCTAATACCTTGTTTATCAACCTTCTACCTACAACCGTCCTTGGAAAATATAAATGATTCAATCTTCTTGCTTCTAGTTTACCAACTCAAACCCTGGCAAAACCATTTAATCAATTTTAAAATTCTATCTTCAACGGTTAACTGGAAAATTTTAAAATGTGACCGTTGATCTTAGTCTTTCCTAATTGATTGGGTGACTCTCATAAATCAACAATAGTCACTTAACCTCTTTTAAAACACTTAGTCACATCAACCTTTTACTCTGCCAATTAGGAAAGAACACATTAGCTACACTTGGCATGAGGACCCACCTTTATCTTTATCTAACCCATGGCAAGTCTTAACAATACTAGATCTAGAGAACATGCGACTAAAGGCAATCTCCAAGTCGTGGAACAATTTAACTAACCTTGGTTTGATCAGGCAATCACGAGAACACTACATTCACCTGATTGCTGAACATTTCCCTTAACTCAGGTTTCATTTGGAGAACAAGCAACCAACATTTGATCCATTCATCATCAATGACTCATTTTGATCAGCTGAATACCTCATAACCTTGTGACCTAACTCATCTTATCCAGTGAACATGCGAACAAAGCCTTCTCCAACTAGATGAATGTATCACTTAACCAGGGTTTGATCTAGAGAACAAGAGAAAAAAGAATTCACCAAGTCACCAGATAAAAATCTTAACCTTAGTTATATCTCTAGATCAAGTGCTAGCCATTGATCTTGTCCTCATCCTGTGGCTATCGTTGAATCATTGAGCCCAGAAATTAACTCATCTTTAATCAAGCAATTCAGCAGACAAAGGGAAAACTTGACTTGCCCTTAAATGTGGTCAAATTTGGAGATTATGTGACTGAGCATTCTCCAATTCACTAAAAAAATTCTTGACCTTAGGTTATATCATGAGAACACAT
Source organism: Chamaecyparis obtusa (assembly GCA_027943335.1). Taxonomy (NCBI): domain Eukaryota; kingdom Viridiplantae; phylum Streptophyta; class Pinopsida; order Cupressales; family Cupressaceae; genus Chamaecyparis; species Chamaecyparis obtusa. Next base: position 505,766 of record BSBK01002556.1, on the reverse strand, counting down.
GAAAGCCTCAACCACTAGATCGCTGAATGAAATACTTAACCACCAAAAATAAACCTTTGAGTTAACCCAAGCTCATTTGGAGATCACATGAACAAAGGACTTCACATGATCTCTTAATCATTTTCTTAACTAGGGTTAAGTCCTAAGAATATGCAACTGAGGTAATCTCCAAGTCATAGGATCTTTTCTTTACCCTGGGTTAAATCTGGAGAATCAACGCCAGACACTGATCTTGATCTGCATCGACAGCTCACACTTAATCTTTGAAAGCTTCCTATCTTGACCGGATATTTGGTGAACATGTGACTGAAGGGAAACATAACCATTCGCCAGGTCGCTAGATGTTAAGAACTTAGCCACCAAGATCAGGAGAATATGCGAATGATTGTATTCGCTGGATCACCATATAAAATGACTAACTGCCTGAGAACTTAGAGAACTGGTGAACACCTTAGTTGTGTTATCTTGGAATAGAATAAAACATGTGCAGGAAAAGGATTTAAGTGGCCCAAAAAGGTAATGATAAAATAGACCTTGGCTAGGGTTTTTGGACTTAAGCAAATTTTGGAAAACCTAGGACATGGATTTAGACCTATTTCTCAGACCTTCAAGCAGCCATATCTCTAGTTTTTGCATTTTAACACATGCAATATTAACTGGAGCTTGGTAAAACCCTGAACTATCTCTGGCTAAGTTCACAAGCTATGAAACATGATATATTTTCTTCACAGGTCAAAACAATTGTTGTAGCAGGACAAGGCAATTTCTTAGATTTTGCAAGGAATAGGCCATTTTCATTGGATTTTTTCTATGACAGGAAAATGGGCTAACAATGGCTCTATTTGGAGATGCATGCCTCTTGCAGGCATGACAAAGATTCAAAATTTCTAGAGGAAGTTGACCACCCACACAAAAAAAACTGACAAGGAACCTTCTCAAAAATTGGCAAATGAACTAGGGAAACAAAAAGGGAAATACACAACAGAAAAGAAAATTATGTACAAAATTTACAGGATTGAAACTTTACTTGGTGGCCCTGGGTCACCAAAAGAAAATCAAAACCCTCCTGAGTCAAAGGTTTAATTTTCATCCACATATGTAACCTACCACCTGAAAGTGTCATGATCATCTTGCTGCCAACAAATATGGGTATTCATGGGCTAAAGAATGAAAGTACAATTATCACCACCCATGCTCCTCCAGTCACAACCATTATCATACTCATTGAGCATCTCAGGTCCTTGGAAATCCTGTGTCACCAAAAAGAATTTGAAATTTTTTCTGTGTTGCTCGATTTCTACTTTAATTGAGTTAGTTGGTAGTTGGTCGATTTCCTTTGGTTACCGAGGGTGGTCGGTTATCTCCTGGGTGATTGGTTATTTCACTGGCACTCAACATTGTCTGTTTACTACTCGATTATCTTCCTTACTGATGGGTTTAGTTTTGTTTCCTGTTGTGGCTGACTTGTGCATTTATATTGGATCATAGAATTAATGTTGGAATCTATCATTGGGAAGTGTGTGGTCCTAGATTTGATCGTTACTTCCATTAATTATGGATCTAAAGGCCGACTCAGTTCAATAGCTTCTTGTATAAATGTAGATGTTTGGTTGTGGTTTAGGGAGTCAATTTTGATAGAAGATAGTAGTGATAAGATTGGAGATTTTTGACAGATCCTCGCATGTTTGAGGACTTATGTAATTCATTATAATATTAGGCCCTAACTAGGAAGGCCTTACAGCTCGACATGTATGATTCCAATTGATGATAGTATATGAAAGATTTGGCATTCTCTCTCTCACTCTTGTTGTTTGTTGCTTCTGCATGTGTGCTGCAGGCTTGGATCATTAGGGTGCACCATCCTTTGGCCCCTCTTGCTCCCTACCCTTGCACTAGGTGGTATCAGAGTGAGGTGAGATCTTGATCTAGTTTTGTGGATCTAGGTTTGTAGGTTCCTCTTGAAGCCCTAGTTGAATTATTGTGGGGTAGCAGATTGTGATCTAACCTAAAATTGTAGAGGGTTGTCAAGATGGTTCATGGGAGGTGAGATGCAGATCCAGGATTGGTAGATATGCTAAGACAGATTGCTACTAGGTTAGAAGTAGTGGAAACATCCCAAAGGAGAGGCAGACATCTTGAAGATGTTAGTGATGATGAAATTGAAGAAGAACAGGCGAATGTAGAACCTGCACCTTGTTAGAAAGTAAAGATCCCCAAGATAACTGAGAGGGGGGGCGGGGTGAATCAGTTATCAGATAATTTAACCATTCAACTACTTTAAACAATATAAGTAATGTACTGATCAACCATAGAAAGATAACCATACACAATTGCACAATAACACAAGATATGTTGACTAGGGAACCTCTTGAAAAGAGTAAACCTCGGTGGGAATGATGCCCACAAAATGATGCACTAATATGAAAGTTCCTTGTTAGAGGATGGACCCTGTTAGGAGTCTTATGAAATACATTAAGTACATATAAATCCCTGTTAGGAGATTTTGAATCCCTGTTAAAAGATTCTAACTCGGTTAAGAGTTTATGGAAGACAGAAGGACCCACTGCCCAAACAGCTTCAAGGCAAGATCTCTGAACCCACTGTCCAAAAGATCTTAGAATTATTCAATAGAATAATATGAAATATATTACCTCCTTCACACTGTGCCAAAACTACACTCTCTGCTACACAAGATCACAATTTTAGATCTCTGTACTCACATGTCTTCCTTCATCACTGAATTAGCTCTTTTCTTCACTTCATGCATATATTCACATCAAACTCTTCATAGTACACATTACAACAAGGAAAAAATTCCTTCTTATATACCAAACTCAAATAATTACAAATGAGTTGGTCCTCAATTACAAAATAATAAATTCTACATGCTACACACAGAATTCACATAAAACTGTTGGCTTCCAGATATTGTAACTTTCTCCAAACATATCCTTGAAGTTTGTGCTATGAACCACATCATCATTAATGAGTCTCCAACATCCCTTTAACTGCACAAAATCAGATTCCATCCCAACTAAGAGATATCCTCCGATTTTCAAACATCGCTTCACAGAAACACTGTCTAAACACTGCTTTCACCAAAATGCTCATAACTCACACAAATGAATGAATTTATTTTTGTTCTATTAACCATAGGTTAATAACACACCAAAGAACATACCATAAATTGTGCAAAATCCAATCTACAATACAACATGTGCGCAAAACAAAACTGTACCTACTTTTTTGCTAATATCTAGAATATCACTGTGTTGACATCAATGATAATCCAAGTCATGAATGCAACAACAACTGCTACAGAATGACTGCCAAAATACTTTTCATTCATTCCTAACAATCTCCCCCATTGGCATTGATGGCAACATAGATGAAAAACATCCAATGTTCCAAAAATCCAATACTGCAACATCACTGCAAAATATCAAATCAAATCTTGCTTCATTTTCCTATTCAGCTCTCTCATACAATCCACAATGTTTTTCATGTATATCTCTCCCCCATTGACATCAATGACATAAATTCCATCACTAAGTCAACAACAACTTAATGTCAAAAGACACTTTTTAGAGAAATATAATAACAAGAGTCCTCATGACTCAGCTCATAAACTCCCCCATAGAGGAAGTTCCAACATCCAATCCAGAAGAAAGATAGGGCTCATATACCACTGGATGGATGCAATCATCTGCATCAATTTTCAAATATAGGTTGGGGCATAACCCCAAGCATACCTCTCAGATACACAAATGTATCCTTAGGTAAAGACTTTGTAAATATATCTACTATCTGCTCCTTTGTACTTATGTACTCTAATCTTACTTCTTTTTCTGCAACTTTCTCTCTTACAACATGATACTTGATCTCAATATGTTTATTCTTAGAATGTAAAATAGGATTTTTTGACATACTCACTATACTAGTGTTATCACAATGTATATCAATAGGCTCATCAAACTTTATTCCAATTTCTTTCAACATCTTCTTCATCCAAATAATCTGATTACAATTATTTGCTGCTGCAACATATTCTACTTCTGCTGTGCTTTGTGAAGTACAATTCTGCTTCTTACTTAGCCAAGAGACCAATTTTCCTCCAAGAAAAAAGGCTCCACCACTGGTGCTTTTCTTGTCATCAACGCTGCCTCCCCAATCTGCATCAGTATAGGCACATAAGGTAAAATCATCAGAATTCTCATACCATAATCCATAATCCATTGTTCCTTTTAGATATCTCAGTATCCTCTTTACTACTGCATAATGTGATTCTCTAAGTTCTGCTTGAAATCTTGCTACAATCCCCACTGAATGTTCTATATTAGGTCTTGTATGTGTCAAGTATTGTAATCCTCCAATCATGGATCTATACTTTTTCTGCTCAATTGCTGGTGTCTCATCTTTTCTAGATAACTTATGTCTGGTTACCATAGGTGTTCCAACAGGTTTAGAATCTTCCATTCCAAATCTTTTCAATAAGTCATTCAAATACTTAGTCTGACTTACAAATATACCTTCCTTTCTTTGTGTTATCTGTAATCCCAAAAAATATTTCATTTCTCCAATCATGCTCATCTCAAATTCAGTCTTCATTTCATCTGCAAATTTGTCACTAGCTTCATCTTCTCCTCCAAAGATAATATCATCAACAAATATAACTATAATCAACAAACCATTCTCAATTTTTTTTGTGTATAAGTTACTATCTACTGTTCCTTTTATAAATCCCAATTTCAATAAATACTTATCGAATCTTGCATACCAAGTTCTAGGTGCTTGTTTTAATCCATATAAAGTTTTCTTTAACTTACATACCATATCTCCTTCTTGTGTCAAAGGAAAACCTTCAGGCTGCTCAATGTAGACTTCTTCTTCCAATTCAACATTCAAAAATGCTGACTTCACATCCATCTAATACACTCTGAATTTCTTGTAAGTTTCATATGCTAGAAACATTCTCACTGCTTCAAGTCTGGCCACAGGTGCAAAAGTTTCTTCATAGTCAATTCCTTCTTGTTGTGAATATCCTTTACATACCAATCTTTCTTTGTTTCTTATCACTTCTCCTTGCTCATTCATCTTGTTTCTGAATACCCACTTTGTTCCAATCACATTCTTGTCTTCAGATCTAGGGACCAATTCCCATGTCTTGTTTTTTTCAATCTGCTCTAGTTCTTCTTTCATAGCATTAATCCAATGTTCATCTTCACAAGCTTCATTAGTAGTCTTAGGTTCAATTTGAGAAATCAAACATAAATGTACCTTATTTTGAGTCAAAACTCCTCTATCTAAACTTCCAATAACTTGCTCAATAGGGTGATGTCTTGAAGTATACCTATTAGGTGTCATAGTTACTGATCTTGTCCCCACTGTAGATTCTTCTCTATTTTCTTTAGTATGACTTTCATTCAGCAAATCACTGTTAGTTTCAAAAAATAATTCTACATTTTCAATGTTAGGCTGAGGTTGTGCTTCTCCATCAGATTCATAATCAAGCATTCTTTCCTGAATTTTAAACTTCTCATCAACTTTTACATTTACACTTTCAACAATAGTCTTAGTTCTTTTGTTAAAACATCTATATGCTTTGCTTTTTAAAGAATATCCAAGAAATATTCCTTCATCACTTTTAGGATCAAAATTTCCTACATCATCATCTCTCTTTATATAACATTTACTTCCAAAAATTCTAAAATACTTAACTGAGGGTGTATGTCCAAACCATAATTCATAAGGTGTCTTGTTTGTATCTACTGTGATTTGTACTCTGTTCATAGTGTATACTGTTGTGTTCACTGCTTCTCTCCAAAAAGTCTTAGCCAAATCATTTTCAAACAACATAGCTCTTGCTGCTTTAGTTATTGACCTATTCCTTCTTTCTGCAATACCATTTTGTTCTGGTGTTCTAGGGGCTGAAATTTGTCTCTTAATACCATTCATTTCACAAAAGGTGTTAAACTCTCTAGATGTAAATTCACCACCTCTATCAGATCTTAGACACTTAATCTTCATTCCAGATTCATTCTCAATTTTGCTTTTCATGATCTTAAATTTATCAAATGCTTCAGATTTTTCTTTAAAAAATGCAATCCACATCATTCTTGTAAAATCACCAACAAGAATCATAAAATACCTTTCTCCATAGAATCCTTTAGTCCTAGTAGGACCACTCAAGTTTGTATGAACAATCTCCAACTTCTCTGTCGATGTGAACTTCTTGTTGGGAAATGAACTCCTTTTCTACTTTGCCATCATACATTCTTTGCAAATCATGTTAGTAGGTTTCATAATTCTAGGTAAATCTCTTACCACAAGTGTAGTGCTCACCTTGACAATATTATCAAAGTTTATATGACAAAACCTTTTATACCATAACCAAATGTCATCAATCCTAGTTAACAAATATGTCATCTCAGTAGGATTCAACTGAAATACATTACCTCTAGTTCTGGATCCTTTTCCAATCAGATTTCCATCTTTATCTTTTATCACACAAATTTTCTCAGAAAACCAAACTTGATAACCCTTATCAGCCAATTGTCCAACACTTAGTAGATTATGTCTTAGTCCATCAACAAAGTAAACATCATCAGTGTTAGTCTTTCCATCAAGAGTAATAGATCCTATACCCTTAATCAAACAAGTTGCATTGTTACCAACCCTAACAATTCCTCCATCATAATTATCTAACTTAACAAACTTTCTTTTATCTCCAGTCATATGATGTGAACAACCACTATCTATAATCCAATCAGATTTCTTTTCAACTTGTGAAACTAATGCTTTTTCTTCCCTTTTATTAGATTCAGAACTTTCTTCTTTAATTGCTACAAATCCTATTTCGTCAAAGTTATCATTATCACTGTCACTTAAATGATTTTCAATTCCTGCTTCAAGATCTTCATCATTTGCATAATAACATTCTTTAGATCTTCTAGGTTTAAAGTTTCTTCTATACTTATTAACTCTTTTAGGACATTTAGATGCAAAATGACCATATTCTTGACAAGTCCAACATTTAAATATTTTCTTACCATCTGGTTCTCTTTTTACAAGTAATGCAATGTTATAAAGTAAAGATCCCCAAGATAACTAAGAGGGGGGGGGGGGGGGGGTGAATCAGTTATCAGATAATTTATCCATTCAACAGCATTAAACAATATAATCAATGTACTGATCAACCATAGAAAGATAACCATACACAATTGCACAATAACACAAGATATGTTAACTAGGGAACCTCTTGAAAAGAGTAAACCCCAGTGGGAATGATGCCCACAAAATGATGTACTAATATGAAAGTTCCTTTTTAGAGGATGGACCCTATTAGGAGTCTTATGAAATACATTCAGTACATATAAATCCCTGTTAGGAGATTTTGAATCCCTGTTAAAAGATTCTAACTCGGTTAAGAGTTTATGGAAGACAGAAGGACCCACTGCCCAAACAGCTTCAAGGCAAGATCTCTGAACCCACTGTCCAAAAGATCTTAGAATTATTCAATAGAATAATATGAAATATATTACCTCCTTCACATTGTGCCAAAACTACACTCTTTGCTACACAAGATCACAATTCCAAATCTCTATACTCACAAGTCTTCCTTCATCACTGAATTAGCTCTTTTCTTCACTTCATGCATATTCGCATCACAATCTTCATAGTACACATTACAATAAGGAAAAAATTCTTTCTTATATACCAAACTCAAATAATTACAAATGAGTGGGTCCACAAATATAAAATAATAAATTCTACACGCTACACACAGAATTCACATAAAACTGTCGGCTTCCAGTTACTGTAACTTTCTCCAAACATGTCCTCAAAGTTTTCACTATGAACTATGTCATAATTAATGAGTCTCCACCATCCCTTTAACTACACAAAATCATATTCCATCCCAGCTAAGAGATATCCTCTGATTTCCAAACATCGCTACATAGAAACACTGTCTAAACACTGCTTTCACCAAAATGCTCATAACTCTAACAAATGAATGAATTTATTTTTGTGTTGTTAACCATAGGTTAATAACACACAAAAGAACATACCATCAACTACACAAAATCCAATCCATAATACAACATGTGCACAAAACAAAACTGTACCTACTTTCCCGCTAATATCCAGAATATCACTGTGTTGACCTCAATGACAATCCAAGTCATGAATGCAACAACAACTGCTACAGAATGATTGCCAAAACACTTTGCATTCATTCCTAACATGCAATAACTTTATCAATCTTCTTATCTTCCTTAGATCTGCTACTGCTAGCATAATCTCCATTCACACTAGTACTTCTTGTAGGTCTAATGTTACGAGCACTGAATGCTATTTCCATTCTAGGTAGCTCTCTTGATAATCTCAAGTTCATCTCTACTATTTCTAATCTTCCAAGAAGAGTATCTCTTGAAAATTTCAATGTACAAGGTATCACTTGTTCAATCATCTACGTTGTCTGCTTAAATACTAGTGTCAAAGTTCTCAAAATTTTCCATATCACTTCATTCTCTGTCTTATCACCTCCACAAGGCTTTATTCCTATTACAATCTCAGACATGCTACCAATATAACTTCTAATAGATTCATCTTCCATCATTCTAATATCTTCAAATGCACAAATCCAATTATGTAGTCTAGCCTTCTTTGCATGTTCATCACCTTCAAAAGTAGAATGTAAAGCTTTCCAAATTACATGAGATGTTTTCAAACATCTTACCTGACTATATTCATTCTCTGGTAGTGCTGACAAAAGTTCTTCTCTTGCAAGTATGTTACACATGAATAGATCTAGTTCATCTTTAGTTCTTGCCTCTAGATTGTCTTCCTCAATGATAGTCTTCTCATTCTTTGTAATCAACCAATAACTTGGTCCTAAACACAATAGATGTGTCTTCATCTTTGCTTTCTGGTTGTCAAAATTTACTCCATCAATCTTAGGGCTTTTTTTTCTGATATTTTCCATGGATCTCCTTAAGTTGTTAAACTTTTCTTTCAAGGACCTGCTGCTCTAATACCAATTGTTAGAAAGTAAAGATCCCCAAGATAACTGAGAGGGGGGGGGGGGGGGGCGGTGAATCAGTTATCAGATAATTTATCTATTCAATGACATTAAACAATATAATCAATGTAATGATCAACCATAGAAATGTTAGGAATGAATGCAAAGTGTTTTGACAATCATTCTGTAACAGTTGTTGTTGCATTCATGACTTGTATTGTCATTGATGTCAACACAGTGATATTCTAGATATTAGTAGGAAAGTAGGTACAATTTTGTTTTACGCACATGTTTTATTGTAGATTGGATTTTGTGAAATTGATGGTATGTTCTTTGGTGTGTTATTAACCTATGGTTAACAGCGCAAAAAAAAATTCAATCATTTGTAAGAGTTATGAGCATTTTGGTGAAAGCAGTGTTTAGACAATGTTTCTATGTAGCGATGTTGGGAAATCGGAGGATATCTCTTAGCTGGGATGGAATCTGATTTTGTGCAGTTAAAGGGATGTTGGAGACTCATTAATAATGATGTGGTTCATAGTGAAAACTTTGAGGACATGTTTGGAGAAAGTTACAGTGACTGGAAGTCAACAGTTTTATGTGAATTTTGTGTGTAGCGTGTAGAATTTATTATTTTGTAATTGAGGACCGACTCATTTGTAATTATTTGAGCTTGGTATATAAGAAGGATTTTTTTCCTTATTATAATATGTACTATGAAGATTGAGATGCGAATATATGCATGAAGTGAAGAAAAGAGCTAATTCAGTGATGAAGGAAGACTTGTGAGTACAGAGATTTGGAATTGTGATCTTGTGTAGCAGAGAGTGCAGTTTTGGCACAGTGTGAAGGAGGTAATATATTTCATATTATTCTATTGAATAATTCTAAGATCTTTTGGACAGTGGGTTCAAAGATCTTGCCTTGAAGCTGTTTGGGCAGTGGGTCCTTCTGTCATCCATAAACTCTTAACCGGGTTAGAATCTTTTAACAGGGATTCAAAATCTGCTAATAGAGATTTATATGTACTGAATGTATTTCATAAGACTCCTAACAGGGCCCATCCTCTAACAAGGAACTTTCATATTAGTGCATCATTTTGTGGGCATCATTCCCATCGAGGTTTACTCTTTTCAAGAGGTTCCCTAGTTAACATATCTTGTGTTATTGTACAATTGTGTATGGTTATCTTTCTATGGTTGATCAATACATTGATTATATTGTTTAATGCTATTGAATGGATAAATTATCTAATAATTGATTCACCCCCCCCCTCAAAATTATCTTGGGGTTATTTACTTTCTAACAATTGGTATTAGAGCAGCAGGTCCTTGAAAGAAAAGTTTAACAACTTAAGGAGATCCATGGCGAATTTCAGAAAAGAAAGCCCTAAGTTTGATGGAGTAAATTTTGACAGTTGGAAAGAAAATATGAAGACACATCTATTGTGTTTAGGACCAAGTTATTGGTTGATTACAAAGAATGAGAACACTATCATTGAGGAAGACAATCTAGAGGCAAGAACTAAAGATGAACTAGATGTATTCATGTGTAACATACTTGCAAGAGAAGCACTTTTGTCAGCACTACCAGAGAATGAATATAGTCAGGTAAGATGTTTGAAAATATCTCATGCAATTTGGAAAGCTTTACATTCTACTTTTGAAGGTGATGAACATGCAAAAAAGGCTAGATTACATAATTAGTTTTGTGCATTTGAAGATATTAGAATGATGGAAGATGAATCTATTAGAAGCTATATTGGTAGGATGTCTGAGATTGTGACAGGAATAAAGTCTTATGGAGGTGATAAGATAGAGAATGAAGTGATATGGAAAATTTTGAGAACTTTGACACCAGTATTCAAGGAGACAACGTAGATGATTGAACAAGTGATACCTTGTACATCGAACTTTTCAAGGGAGACTCTTCTTGGAAGATTAGAAACAACAAAGATGAACTTGAGATTATTAGGAGAGCTACCTAGAATGGAAACAACATTCAGTGCTCTTAGCATTAGACCTACAAGAAGTACTAGTGTGAATGGAGATTATGCCAGCAGTAGCAGATCTGAGGAAGATAAGAAGATTGAAGAAGGTATTGCATTACTTGTAAAAAGAGAACCAGATGGTAAGAAAATCTTTAAATGTTGGACTTGTCAAGAATATGGTCATTTTGCATCTAAGTGTCCTAAAAGAGTTAAGAAGTATAGAAGCAACTTTAAACCTAGGAGATCTAAAGAATGTTATTGATCAGGATGAAAGTGGGAAAATACTGAAATCTAATTTTTCCAAAATTTCATATGTTTTAGTAAATTGCAATTTTGAGGGTCTTTGGTGCATTTTTGGGAAAATATGCTGCCCGAGAACATGATGGAACATCGATGTTTCCAAAATTTCATTCAAGATTATTTGAATACCTTTCCAACGCATCAAACGGTTCATAATTCGGAGCTAGGATGAGAAAGTTATGCCTTCTCCAAGTGGACCTAAATTTTATATTTAGTTTTTTGATAAATTTTGATAGTTTTAATAGTTTAATTGTAATAAACATTATGATGACTCTTCATTTCAATTCCAAGGGATTTGTGTGACCCTTGGGATCCATCCGACTTGTATAAACTCCAATTTTGAATAGAATGGAGATAGTTTTTGGTTTGCAATCTTGTTGTTCTCAATTTTCGTGTTGAATTCTACAATACTGTAGGTATCACACTAGGTATTGTAATCTGGTTTTCATAAATCAGATCAGTTATTATGCAAATGATGAAGATTTTGAAGCAAGAATTGAAAAACATTTAAGTGACAGTGATAATGATAACTTTGAGGAAATAGGATTTGTAGCAATTAAGGAAGAAAGTTTTGAATCTGTTAAAAAGGAAGAAAAAGCATTAGTTTCACAAGTTGAAAAGAAATCTAATTGGATTATAGACAGTGGTTGTTCACATCATATGACTGGAGATAAAAGAAAGTTTGTTAAGTTAGATAATTATGATGGAGGAATTGTTACAATTGGTAACAATGCACCTTGTTTGATTAAGGGTATAGGATCTATTACTCTTGATGGAAAGACTAACACTGATGATGTTTACTTTGTTGATGGACTAAGACATAATCTACTAAGCATTGGACAATTGGCTGATAAGGGTTATCAAGTTTGGTTTTTTGAGAAAACTTGTGTGATAAAAGATAAAGATGGAAATCTGATTGGAAAAGGATCCAGAACTAGAGGTAATGTATTTCAGTTGAATCCTACTGAGATGACATGTTTGATAACTAGGATTGATGACAGTTGGTTATGACATAAAAGGTTTTGTCATATAAACTTTGATAATATTGTCAAGTTGAGCACTACACATGCGGTAAGAGATTTACCTAGAATTATGAAACCTACTAACATGATTTGCAAAGAATGTATGTGTAGACACCGAAAAATCTTTTAGAAAATAAATTATTTTTGTTTTCTGAAAATCTTTGATGACATCATCATTTATTAATTAATTAATTATTTAATTAATTAATTTATTTTTATGGCATTAAATCCCTCTCTCTTAATTAAAAATCTTTAATTAAGGAATCTAGCCTAAAAATGTCATTTGGACATTATCCCTAATTTATTAATTATTTAATTAATAAATTGCCCAAAACCTCAAAAATAAATTAATTTATTTTTTATCCCAAACTTGGCCAATTTCCTCTAGACCACTAACCTCTTCCAAAATCTTCTAATCCCTTCTTAATTTCGATTAAAAGGCTAATCCCATCTTTTCTAACCCTAATCCCAAGGTTAAATATTTAATTAAGGTTAAATATTTAATTTCCATATTTATTGAAAATACTTTGATAAATATTCCTAAAACCTAGGCTTTTGGAATGAATAACCTTTTATTCCATGAAACTAAGGAGAAATCTAGACTCTTCTAGAATCTTCTCAAATCCACCCTCTTCACCCATCCTAATCCTTGTCTTTGTCCTAATCTAATCCTAATCCTACCTTTAAACCTTTGTGCAATCCTAACCAAGCTTAAGACTTTCCTAAACCAAAGCAAAGTCTTTCCTTCCAAATATCTCAACCACAAAGCATTTATTGCTTTCCCAAAGTCTTCAAAGCCTCTTAAAGCCCATTCATTGCTCTTACAAGCATTTATTTGGAGAGTTATGAGCTTGGAGCCCCCTTTGTTGACTCCTCTTTGCCCTTCCCTTCATCCACTCACCTTGTGACATGTGTCACCTCCTGATTGGCTGAGAACTAGCACAATCCATGTGCTTCCCTTTGAGTGAATCTTGGCCTCTCTTAAGGATTTCAATCCTGGCCATTCATTCCTCCTACCCCAAGCCTTAGAAATCCTATAAATACCCTCACTTCCTAAGGCAAATCATCTCTCAACTCTCAAACTCAATAGAAAAGTTATAATGCCATTTTCATTCTAGCATAAGCATAAGTTCATCTTCTTTAGATCATTTTCAAGCTTAAATAACATCTAAATTAGCTTAAATGGATTAACATAGATTCATTTCTTGTTTTAATCTTAGTTCAATCATCTAGCTTTGCATATTTGTGTGTTCTTGAGGCCTTTGAGGCAAAATAGGTTCCTCATACCTATTTTGTGTCATTTTGGGTCTTCTTGATCCTCAAATCATCCTAATTTGCATGCTCCAAGTGCTTGAATTTGCACACCCACATCCCTCTATATCTAAGCACATCAAACGGTGCATGGGCGCATCCGTTTTAAGCTTAAATTGAGGTGGCTTTGATTTTAGTTTGTTTACCTTTGAATTTGATTTGATAATATGTTATGACATTTGTTTGTCTTTGGCCTTCAAAACAGGTTTAGGTGCACTCACAAATCCTAGTCTACATTCTGGCACGCTCGGTGGGACTCAAACCACAATCATTTTGATGAAATTACACTTTATATGCTTTTTTTTTGCAGGAAATAAAGAAATGTCGCCTTCATGAAAAGAAATGACGCCTACAGCAATTAAATGTCGCCTTCAAACAAAGAAATGTCGCCTTCAACAAAAGAAATGTCGCCTACAAGGAATTCAGTCACGCCTTCATGAAATGAAATCACACCTTTGAGGAAAGAAATGACGCCTGTGAGCTCTGTTTTCACGCCTGCATAACTGAGATTTTCCTGTGATTGACAATTTCTATTCCGTCCCAGAATTCTTCTTCTGTCGCCTGCATTTAAAGAAATCACGCCTGTAACAAAAGAAATCACGCCTCTGGTTTTTTATCTGTCGCCTTTTGAGGTACAGAATGTCACCTGTAGGAATTAAATGTCGCCTCTGCACTTTCCAGCGTCGCCTATAAGCTGGACAGTGTCGCCTTTTGTCTTTTGCTTGGGACTGGTTTTTCATTTCTTTTACAGCAAAGGTCAAACTCAATCTTGAATGAAACTTAAGGAAATGAACTTAGGTCCTAGAGTGTCATTGTCAATTTGAAAAGCAAACCAAATCTTGAATGCACTAAAGGAATAAACAACTCTATTCCCTATCTCATTTCAAATTCCAAAGCAAGCAAACAAATTCAATCTTGAGTGATCTAAGGGACAAAACAAAGCTTTTTCAAAGTTCTTAAAACAACTCGCTAATCAAATCTTGAATGCACAAAAGGAAAGAACTTGCAAACGTTCAATTCATTTACATTTTGAGGAAAAGAACAAATCAAAAGCTAAACACGAGTGTCTTCATTTCAAAGTTCAAACATCACTTAATCAAATTTGGGAAAATGAACAAAATCTGCTTGATGTGCATGTAGGAGTTTTTCAATTCTTGCATAAACCTTGTTAGAATAAGCAACGTGGAACACTTGAACTTGGACAAGTTCACTTGTTCTACTTTTAGCGAGGCCTGTCCAAGGAGAAGCGCTTCCTCCTCGGAGAACGACCTCAAACCGGTATCCCCCCCGGCCGGTATATAAATAAGTGAATACCAAGAGAATCACTTACATCTCCTAATCACCGGGCGTTTGTGCCAAACACGTGACTGGGGATGATAAACATTCCTCTCCCCCAGCATAATTGGCAAGGCTCTTAAGTGAGTCACGGATGATCAGCATAACCGGGTATGGAGACACCACGGAACCATTAGCAAACTGATAAAATAGAGGCTACCCTATCTACATCCGAAAGTATCAAAATCCTTGTGCAAGGACCAATTCCAAGGGGTTTACCGGGTCGCCTCAAGATTACTCACCATTTGTATTCCCTTCTGGGGGATACCAAGCTGTGGGCAAGCGATTTTGATACTCACCTTCCTTAGGTAGATCTGTTTGAAGTGCTTGACAGTTAAAGACTCCGTGAAAACACTTGTTGAAACATACACTTTCAAAGCTTTGTCAGAGTCAGTTGCCTTTGTTTGTATCCCGCAGGGTTGCTTTGTCCCTTGCGGAGATTGCTTTGACTTTAACTTTTGCCATTGGAAACCTTTGCCTCAAAATCAGAAGCCTCTTTTCCAAGTGATGCCCAGCAAGAACAAACATCCTAAAGCAAAGTTGCCCAAATCCCAAGCCTATCAAGAGCAAAAACTTATCAAGAAGAACACCAAGAGCTATCAAGCCATTATCCAAGCAACCCAAGTAGAAGAGAAGTCCCAAGCCAGACTTGAGAACATTGCCCATAACGCCCGCATCAAACAGTTCACCTTCCGTTTCCGAGTTAACCATCACTTTGTCAACCTTGAGCCAGAAGATTAGCCAATCCTTGTTCATGTCTTATTCCATCTTCAGATCTTGAAATCTTGTCTCAAACAGCCTTGCATCTTAGTTTCATCCTAGTTTCATCCTTTGCATCAGCATCAAAACCTTAGTTGCATTTCAAAACATCATAAAGTTGCATATGCATTCATCTTCCTACCAGCATTCTAGAATCAATCCTTGTCATTCGCATAGAGCATTGTCCCTTCAACCTTCGATACCTTTTCCACCAGCATCCCCCCATCAGCTTTCCATATCTTTGCAGCAGATCCACCATCCTTTGTTCCAAATCCAGAGATCCACCAACACTTAGTGTTCTACCTTTTGAGTTGTTCCTATCCTATATCCAAGATCAGAGACCATCATCCTCTTTTTTGGCACAACGTGTTGTCATAAAAAAATCAAACCTTGTCCTTGCATAGCCATCATCTCGAGCAAGAGATTGGAGTGTATTGATAAGAAACTTGTTGACCGAAGATCATCAGTCTATCTTAGGTTGACCCCATCATATCTCTGATCCTCCATTTGGGAAAAATAGCAGCTCATTTGTTGACCACTCAGTAATCTTTCACCAGCTTTCCATCAGCAACCTATCTTTCCTCCACATCTTGATCCATATCAGTTCCATCCAGCTTCCATCATCGCCATCTTGATCCCTATCTTTGCATTTGCATCTTAGAAGTCATCATCTTTAGAAGTTCATCAACTTTGCATCTATCAACATCTTTTAGCCAAACATCTTGCATACATTTAGCACTTGCATTCCCATGCCTGTTGAGACCAGATCTCGGAAAAGAAGAAGCATGAATCCTTATCCACCAACAACCTCATCCGATCCCAACCTTTTCACCAACGTCATGATGACCTACAATCCCCAGATCCAAGCCAGTAACCCATGTGAAGATCCAAACATCCCTTCATCCCCGTTGGCAATCCAAGCATTCACAAATCCTCCAGATAGCCCACCAATGACCAATGCCCTTGTACCGCAACATCAACAAAGCACATTTGTTCACTACCTACCAGAAAGTACCTCCATCCCACCATCTCTCTATCCACGCATCCCCATCAAAACTATCCAAGTTCCAGCACAAGCATATTCTCCGTTTGTCCAATCATTTCCCGATCCTATCATGCAAACATCCCAAGAGCTTTCCACCATTCCCCTTTTCTTGCAAGGAAGCCTCGCCAGTCCCGTAACACAAGCTACAGCACCATCCGCTCCATCTCATACCCCTTTTGCTTCATCATCTGCTATGGCTGCCCAAGCTCAAAACCAACACTTAAACCAAAGTCAGCTTCCACCTCTCACGCAAGCTTTTACACCAAAAGCTTCGCCACCATCCGCAAGTCAAGCAACGCCTTTCACCATCAAAGGAGCACCGTCACCCTTCACCCCCCAAACACCCGTACCTTCTTCTTTGGGGTTAGCGCAATCGCTCCCCATCCCAACCTCATCTTTCTCTTGGGTTTTTCCTTCATTTTCCTCCTCACAAGCATCCATTCAACCACAACCTCAACAAGCTCCTTTATCTCAACCATCATTTGTGTCCCAAGCTCCCGTTGCTCCTACCATCCCATCATCCACTGCAGTGCACCCTAACACAAGCTCTCAGTGGGGCCTTACACAAGAAGAAATGAAGGCATGGGGGATCCCATCTCAATCCCCTACATCTATGGTTGCAAGTCAACAAACCGCCTTCACTCAAGCAGCACAGCAGCAACTACCCCAAACACCGCCAGCTTCAAGTTATTCATCCCAAATCCCAAATACCTTCCAGCAAGTTCCACCACCTCAACAGCCAACTTTTCCCAGCTATCTTACCCCATCCCCCTTTGCTTCTAGCTTCCCCACATCTGTTCCACCTCTAAGTAATGCAGGCATGCACCCAGCTTATATCAGCCAAATCCAAAGCCAACCTCAGCAACTACCACCATCATACTCGCAAGCAGCATCATTCCAACAGCCTCCCCCACAGCAACCACATGTCCCCTTTCAGCAAACACCCATCATTCCTCAACAACAGCAAGTCCCTTGCTATCAGCCTCAGCAACAAATCCCTATCATCCCCCAGCAACAACACGTTCCCACCTATCAGTTACAACAACAAATTCTAAATAACCAATATCAGCAAGCAGTCCCACAACAACCACCAGTTCAACAATAGCAAACAGCCCAACAACATCAAGAGGTTCCATATCATTTACCACAATATCCCCCTATGCCACACCAGCAATATCCCCAGCAACCATTGCCCCAAAATCAGTTTCAACCCATTTATCCACAGCAAGCGCCATATCCAGTTCCACAGCTTCCATCACAAGCAGAAGTTCCAGTTCCCTCGCCACTCAATGCTGAGTGGGAAGCAATGAAAAATGCTCTAAAAGAGCTACAAAGTGGAACAGAGAATAAAACATACAAGTTCGAAGAGGTGTGCTCATATCCCTTCGATCGGTCCATAGCAACTATCCCTTTCCCCAAGCATTTTGAGATGCCCAAGTTCGACAAGTATCGGGGGAAAGGAAATCCAGTAAACCATATCAAAGAGTTCTACATGGCGTGCCAAGAAGTAGCTTACAGTGATAACTATCTCCTGCGCCTGTTTCCCAAAAGCTTGGGAGGAACTGCTGTTGAGTGGTTTTACAAAATACCACATGGAACAATAAAAACCTTTGCTGAACTCTCTGAGAAGTTCATCACACACTATGCCCATAATGTGGAGAATGAGTTGTCCTTGCTAGACCTATGCAACTCAAAGCAGAAAGACGGAGAAAGCCTTGCAGAATACTTGTAAAGATGGCAGAATCTTACAACCAGGTTATCATATCAGCCGCCAGAGAAGCATGTAACAAAGATCTTCATTGATAACCTGCATCCAAAGCTATCCCATCACATGCGAATGAACTGTCTCCAGACATACCAAGACATCAAGAGCAAAGGCATAGGCATCGAGAAAGCTCTCCTAGACGAAGGCACTATTCGTCACTTCAAGGATGATTCCAAGAACAAACCCAACAATGATAAATCCCGTTACTGGAATCGTAACAAGAATGTTGTTACAGATGGAGCCACTGACACTAAGAATGTACAATTTGTTGTGGCTAGTCCTACACCAGCTCAAGCATACCAACCGCCACAAGCGCCCATCTATCAGCAACCACCAGCTCCCGCATATCAAGCACCTATTTATCAGCAGCCTCCTCAAGCTCATCAACCACCTGTGCAACAGTATCAGCAGCAATACCAACAGCAACAGCCAGCACGTCAAGGCAATCCTGTTAACACAGTTAACGTTGCCCCAAGGCAGAACAAGCCCAACAATCAGAACAATTCAAAGAGGACTTTCACACCTTTGGGTGAGCCTCTAGATCAGATCTTTTATCGGCTAGCCAAAGCAAATATGATCACATATCCGCCCATCCCACAGAAGGATGACAACACACCAAAGTCTGATTGGTATAAAGAAAATGAATACTGTGATTACCATCGTGTGAAGGGGCACACAACATTGAAGTGCATGCGGCTTAAGCACTACATCCAGGATCTCATCGATCGCAAGGAAATCCAGGTCGATGCACCAACTCAAGCTTCACCCAACGCCGGTTTGCAAATATATCAAAATGTGTTCCCTCAACACGATACCGGGAAGAATCAAGCCAACGCCAATCAGCCCCAAAATCGTGGCAAAGGCAAGCAAGAAGATCACACAGCGGCCTACATCAACTATGACAAGTATGTCGGATGCATAACTCAAATTGAGCCCATCCAAGATGAGCCCACCATCAATACCATCCACGTCAGAGGGCCGGATCGACAATGTGCTGCAACTACCCGCAGTGGTAGGATAACTGTTGCTGGTGCTCCTCCGAGGTCAGCTGCTCCTCCAAGGCCAACGTCTACTGCATCCACAACATAGTCTAACACCAGGCCAGCATCAAATGCACGCGCAACACAGCATAATGCACCAAGTGCACAATACAATATCATAGAGCATCTTGGGAACATGCCAGCCCAAATATCTATCTTGGATTTGCTCCGCACATCACCCATTCATCAGGAGATCCTGGACAAAGCTCTAAAAGAAGGCCATGTCCCCACAGACATTAACATAACTCAGTTTGAAACTCTTGTGGGACACCTATCAGTAGCATGTGCCTTGTCCTTCAAAGAATCTGATATACTAGATGTCGCTCCTGACCATATTCTTCCTCTCCGCATTGCCGTCATGGTCAGGGATTTTGCCATCAAACGAGTTCTAGTGGATAATGGCTCAGCCTTCAACTTGTGCACATTAAAATTCATCAAGAAGATCGGGTTCACGGAGGCCGACATACAACATGAGCAAATCACTATCAAAGCATATGATAACTTGGAGCGTACCTCTGAAGGTACGATGACTTTGCCTATCCAGCTAGGCCTAGCAACGCAAGATACTCTCTGCCACATTGTTGATCTTGACCTACCGTTCAATATCCTCCTTGGTCGTCCATGGATCCATTCCATTAAGGCCGTACCATCTACTTACCATCAGTGCATCAAGTTTCCACATCAAGGCACTGAGGTTACCATCAACGCTGACCCTAACCCCTTCGCATACTGCCTTGCGATGGAAACATCTTTCCCTCATTCTACTCATTGTCCTGGAACCGATATTGGTACTTCTATTGCTAGCTCATCCCGATCCCATCGCGATCCAGAGACCATCCTCTCTTCCACCTTATCATCCATCAAGATCAACAACCAGGGTTGTGGCGAATACAGCCTCAGTGATGCATTTGCTGTAGGGGCTCTTCCACGTGATCCACATACTCAAGGGCGCCCAAGTTACCAAAACAAGCCTGTTGAGGAACATTATAAGCTCAAGCAAATCGGAAACATGACTTTTGAGTCTCATGGTACCATCAACAGCAAAGAAATGGATCCAGATATTAACAAATGGTTATACAAAGATCCCCCATCACGTGACACACAACTTCTTGAGTACTTCAAAGAGAAATACCCAATCCCCTACAAAAATGTCACAGAACACTATAATTATCAAGGTGGTGGTCTAGGACCACAAGAGGACGGAAATTTGTTTCCTATCATACCATCCCAGAATCCAGAACACCAAGGACTTGGCTTTAATACCCCTCGCCTGCTTGAACAAGAGCCCAAAACCATAACTGCAGACACTAACATGACCAACGTGAACTTTTCGAATAGCCAGGATGACCTTGTGGAAATCGAAGACATCCCCGAAGAGAAAGACATCCGATCCTACGACGATATCTTTGCCGACGACACCCTCCTGGGGACTTCTGTCCTCCAACAACTCTCCATTAACCTCATAGATCTTCCCCTCACAAACCCCGACCTCATAGATTGGGACCAACCAAGCATCGCACACATCGACGAGTTCCAAAGCGCACAAGCACTCCTAGAATTCATGGGGGCATCAGGTCCAGCAAGCAATCAGGATCCAACATCAACCTCTGTCTATCAGCTTCACCCAGAAGGATATTTTGGGGAAGAGGCAAGCTTTAGTCACAAAAATGAAATAGCAAAAGAACATCACGAGTCTTTATGTGAAAACCCCCTTGGGGCACATTCTGATTCTAAAATAGTAAAAACAAAGGGCGTATCTTCTAGTGAAAACCTGGCAATTCAGGCGCTAGAAGATGAAGCCTTGCCTCTTCTCCCTATCCAAGATTATAGACCAGAGCAGTCGCCGATCATCATAGAGGAAACCAAGCCAATCAACTTGGGAACAGAAGAATGTCCAAGGATCACCTACATTGCAGTTAATCTAACAGAAGGAGAAGAAATCACTCTCAGTGCCTTGCTCAAGGAATCCATCATCAACTTTGCATGGTCATACGCCCACATGCCTGGGCTTGATCCAAACCTTGTTGTTCATCATCTATCAGTAGATCCAAACGTCAAGCCAGTGAAGCAGAAGCTAAGGAAAATGCATCCAAAGGTAGCATTGCTCGTCAAAGTAGAGCTTGAGAAGCTCCTCCAAGCTAAGATCATTAGAGCAATAGATTATTCAGAGTGGATCTCTAACATGGTGCCAGTCACAAAGCCTTCTGGCGACATTAGAATCTGTACTGATTTTAGGGACTTGAACAAGGCATGTCCTAAAGATGATTTCCCGCTACCCAACATAGACATGATCGTAGACCTTACAGCGGGTCATGAAATGCTATCACTCATGGATGGCTTTTCAGGCTACAATCAGATTCATATAGCAGAAGCAGATCAACATAAAACAGCATTCACAACCCCATGGGGTACCTTCTGCTACAACATGATGCCATTTGGGCTAAAGAATGCAGGGGCCACATATCAGAGAGCAATGACAGCGATCTTCCATGACATGATCCACAAGATCCTTGAGGACTATGTGGACGATATCCTTGCAAAATCTAAAACAAGAGATGAACACCTCAACATCCTAGAACGTGTGTTTGATCGTCTGAATCATTATGGCTTAAAGCTTAATCCTAAGAAATGTGTCTTTGGTGTTACATCTGGAAAGCTTCTAGGCTTCATCATCTCTAGACGAGGCATAGAGATCGATCCTAAAAAGGTAAAAGCAATTACAGAGATGCCTCCACCAAGAAATCTCAAACAACTCAAAATCCTACAGGGCAAGCTTCAATTAGTTCGGCGGTTCATCTCGCAACTAGCGGACAAGTGCCAACCATTCTCACATCTCTTATGCAAAGACACCAACTTCAAGTGGGATCCCATATGTCAAAGAAGCTTTGATAAGCTCAAGGAGTATCTAGCTAACGCTCCAATCCTAGTACCACCAGTTTCGGGATGCCCACTCATCCTTTACATCTCAACAACAGCTACAGCACTAGGGGCACTTCTAGCACAGCATGATGATGAAAATAGAGAACGAGCTATCTACTACATCAGTCGCACTCTTGTGGGCTATGAGCTTAACTATTCACCCATGGAGAAAGCATGCCTAGCAGTGGTCTTTGCCACTCAAAAACTTAGACATTACATGCTTAGCCACACAATCAAGCTCATATCAAAGGTGGACCCTCTTAAGTATCTGTTATCAAAGACAACCCTCACAGGCCGTATGGCAAAATGGGTCATGTTACTCAGTGAATTTGACATTCAGTATGTAGATCGCAAAGCAATCAAAGGGCAAGTCATTTCCGATCAACTAGCAGAAGCACCACTGGTGGATGCCTATCCACTAATCATGGAATTCCTCGATGAACATTTATGCATGATTGAAGAGCAGCCCATGTGGAAACTATACTTTGATGGTTCCAACACATCCCATAGCTCTGGCGCAGGAATCCTATTCGTCACACCTCAAGGTGACTATATTCCAAAATCATTCAAGTTGGGATTCCCCTGTACCAACAACATTGCAGAATATGAGGCACTCATCTTAGGCCTCAAAACAGCTATCCAATGGAACATCACAGAATTACAAGTATTTGGAGATTCACAGCTGATTATCAAGCAAGTCCTTGATGAGTATCAGACAAAGGATGACAAATTGCTACCCTACAAGCAACTGGTGGATAAACTGAAAGAGCATTTCCTACATCTACAATTCAATCAGATCCCAAGGCTTCAAAACAAAGCAGCAGATGCAATGGCAACCATCGGATCCTTATTGGAAATCCCACGTGACGCAACACAATATGAATTTCTAGTCGAGCAGCTACATTCACCAGCTTATGAGAAAGTAGATGCAGACATGGTGTGTGTCTTGGTTGGTCCCCAATCCCCATGGTACCACGAAATCCATGCATATCTAAAAAATGGTATCATATCTCCCCATCTCACCAATAACCAACGCCAAAACCTTATTCGTAGAGCTTCCCGCTACACTCTTGTAGCCAACACCCTATATCGTCGTGGGTATCACAATGTCCTATCTAGATGTTTAGACTCAAACGAGGCTGTCCTGGCCTTACAAGAAGTTCACGCTGGAATTTGCGGTGCCCACACGAGTGGCATGGTTCTAGCAAAGCAGCTGCTTAGAGTTGGATATTATTGGCCAACAATGGAACATGATGCGTGTGAATTTGTCAAGAAATGTCTCCCATGTCAACAGCATGCCAATTTGATACATGCACCAGCACAGGATCTACAGCCTATTGCACCACCGTGGCCTTTTTCATGTTGGGGCCTCGACCTCATTGGCTTGATCACCCCCCTCTCTTCGGATGGACACAAGTATATCATAACAGCCACAGAGTACTTTACCAAATGGGTTGAAGCGATTCCGCTCACCCTAACTACTGGCATCCAAATATCCAAGTTCATTCTCTACCATATCATTTGCCGCTTCGGCATACCATCTACCATCTTCACAGACCATGGCACACCTTTTGAAAACCAGCATGTGGATGATCTATGTGCCAGGCTCCACATCCATCACCGTTTCTCCAGTCCATATTTCCCTTAAGGAAATGGCCAAGCTGAGGCAACCAACAAAACTATCTTGAAAATCCTCAAGAAGGTTGTCAATGATTCTGGTCGTGACTGGCACCTCCAAATCAATCCTGCCCTTTGGGCCTACCGCACTTCCTATCGCACTCCCACAGGCACCACCCCATATTCCCTTGTATATGGTGCTGAAGCCATTCTACCGATCGAGGTTGAGCTCCCATCCTTGCGTGTCTCCATGAAGAACTATACAACTGATGAAGACTATCGTGCGGCCCGGCTCACACAGCTAGATCTGCTAGATGAAAAGAGACAGCAAGCTTACGATCACCTGGTTGCATACCAGAATCGACTCAAAAGGAGTTATAACAAAAAGGTCCATCCTAGACAATTCCAGGTCGGTGACATGGTCCTTAAAGAAAATCAAAAGGTCCTAGCAAACAAAGAAAAGAAAGGCAAGTTTGAGCCTACTTGGTTGGGCCCCTATGTTGTCACCGCATCCTTTGGCTCCGGAGCCTATCAGCTATCAACACCAGAAGGTGAGCCCTTGAATGATCCTATCAACATCATCCATCTGAAGAGGTTCTATGCCTGAACCTGATCCTGCATATATCAGAAAATTCAAAAACATTCAAAAAAAAAAAAAAAAAAGAAAAAAAGAAAAAAAAAAGAAAAAAGAAAAGAGAAAGAGAAAATAATCGTCCAACGGTGAAAACTTGACAATTCAAGCGCCTTGGACAAGTATGTTGGTGAAAACCTGGTAAACAGGCGCCAACATAGTAAACTGGGCTATTTATCTATTCAGTTGTCCTTTCAGCTACCGTCCTCTTCCTCCATCCATAACAGATCTCCCAGCAGTTCCATCTCCCCTATCTTCCACGCATTCAGCTCCCATCTTCCTCCAACCCATCTGCAATCCATATCCTATTCCAAAGCTTTGTACCATATCTTGTACCATATTCTTATCCCTTTCCTGTACAGCGCTATCCTCCCTGTATTTATCCTTCTCATCTCTGTCCTAGTGAGAGTCCCGCTGAGTGTGATCTTCCTATCCCCAATCCTGAGCTTCTGTACATATCCCTTATGCATATCGTTCCTCCTTGTTTTACATAACCTTTGTCCGTCCTGCAGCAGCATTTGATCAAATATCTTGTCCCATCCCCAGCCTCAGAAAATTTGAAGTCCCACTCGGGCCTTGTGCTTCAGCAACATCAATTGTCGACTTATCCTTGCTCATCCTGTTTATTCCTTGAACTTCAGCTTTTGCCAGCAAACAACTACACTTATTCTCTCACCAACCCATGGGTCCTTGAGGATATATCGTTCCTCCTGTCCGACCTAATCTTCTATCCTGGTCCTTGAGGATATATCGTTCCTCCTGTCTGACCAATCTTCCCACCATCAATCAAACCTAATCTCTCTCCTTGGCAAAGGATGTCTTTTTGGAGTTTTCATTTTGATTTTGGATTTTTGTCCTTTGGGTCTTGTTAATCTCTTTTTGGCTTCTCATTATCCCACCAGGATCACCACGATTCATTATATCACGGTGTGCTGCGTGTGCGGATAATCTGGGGCAAGGTCTTTTGATCTTTTGCTTCTGCCTGTGAGTCAGTTGTGTGTTTGTGGTTCCTTCAGCATCGGTTCCACCATGTCGCCTCTGTGCTTCATGTGTGATGTTGAGGCAACCCTGTGTGTTTGTTTAGCGTCAGTCCTCGTCAGTCCTCTGCAACACTGGTGACAAGGCCTCGTGATCCCAGTATCCTTGGCAGGTCTCTAGCATTGCTATATTAAATCTAGGCTGTGCACTCCCGTTTGCACTTGGAGCTATCTGGTCCCTTGCATTTATCATATAGATTAATCTTGCATCTTTGCATACAGCTGCATCTTGCATCTTGCATTTCCATCTCATCTTGCATATCATCCATATTTGTTCTTAGAAGTGAGGTTATTTATCTCCCCTTTCTTCCTAGGCCCTTCCTTCCTCGTCCCGCCGAGCACACTCTGTCCCAGGGCATAATCCCTCTTTCTCCTTGTCCCACTGGGTGCATCTTCCATGATTTTGTCCCACCGGGGCATGTATCTCTCTTTCTCCTAGTCCACCCAGGCGTCATACCCTCTTCTTCTGATTCTAGCCTCGGCATCTTGTTTTCTTGTCTTTGACGCCATGCCACTTGCGGCATCACATCAAAGAGGGGCAAAATGTAGACACCGAAAAATCCTTTAAAAAATAAATTATTTTTGTTTTTTGAAAATCCTTGATGACATCATCATTTATTAATTAATTAATTATTTAATTAATTAATTTATTTTTATGGCATTAAATCCCTCTCTCTTAATTAAAAATCTTTAATTAAGGAATCTAGCCTAAAAATGTCATTTGGACATTATCCCTAATTTATTAATTATTTAATTAATAAATTGCCCAAAACCTCAAAAATAAATTAATTTATTTTTTATCCCAAACTTGGCCAATTTCCTCTAGACCACTAACCTCTTCCAAAATCTTCTAATCCCTTCTTAATTTCGATTAAAAGGCTAATCCCATCTTTTCTAACCCTAATCCCAAGGTTAAATATTTAATTAAGGTTAAATATTTAATTTCCATATTTATTGAAAATACTTTGATAAATATTCCTAAAACCTAAGCTTTTGGAATGAATAACCTTTTATTCCATGAAACTAAGGAGAAATCTAGACTCTTCTAGAATCTTCTCAAATCCACCCTCTTCACCCATCCTAATCCTTGTCTTTGTCCTAATCTAATCCTAATCCTACCTTTAAACCTTTGTGCAATCCTAACCAAGCTTAAGACTTTCCTAAACCAAAGCAAAGTCTTTCCTTCCAAATATCTCAACCACAAAGCATTTATTGCTTCCCCAAAGTCTTCAAAGCCTCTTAAAGCCCATTCATTGCTCTTACAAGCATTTATTTGGAGAGTTATGAGCTTGGAGCCCCCTTTGTTGACTCCTCTTTGCCCTTCCCTTCATCCACTCACCTTGTGACATGTGTCACCTCCTGATTGGCTGAGAACTAGCACAATCCATGTGCTTCCCTTTGAGTGAATCTTGGCCTCTCTTAAGGATTTCAATCCTGGCCATTCATTCCTCCTACCCCAAGCCTTAGAAATCTTATAAATACCCTCACTTCCTAAGGCAAATCATCTCTCAACTCTCAAACTCAATAGAAAAGTTATAATGCCATTTTCATTCTAGCATAAGCATAAGTTCATCTTCTTTAGATCATTTTCAAGCTTAAATAACATCTAAATTAGCTTAAATGGATTAACATAGATTCATTTCTTGTTTTAATCTTAGTTCAATCATCTAGCTTTGCATATTTGTGTGTTCTTGAGGCCTTTGAGGCAAAATAGGTTTCTCATACCTATTTTGTGTTATTTTGGGTCTTCTTGATCTTCAAATCATCCTAATTTGCATGCTCCAAGTGCTTGAGTTTGCACACCCACATCCCTCTATATCTAAGCACATCAAACGGTGCATGGGCGCATCCGTTTTAAGCTTAAACTGAGGTGGCTTTGATTTTAGTTTGTTTACCTTTGAATTTGATTTGATAATATGCTATGACATTTGTTTGTCTTTGGCCTTCAAAACAGGTTTAGGTGCACTCACAAATCCTAGTCTACAGTATGATGGCAAAGCAGAGAAGGAGTTCATTTCCCAATAAGAAGTTCACATCGGTAGAGAAGTTGGAGATTGTTCATACAGACTTGAGGGGTCCTGCTAGGACTAGAGGATTCTATGGTGAAAGGTATTTTATGATTCTTGTTGATGATTTTACAAGAATGATGTGGATTACATTTATGAAAGAAAAATCTGAAGCATTTGATAAGTTTAAGATCATGAAAAGAAAAATTGAGAATGAATCTGGAATGAAGATTAAGTTTCTAAGATCTGATAGAGGTGGTGAATTTACATCTATCAAAATTTACTCCATCAAACTTAGGGCTTTCTTTTTTGAAATTCGCCATGGATCTCCTTAAGTTGTTAAACTTTTCTTTCAAGGACCTGCCACTCTGATACCACTTGTTAGAAAGTAAAGATCCCCAAGATAACTAAGAGGGTGGGGGTGAATTAGTTATCAGATAATTTAACCATTCAACTACTTTAAACAATATAAGTAATGTACTGATCAACCATAGAAAGATAACCATACACAATTGCACAATAACACAAGATATGTTGACTAGGGAACCTCTTGAAAAGAGTAAACCCCGGTGGGAATGATGCCCACAAAATGATGCACTAATATGAAAGTTCCTTGTTAGAGGATGGACCCTGTTAGGAGTCTTATGAAATAAATTTAGTACATATAAATCCTTGTTAGGAGATTTTGAATCCCTGTTAAAAGATTCTAACCGGGTTAAGAGTTTATGGAAGACAGAAGGACCCACTGCCCAAACAACTTCAAGGCAAGATCTCTGAACCCACTATCCAAAAGATCTTAGAATTATTCAACAAAATAAGATGAAATATATTACCTCCTTCACACTATGCCAAAATTGCACTCTCTGCTACACAAGATCACAATTTTAAATCTCTGTACTCACAAGTCTTCCTTCATCACTGAATTAGCTCTTTTCTTCACTTCATGCATATATTCGCATCACAATCTTCATAGTACACATTAAAAAAAGGAAAAAATTCCTTCTTATATAACAAACTCAAATAATTACAAATGAGTCGGTCCTCAATTACAAAATAATAAATTCTACATGCTACACACAGAATTCACATAAAACTGTCAGCTTCCAGATACTGTAACTTTCTCCAAACATATCCTCGAAGTTTGTGCTATGAACCACGTCATCATTAATGAGTCTCCAACATCCCTTTAATTGCATAAAATTAGATTCCATCCCAGCTAAGAGATATCCTCCGATTTCTAAACATCGCTTCACAGAAACACTGTCTAAACACTACTTTCACCAAAATGCTAATAACTCTCACAAATGAATGAATTTATTTTTGCGCTATTAAAAATAGGTTAATAACACACCAAAAAAAATACCATAAACTATGCAAAAGCCAATCTATAATACAACATGTGTGCAAAACAAAATTGTACCTACTTTCCTACTAATATCCAGAATATCACTGTGTTGACATCAATGACAATCCAAGTCATGAATGCAACAACAACTACTATAGAATGACTACCAAAATAATTTGCATTCATTCCTAACACACCTGTTATGGATCAAGGTGAAGAAATATTTTTGAAGGCCTTGATAACTCTGAAGTCAACACCACATTTCAATCCCCTTAAGTATGGTGGAAATTTGGATTCTGATGAATTGGTGGACTGGATCACTGAGATGGAAACATATTTTGAATATGAAAATATCCCTAAGGATAAGAAGGTGAAGATTGTAAGCACAAAGTTGAAAAGTCATGCATCCTTATGGTGGGAACACCTACAATTGGATCAGAAAAGGAAAGGAAAAGAAAAAATCAAGGTATGGAGTAAAATGGTCAATAAGTTGAAAGGAAAGTTCTTACCCTATGATTATCAGATTAACCTAGTTCGGCGAATGCAAAGTTTGAGATAGAAAGATAGCTTGATAAAAGAGTATACTAAGGAATTCTATAGATTAGATATTAGATCTAGACATGATGAAGATGATTTGGAAAGAATCGGTAGATACCTAAATGGTTTGAGAGTTTCCATTCAAGAGGAGATTAGTATGGTCAAATTGGAGAACATTGAGGAGGCTTATCAATTTTATTTGAAAGTCGAGGAGAAATTGAACAAGAGACATGAACAGAGGTAGATAGGTTGTGGTGGTAGATTCCCTAGAGGAAGAGGTAGATCTAATGGTGAAGATGGTAGATCTAAACCAAAAAAGACAAATCTGGACAAAGGAAAGACTAAGTGGAAAGGTGAAAGTTCTAGAGGTAGAGGCAGTAACTACCGAGGTGGTTATGGTAGAGGAAGTTTCTGAGGAACTTGTTATAATTTTGGAGAAGAAGGACATAGATCTTTTGAATGTACATAAGCTAGTAAGAAGGATGGTAGTAGTAGAAATGATTTGGTGCAAGTAGAGTCATTGAATGAACCTGAGAAAGAAAATAATTTGATGGTAAGGACAGCACTGTGGAATGAAAGCAAAAAGGAAGATCTAGTAAGGAAAAGTTTGTTCAAGACCAGATGTAGAGTTTCTGACAAAGTTTGGAAGGTAATCATTGACATTCGTAGCTCGGAGAACCTGGCATCTGAAGAGATGGTCACAAAATTGTAGTTGGAAAGGTTGGTACATCTAAAGCCCTATCAGATTTCATGGATCAACGATGAGCATACACTCCTTGTAAGAAAACAATGTTATGTGAATTTGAAGATTGGACAGTACTATGATAAGGTGTTATGTGATATCATGCCTATGGATTGTTGTCATATTTTGTTGGGTAGACCTTGGCAATATGATATACATGTTATATATGATGGGAGATTGCATAAGTATACTATTGTGGCTAATGGAAAGAGAAAAATCTTGTTACCATTGATGGAAGAACCTATTAGTAATGTTTGCACATTTGTGAAAGTTTTCTTGATGGAAGGAAGAAAGTTTGTTAAATCTTTGAAGAGGAATGATGTATGTTTTTCTGTGATTCCTAATAAGCCAAGTAAAAAAAAAGAGGATAATGTCCTGGAGGAGATTGATAAGTTACTCACTGAGTATAGTGATATCATTTATGATAATATACCTGATGGTTTGCCACCTAAAAGAAGCATTGATAATTGTATGGATCTAATCCCTAGAGCTAGTTTACTAAATAAGGCACCTCATCGGTTGACACCTACCGATAATCAAGAATTGAACTGACAGATTCAAGAGTTTCTAGAGAAAGGTTTGATCAGAGAAAGTTTGAGTCCTTATGTAGTACCTTCTCTATTGGCACTAAAGAAGAATGGAGAATGGAGAATATGTACTGATTCCAAAAAAATCAATAAGATAACAGTGAAGTATAGGTTTCCTATACCGAGAATGGATGACATAATGGATAATTTGACTGGAGCAAAGTATTTCACAAAGATTGATTTGAAAAGTGGGTATCATCAGATTAGAATTAGAGAAGGTGATGAATGGAAGACTACTTTCAAGACAAAGGAAGGTTTGTATGAGTGGTTGGTTATGCCTTTTGGTTTAACTAATGCACCGAGTACTTTTATGAGGCTGATGAATGAAGTTTTGAAGAAACTCTTGGGTAAATTTGTGATTGTATATCTTGATGATATTTTGATATTCAGTAAGACTAGATAAGAACATTTGTTGCATGTGAGACAAGTTTTACAGAGGTTGAAAGAGGAAAAGTTGCTAATAAATCTGAAAAAGTGTTCATTCATGAAAGAAGAGATTGTGTATTTGGGATTTTTTATTTCAGCCAATGGTTTGAAGATGGATCTTGAAAAGGTTGAAGCTATTCTGAATTGGCCTACACCTGTGAATGCTAGTGAGGTAAGATCATTTCATGGTTTGGAAAGTTTTTACCAAAAGTTCATAAGGAATTTTAGTTCAATTCGTAATGCTATGACTGAGACTATGAGAGGAGACAAAAGAGAATTCAAGTGGACACATGGAGATGACTGAAGTTTTGAGACTCTAAAGAAAAAGGTTGCTGATTACCTATTTTGGCATTACCTAATTTCAATAAGGTATTTCAAGTAGAATGTGATGCAAGTGGAAGTGCAATTGGAGTTGTGTTGAGTCAAGAAGGTAAACCTGTTGCTTTCTTTAGTGAAAAGTTGAATGATGCTAGAAGGAAATATTCTATGTATGATCAAGAATTATATGCTATTGTTCAAGCACTAAAGAAATGGAGACATTATTTGATATCGAGTGAATTTGTGTTGTATACTAATCATAAGGCTTTACAATATTTTGGTAGTTAGAATAAGTTGAATCAGAGACATATGAAATGGGTTGAGTATTTGCAGAGTTACATATTTGTGATAAAGCACAAAAGTGGAGTCACTAACTAAGTTGTTGATGCATTGAGTAGAAGAAGATCTTTGATGACCGAGATGAAAATTGAAGTTCTTGGTTTTGATGAGATGGGAGGTTTGTATGAAAATGACCCTGATTTTTCTGAGCCATGGAGAAAGTGCAAAGCACCTATTCAAGATCAACAAGATACTAAATGGGATGAATATTTTATTTAGGAAGGTAGGTTGTTTAAAGGTATTCAGTTATGTATACCAAGAGGAGTAATGAGATCTAATTTGATAAAGGAGAAACATAGTAGTGGTTTGGCTGGACATTTTGGTATTGACAAAACATGGAATTTGATTAAGGAGAAGTACTATTGGCCGTAGTTGTATAGAGATATTTAGAAATTTGTGAAAAGTTGTGGTATTTATCAAGTTACAAAAGGAGTAAGTCAGAATATTGGATTGTATACACCGATTGCTATTCCTGAGAAACCTTGGATTGATATCAGTATGGATTTTGTTCTTGGCTTACCAAAGATAGTAAGAGGTAATGATTCTATATTTAAAGTTGTGGATAGATTTTTAAAAAATGGCACATTTTATACCTTGTAGAAAGACATCAGATGCAGTACATGTAGTAGATCTTTTCTTTAAGGAAACTGTCAGATTGCATGGATTATTGAGGAGTATTATCTCTGACTGAGATAGTAAATTTGTTGGATATTTTGGAAAACACTTTGGATGAAATTTGGCACTAAGTTGAAATATAGTTCTACATTTCACCCATAAACCGATGGACAGACTGAAGTTGTGAATAGAAGTTTGGGAAATCTTTTGAGATGTTTAGTTGGAGACACACCGAGTAATTGTGATTCTATGTTAGCACAAGTAGAATTTGCATATAATAATTCAATGAATAGGAGTACTGGAAAGACACCATTTGAAATTGTGAATGGCACACAACCGAGAGGAATATTTGATTTGAGAGACATTGCTGATGAAAATAAGAAAAGTGCTGAAGGAGTAAAGTTTGCTGAATACATGAAGACATTGCATGAAGATGTGAAGCTGAAGCTGGAAGACAATAATA
The DNA here is from genome assembly GCA_027943335.1 of Chamaecyparis obtusa. Lineage (NCBI taxonomy): Eukaryota > Viridiplantae > Streptophyta > Pinopsida > Cupressales > Cupressaceae > Chamaecyparis > Chamaecyparis obtusa. Next base: position 472,595 of record BSBK01002556.1, on the reverse strand, counting down.
AAAAATACAAAGACAGAGCTGATAGATCAAGAAGACATAAGACTTTTGACATTGGTGATGAAGTGATGGTTCATTTGAAGAAAGGCCAATTTCCTATTGGAACATATGGAAAGCTGAAGATGAAGAAGTTTGGACCTTGCAAAATTTTGAGGAAATTTGATAGTGAAAATGCATATGAAATTGAGTTACCTGATGACATGGACATATCACCAATTTTCAATATCACTAATTTGAATGAGTATCATGAACCTAATGAAGAAGTGACAGTACTGACATAATATCCTAAGAAGTAGAATGATGAAGTTGAATAGATTTTGAAGGAAAGAGTTGGCAAAAGTATAAGAGGAAAACAATATATGGAATATCTAGTTAAGTGGAAGAATAGACTAATGGAAGATAGTTCATGGATTTCATAGTCTGAGTTGGATGCAGCTCGGACTAGACCTACCAAATGATTCAAAGAATCATTTCAAAATAACCCCCGATGTCTGATGCAGGAGCATCTTGGGTCCTTGGCAATCTTGTGTCACCAAAAATAATTTGGAGTTTTGTTTGTGTTGCTTGGTTTCTTCTTTAACCGAGTTGGTTGGTAGTTGGTCAGTTTCCTTTGGTTACCGAGGGTGGTCGGTTATCTCCTGGGTGATCGGTTATTTCACTAGCGCTCGACATTATCTGTCTATTGCTCAGTTATCTTGCTTATTGACGAGTTTAGTTTTGTTTCTTGTTGTGGCTGACTTGTGCATTTATATTGGATCATGGAATTAATGTTGGAATCCATCATTGGGAAGTGTGTGGTCCTAGATTTGATCATTACTTCCATTAATTATGGATTTGAAGGCTTAGGTCAGTAGCTTCTTGTATAAATGTAGACATTTGGTTGTAGTTTAGGGAGTCAATTTTGATAGAAGATAGTAGTGATAAGATTGGAGATTTCTGATAGATCCTCGCATGTTTGAGGACTTCTATAATTCATTATAATATCAGGCCCTAACCGGGAAGGCCTTACAGCCCAACATGTATGATTCCAATTGATGATAGTATATGAAAGATCTGGAATTCTATCTCTCACTCTTTTTGTTTGTTGCTTCCGCATGTGTGTTGCAGGCTTGGATCATTAGGGTGTGCCATCCTTTGGACCCTCTTGCTCCCTACCCTTGTGCCACTGATACTCCAAGAAGTATGAGACATCATTTAATTCTTCTTGATGACTGGAAATAAAAAAATTCATCTAGTAATGCATCAGAATATAAAACATAGTGATCATCATGCATCACTAGACAAATACCTAGCTGAGAAGGACTTGGATCCTCAGATTCATCTTCATGAATTGCCTCATCCACTGAGAAACTTGGTTCTTCCCTGATGTCTTCATGAAATAGATCATGAACCAAGTGAAGGTCTCTTTCACAAATATTGTAACAGTGGGACAACTGGTCTGCATCATTATTTTCATCATAAGATTTTATATCCCAATCATTGAACACTAAGTCCTCAATATTGTTAGCTTCACTATCATATTTGGAAAAAGAAGGAAAATGATATGAAAAAGAAACTTGCTCATCGCTAGAATCTTTATGACAGGAAAACACATTGTCATGAACTTCAACCTCTTCTTTTGCAGAGTTACTACATGAGGGGAACTCTAGTAAACATGGATCATCTTCATCACTTTGAACACCTACCTCATTATCAGTGTCAAAGGATATGTCAAAGGGGAGCTGCAAAGTATAGTCCATAGCAGGTGCAAACCTTTGAAATTTATCATCCAAGAGTGCTAAAATCCTTTCATTGCTCAATGGACTATGGACCTTATTTTCATCTTCATTCTCACTGGCCTCTCCCATGATGCTGCAAACATCTTCCCTATCTAAAGCAAGGACCAACATCTATGGCCTCAAATAATCTTGTGTAAAGAAATCAATGCAAGAATTATCATCTGCATCATAATCATTTTCTTTCCCTTCACACAAAACATCCTCAAACCATGACAAGATGGATGCCTTCTCATGCTGATAAGAAGAAAAATCTGCAGACATATTGGAAATATTATCAACCTTAGACTCATCTTCATCATCCTCATATACATTGAACTCAAAGTCAACATCATAATCAACACTTTCTGCACAATGAGAATCAACATCAGAACAACTGGCCTCTTCATGATCAACATAATGAACTGCTAGTTCTCTCAATCTCTTGTCATCCTCTAACCACCAAATCTCAGCATCTTTCTCTGCAATTTTCTTCTTGAGAGTAGCAATTTTGATGAGCCTATTTTCATAATCAGAATCATGGATGGTGGGATCAATAGAGACACTAATGTCTTGGTACTGATTTTCACTTTTTTCTTCACACTGATCCACACCAACTCCTTCATCAAAGTGTTCTATAAATGTTTCTCCTAATACATCCCAAGAAGGGATTGAACATAAAGGAAGGGATATGAACCAATCCCTTGCATTATCAGTAAATGTACGCACTAAAATCTTCATTTCAACATCTTCATCCTCAATCAAAAACTCATACATTAAGTCAGCAAGGTCATCTAAATGTTCTCTTGCCAGACATGATCCATTACCACTAAAAACTGGTAGATATTCCCTAATCTCAGTAGGAAACTCATTAGGGGCACCTTCAATTCTATCAAAACAAAAGGGTATGTATTCCTCCATAAGGAACTGCCCACTATCTTTCATACCTTTACACTAGTGCTGAACACTTGATAGGAATACATTTTTCACAATTGATTTTCATAAAAGAAAGGCACATGAAAATCAAAATACCTGAAAGTACTATAGTTGAAACTTAACTTGTTGACTGGGAAGCAGGGCAGATCTAGAGCTCTCTTTGTAGCTCCATTAGGTTCTTTGCATTGTAGAGTCACCATTTGCTTGAAGAGGAAAATATTGCACTTATTTTTGTATCTCCTTCCAATCAACACAAAACTTCACTAGGCCTTTATACACTACTTATCGGGGACTATATTGATAAAAAAAAGAACTCAAAGTCACCACTCACACTTGGTGAGAAGATATAACAATTTTTGAAAATATTATGACTCTATGATCACTTAACCAAACTCTGGGATGATTCAACCAAGAAAGGAAAAGCATCTTAAACTTGTTGTCCTTTATTTTTTCCCTAGTAGAGTCACCATTTTGCTAGTGATTTTTCTTGCTGAATCCTAACACAAGCGTTGAATGCTTAATTAGAAGTCTATGATTCGTAAACTCTTGATTCAAGCAAGAAAAATACTAATTAATAAAGACCAAGTCCTTCTTCACTTTGAGCTCCACATCACTTAGGTGGATACACCTTATCTACTCATGCATAACTCCTTATTACAAACAATAGGCCTGTAGGTATATCACTTTGTGGAATAGTTTTCAGACTTTTAGGTAACAAATACCCCAGTGCTCACCATATCTCATGCGAAATCCCACTTGCATACAATGAATTTGAAAACTAGACAAACTTCTTAAATCCTCTTATCAACATGAAAGGGAAAATGTCATCATTTATGTTTTGGGTAGGATGAACCTCTGAAATACCCCAAATCCCTCATAGACCAATACCTTATCCAATGGGCAATAGAGTCAAATAGATCACTAAAATAGAAAACTTATGAAACAAGAAAATAACAAAGCCTTAATATATGATGCCTTACATCAAACATACACCATTTATCAAATTCTTGTTATAAATTCACCTGTGTATTTAGATATGCAATCTCCTATTCAAAGAATTTAACTCTCCCCTTGGAAGAGACCTGGAAATAGGAAACACATTGATCAGTATGCACTAAAAGACAAAGATGAAATGCCCTTGATATCTCACTTAATAGACACCTAAAAACAAATCTTAAACTTTGTTATTTCCTTGAAATAACTCTATTGTGAACTCAGAATAGAAAAACTAAACCACCCTTGATGCTTTAACCAATACATTTTAGGAACAAATGGAGACAATTTTGATAATAGTATAATAGTGCTGAAGATTCATTCAAAAGATAGACTATTACAAGACAAATTATCATATGAGACTAGAAAGGAATCAGGAAAACTCCCTATATGAAGAGAAGAGGGTCATATTTATAGTAGGATCCACTCATGGAACTAGCTCTGAGAAAAATACAAAGAATCTGGAACCCTCAAGGTTACCAAAAAACTTGAACCTCCAAGGTTACCAAAAAATTGGAACCTTTTCTAAATGATCTTGGAAATCCTTATAAAGGATTACAACAAGCTTGGGATCATTTAGGTCAAAAGTATGTCTACAACCACTAGGTACAACAAGAAATGAAAGTCATCAGGAAAGGCTGGAAACCCAAGAAGATTAGATCAAATCTAAGGTACAATTATTTGGGTTTCACATCAATAGGCTAACTGCAATTATAATTCACCAATTTCTTGTTGCAGACAAAACAACTTTAAATGCCTAAACCAACTGCAAATTGCATGCACATGGCATGGAGAAAATTAACATCCATCAAACCTTAGCCGCCCTATTTAAATATCAATCCTTTGTATTTAATTGGTATGGCATTTTAGGAAAACAACTCTGATCAAAATGATTGCCTGATACCTTGTTTATCAACCTTCTACCTGCAACCATCCTTGGAAAATAGAATTGATTCAATCTTGTCACTTCTGGTTCACCAGCGCAAACCCTTGCAAAACTCTTTAATCAGTTTTAAAATTCTTGCTTCAACGATTAACTAGCAAATTTTAAAATGTCACCGTTGATCTTAGTCTTTCTCATAGATCGGGCGGCTCTCATAAATAAAAAATAGTCACTTAACCTCTTTTAAAACACTTAGCCACATCAACCTTTTAATCAGCCAATCAAGAAAGAACACATTAGCTACACCTGGCATGAGGACCCACCTTTATCTTTATTTGATTCGGAACAAGTCTTAGCCACATTGGATCTAGAGAACACACGACTGAAGGCAATCTCCAAGTCATGAAACAATTTAACTAACCTTGGTTTGATCAAGAAATCACATGAACATTGTTAGGAATGAATGCTAAAGTGTTTGGCACCCATTCTATAGCAGTTGTTGTTGCATTCATGACTATGATTGTCATTGATGTCAACACAGTGTTTTATCGAAGACTTGCAGAGAAGCAGATAGTGTTTTGATTAGCGCACATGGGATATTGTAGTTGGAGCTATGTGACATTGAGGGTATACTATTTGATATGTTATATGTCTATGGTTAAGAGAGAAGACAGTAATTCTTTTATTCATGAAAGTTATGATCATTTTGCTAGAAGCAGTATTCAGGTAGTGTTCCTAAGTAGTGGTTTTTGGCAATCAGATGATATCTCCTAATCGGGATGGAATCTGGATTTACATAGTTAAAGGGAAGTTAGACACATTGATAGTGACATGGATGATAGTGCAAATTTTGAAGTCACACGAGTGAAGATTTATTGTATTTCGAATCTTAGAGTTTTATGTAATTTTGGTGTAATGTATGGAATATTTTATTTTGTAATTGTCTGCCGACTCATTTGTAATTATTTGAGTGTGGTATAAAGGAAGGAATGTTTTTCCTTGTTGTAGAGGAGAGAGTTGTGATGCGGTATGCATGAAGTGAAGAAAAGAGCTAAGTATGAGAGCAAAATTGTGAAGGAAGACATGCGAAGTACAGAGATCTGGAATTGAGATCTGATGTAACAGTGAGTGCGGTTTAGCAGAGTCAGAGAAGAGGCAACATATTATTCTGTTGAATAATGAAAAGATTATTTGGATAGTGAGTTCAGTGATCTTACCCTAAAGCTATTTGGGCAGTGGGTCCTTTTGTATTCCATAACTCTTAACAGGGTTAGAATCTTTTAACAGGGATTAAAAATCTCCTAACATGGATTCATATGTACTGAATGTATTTCATAAGACTCTTAGCAGAGTCCACCCTTTCATAAGGAATATTCATATTAGTACATCTTTTGTGGGCATCATTCCCACCGGGGTTTACTCTTTGATAAAGATGTTCCCTAGTCAACATATCTTGTGTTATTATGTAATTGTGTATGCATATCTTTCTATGGTTGGTAATTATATTACTTATATGCTGTAATGCTATTGAAGATGATAAAAGTTATAATTATCAGATAAATGATTCACCCCCTCCTCTCAGTTATCTTTGTAGACTTTACTTTCTAACAATTGGTATCAGAGTAGCAAGTCATTGAAAGAAAAGTTTAACAGCTTAAGGAGATCCATGGTGAATTTCAGGAAAGAAAGCCCTAAGTTTAATGGAGTAAATTTTGACAGCTGGAAAGAAAAGATGAAGACACATCTACTATGTTTAGGACCAAGTTATTGGTTGACTACAAAGAATGATAAGACTATCATTGAAGAAGATGATCTTGAGAGATGCACTAATGATGAGAGAGATCTATTCATGTGTAACATACTTGCAAGAGAAGCACTTTTGACAACACTTCTGGAGAATGAATATAGTCATGTAAAATGTTTGAAAAAGTCTCATGAAATTTGGAAATCTTTGCACTCTACTTTTGAAGGTGATGAACATGCAAAAAGAGTTAGATTACATAATTGGATATGTGCATTTGAAGATATAAGAATGTTGGAAGATGAATCTGTTAGAAGCCATATTGGTAGAATGTCAGAAATTGTTGCAGGGATAAAATTTTGTGGAGGAACAAAGATAGAGAATGAAGTGATATGGAAAATTTTGAGGACATTGATTCCCGTATTTAAGAAGACAACACAAATGATTGAACAAGATATACCTTGTATTACAAACTTTACAAGAGAGACTCTTCTTGGAAGATTGGAAGCAACAGAGATGAACCTGAGGTTATTAGGAGACTACCTAGAATGGAGACAACATTCAGTGCTCTTAGTATTCACCCTACATTGTCAAGAATCATCAGTGTGAGCGGAGATTATGCTGGCAACAATAGATCTAGAAATGAAGAAGACAAGAAAATTGAAGAAGGTATTGCCTTGCTTGTGAAAAGAGAACCAGACGGTAAGAAAATTTTTAAATGTTGGACTTGTCAAGAATATGGTCATTTTGCATTTAAATGTCCTAAGAGAGTTAAGAAGTACATAAATAATTTCAAGCCTAGAAGATCTAAGGAATGTTATTATGCTAATGATGAAGACCTTGAAGCTACTATTGAAAGAACTTTAAGTGAAAGTGATACTGAGAATAATGATGAAATAGGATTTGTAGCAATTAAAGAAGAAAATTCTAAAACTAATGTTAAGGAAGAAAAAGCCTTAGTTTCCCAAGTTGAAAAGAAAGATGATTGGATTATAGATAGTGGTTGTTCACATCATATGACTAGTGATATGAAAAAGTTCATAAAGTTTAACAATTATGATGGAGGAGTTGTTAGAGTTGGTAACAATGCACCTTGTTTGATTAAAGGTATAGGATCTATTACTCTTGATGGAAAGACTAATACTGATGATGTTTACTTTGTGGATGGATTGAAACATAATCTTTTAAGTGTTGGACAGTTAGTTGATAAGGGATATCAAGTTTGGTTTACTGAGAAAACTTGTGTGATAAAGGATAAAGATGGAAATCTGATTGGAACTGGATCTAGAACTAGAGGTAATGTATTTCAGTTGAATCCTATTGAGATGACATGTTTGATTACTAAGATTGATGATAGTTGGTTATGGCATAGAAGGTTTTGTCATATAAACTTTGATAATATTGTGAAGGTGAGTACTACACTTGAAGTAAGGGATTTGCCTAAAATTATGAAGCCTACTAACATGATTTGGAAAGAATGTGGGATGGCTAAGCAGAAGAGAAGTTCATTTCCTAGTAAGAAGTTCACATCAGTAGAGAAGTGGGAGATTGTTCATACAGACTTGAGCGGTCCTACCAGGACTAGAGGATTCTATGGAGAAAGGTATTTTATGATTATTGTTGATGACTTTACAAGAATGATGTGGATTGAATTTTTGAAAGAAAAATCTGAAGCATTTGATAAGTTTAAGATCATTAAGAACAAAGTTGAGAATGAATCTGGAATGAAGATTAAATGTTTGAGATCTGATAGAGGTGGTGAATTTACTTCTAGAGAGTTTAATGCTTTTTGTGAAGTGAATGGTATTAAGAGATAGTTTTCAGCCCCTAGAACACCTAAACAAAAAGGTATTTCAAAAAGAAGAAACAGATCAGTGACTAAAGCAACAAGAGCTATGTTATTTGAGAATGATTTAGCGAAGACATTTTGGAGAGAAGCAATGAATATAGTAGTATATACAATGAACAAAGTACAAATCATAGTAGACACAGACAAGACACCTTATGAATTATGGTTTGGACATGCACCCTCAGCTAAGTATTTTAGAATTTTTGGAAGCAAATGTTATATAAAGAGAGATGATGATATTGGAAAGTTTGATCCTAGAAGTGATGAAGATATTTTTCTTGGATATTCTTTGAAGAGAAAAGCATATAGATGTTACAATAAGAGAACTAAAACTATTGTTGAGAGCACAAATGTTAAATTTGATGAAAAGTTCAAAATTCAGGAAAGAATGCTTGATTATGAATCTGATGAAGAAGCTCATCCCAAGCCTAACACTGAAACTACTGAATTATTCTATGAAACTAACAGTGAATTGTTGAATGAAAGTCATGCTAAAGAAACCAGAGAGGAATCTAGAGAAGAATCTATAGTTGAAGCAATATCTGAGACTATGACAATGAATATGTATTTATCAAGACATCATCCTATTGAACAAGTTATTGGAAGTTTAGATAGAGGAGTTTTGACTTGGAATAAGGTACATTTAAGTTTGATTTCTCAAATTGAACCTAAATCTACTAGTGAAGCTTGTGAAGATGAACATTGGATTAATGCTATGAAAGAAGAACTAGATCAGATAGAAAAGAACAAGACATGGGAATTGGTCCCTAGACCTAAAGACAAGAATGTGATTGGAACTAAATGGGTATTCAGAAACAAGATGAATGAACAAGGAGAAGTTGTAAGAAACAAAGAAAGATTGGTATGTAAGGGTTACTCACAGCAAGAAGGAATTGACTATGAAGAAACTTTTGCACCAGTAGCAAGAATTGAAGCAGTAAGAATGTTTTTGGCCTATGTAGCTTTTAAGAAATTCAAAGTGTATTAGATGGATGTGAAGTCAACATTTCTGAATGGATAATTGGAAGAAGAAGTCTACATTGAGCAACCTGAAGGTTTTCCTTTGACTCAAGAAGGAGACATGGTATGTAAACTAAAGAAAGCATTATATGGACTAAAGCAAGCACCTAGAACTTGGTATGCAAGATTGGATAAGTATTTGTTAAAATTAGGATTTTCTAAAGGAACAACTGATAGCAATCTATATATAAAAGAAATTGAAAATGGTTTGTTGATTATAGTTATTTTTGTTGATGACATTATTTTTGGAGGAGAAGATGAGGCTAGTGACAAATTTGCTAATTAAATGAAGACTGAATTTGAAATGAGTATGATTGGTGAGATGAAATAATTTTTGGGATTACAGATAACACAAAACAATGATGGTATCTTTGTAAGTTAGACAAAGTACTTAAATGATTTGCTGAAAAGATTTGGAATGGAGGACTGTAAACTAGTTGGAACACCTATGGTAACCAGACATAAGTTATCTAGCACAGATGAAACACCAACAGTTGAGAAAAAGAAATATAGATCCATGATTGGAGGATTGTAGTATTTGACACACACAAGACTAGATATAACACATTCAATTGGAATTGAAGCAATATTTCAAGCTAAACCTTGAGAATCACATTATGCAGCAATAAAGAGGATACTGAGATATTTAAGAGGAACAATGGACTATGGATTGTGGTATGAAAAATTTGATGATTTTACCCTATGTGCATATACAGATGCTAATTGGGGAGGCAGTGTTGATGATAAGAAAAGCACTAGTGGAGGAGCATTTTTTCTTAGAGGAAGATTAGTTTCTTGGCTAAGCAAGAAGAAAAATTGTATTTCACAAAGCACAATAGAAGTAGAGTATGTAGCAGCAGCAAAAAATTGTAACCAAATAATTTGGATGAAGCAGATGCTGAAGGATATTGGAATTAAATTTGTTGAACCTGTTGTTATACATTGTGACAACACTAGTATAGTCAGTATGTCTAAGAATCCTGTACTACATTCTAAGACAAAACATATAGAGATCAAGTATCATGTTGTAAGAGAGAAAGTTGCTGAGAAAGAAGTTAGACTGGAGTACATAAGCACAAAGGAACATATAGCAGACATATTTAAAAAGCCTTTGCCTAAGGATACATTTGAGTATCTGAGAGGTATGCTTGGGGTTATGCCCTAGCCTACTTTTGAGTAATGATGTAGTTGGTTTCATCCATCCAGTAATATATCAGCCCTATCTTTCTTCTGGACTAGATGTTGGTTCTTCCTCTGTGGGGGAGTATGTGTATCTGAGCTGAGTCATGAGGACTCTAGTAAATGTATTTTTCTGAATAGTGTCATTTGGCATTGAGTTTTTGTTGACATAGTGATGAAATTTCTGTCATTGATGTCAATGGGGGAGAAGTATTCATGAAAAACAAGATGAGAAAACAATACAAGAGAATTGAATAGGATAACGAAGCAAGATTTGATTGATATAGAGGATTTGAAGAAGCAGTGTTGCAGTATTGGATTTTTGGAACATTGGATGTTTTTCATCTATGTTGCCATGAATGCCAATGGGGGAGATAGTTAGGAATGAATGCTAAATGTTTGGTACCCATTTTGTAGCAGTTGTTGTTGTTGTATTCATGACTATGATTGTCATTGATGTCAACACAATGTTTTATCGAAGACTTACAGAGAAGCAGATAGTGTTTTGATTAGCGCATGTGGGATATTGTAGTTGGAGCTATGTGACATTGAGGATATACTATTTGATATGTTATGTCTATGGTTAAGAGCACAGATAGTAATTATTTTATTCATAAAAGTTATGATCATTTTGGTGGAAGCAGTATTCAGGCAGTGTTCTTGAGTAGCGGTTTTTGGAAATCGGATGGTATCTCCTAATCCAGATGGAATCTAGCTTTGCATAGTTAAAGGGAAGTTAGAGACACATTGATAGTGATGTGGATGATAGTGAAAACTTTGAAGTCACACAAGTGAAGATTTATTATATTTGGAAGCTGACAGTTTTATGTAATTTTGGTGTAATGTATGGAATATTTTATTTTGTAATTGTATGCCGACTCATTTGTAATTATTTGAGTGTGGTATAAAGGAAGGAATGTTTTTCCTTGCTATAGAGGAGAGATGTGATCTAGTATGCATGAAGTGAAGAAAAGAGCTAAGTATGAGAGTGAAATTGTGAAGGAAGACATGCGAAGTACAAATATCTAAAATTGAGATCTGATGTAATAGTGAGTGCGGTTTGGCATAGTCAAAGAAGAGGTAACATATTATTTTGTTGAATAATGCAAAGATTATTTGGACAGTGAGTTCAGTGATCTTACCCTGAAGCTGTTTGGGCAGTGGGTCCTTCTGTCTTCCATAACTCTTAATAGGGTTAGAATCTTTTAACAGGGATTCAAAATCTCCTAACAGGGATTCATATGTACTGAATGTATTTCATAAGATTCCTAATAGAGTCCACCCTTTCACAAGGAATATTCATATTAGTGCATCTTTTGTGGGCATCATTCCCACCAGGGTTTACTCTTTGATCAAGAGGTTCCCTAGTCAACATATCTTGTGTTATTGTGTAATTGTGTATGAATATCTTTCTATGGTTGGTAATTATATTTCTTATATGGTTTAATGTTGTTGAAGATGATAAAAGTTATAATTATCAGATAACTGATTCACCCCCCCCTCTTAGTTATCTTGGTGGACTTTACTTTCTAACAAACACTACATTTTCTTGATTACTGAACATTTCCCTTAAGTCAAGTTTCATCTAGAAAATAAGGGACTAGCATCTCATCCATTCATCATCAATGACTCACATTTATCACCCAAATACCTCATAACCTTGTGACCTAACTCATCTTATCCAATGAAAACATGAACAAAGCCTTCTCCAATTCACTGAATGTATCAATTAACTGGGGTTTGATCTGGAGAACAAGAGAACAAAAAATTCACCAAGTCACTAGATAAAAAAATTAACCACAATTATATCTCAAGATCAAGCACCAGTCATTGATCTTGTCCTCATCTTGTGGCTATTGTTGAATTGTTGAGCCTAAAACTTAACTCATCTTTAATCAAGCGATTCAGTGAACAAAGGGAAAACTTGACTTTCCCTTAATTGTGGTCAAATTTGGAGATTATGTGACTAAGCATTCTCCTAGTTAGACAAATTCTCAACCTTGGGTTATATCATGAGAACACATGAAAACATCAGTCGCCACATCATTGAATGAAATACTTAACCACTAAAAATAAACCTTTGAGTTAACCCAAGCTGATCTGGAGATCACATGAAAAAAGGAATTTGCATGATCACTTAATCATTTTCTTAACTGGGGTTAAGTCCTGAGAATACGCAACTGAGGAAATCTCCAAGCCACTGGATCTTTTCTTTACCCTGGGTTAAATCTCAAGAATCAGTGCTAGCCACCGATCTTGATTTGCATCGATGGCTCACATTTAATCTTTGAAAGCTTCCTACCTTGACCAAATATCTGGAAAACACACGATTGAAGGGAAACATAACCGCTCGCATGTTTGCTAGATGTTAAGAACTTAGCCGCAAAGATCAGGAGAATATGCTATTGACTGTATTCACTGGATCACCAAATAAAATGACTAACCGCCTGAGAACTTAGAGAACTGGTGAATACCTTAGTCATGTAATCTCTGAATAGAATAAAGCATGTGTAGGAAAAGGATTTAAGTGGCCTGAAAAGGTAATGAGAAAATAGACCTTGGCTAGGGTTTTTGGACTTAAACAAATTTTGGAAACCCTAAGACATGGATTTAGACCTATTTCTCAGACCTTCAAGTAGCCTTATCTCTTTAGTTTTTGCATTTTAACACATGTGATCTAAACTGGAGCTTGGTGAAACCCTGAACTATCCCTGGTTAAGTTCACAAGCTATGAAACATGATATATTTTCTTCGCAGGTCAAAACAATTGCTACAATAAGACAAGGTAATTTCTTAGATTTTGCAAGGAATAGGCCATTTTCATTAGATTTTTGCTATGATAGGAAAATGGGCTAATAGGTAGACCCCACAAAATTCAAACCCATCATGGAAATGGGGGCACCTAGAAACATAAGTCAAATGAGATCTCTTCTAGGCAGGATTCAATCCATTCGAAGGTTCATCTCTCAATTAGTAGAAAAATACCACAATTTCACTCAACTCCTTCATAAGGACACAATTTTCAAATGGGATGAGAAATGTGAAGAAGGCTTCACCTTTTTGAAGAAATATCTAATGAACCCTCCAAATTTGATGCCACCCATAAGAGGCAAGCCCTTAATTCTATACATTTCAGTGACCGAACATTCATTAGGGGCACTCTTTGCTTAGGAGGATGAATCAGGAAAGGAAAAGGGCTTATACTACATAAGTAGAACTTTGGTGAAGTATGAGTTGAGCTACAACTTCATTGAAAGAGCATGTTTGGCCATAGTTTTTGATTCCCAAAAATTACACTACAATATGTTATCCCACAAGATTTGACTCATTACGAAGATTGTTCCCTTGAAATACCTTCTTAGCAAAATAGCATTGAATGGGAGACTAGCCAAATGGGTCATGGTGCTAAGTGAATTTGACATAGAATATGTGGATTGAAAATATATCAAGGGCCAAGTCATAGATGATCAATTAGTAGACTCACCATTACAAGATGAACATCCAATTCAAGTGGAATTCCCAAATTCTAAAATTGTTAATGTCGAAGCAAAAACATGCAAACTATATTTTGATGGTTCCTACACACAACATGGATCAGGAGCAAGCATACTTTTGATTACTCCTCAAGGGTCTACAATTCCAAAATCATACAAGTTTCTATTCCCATGCACAAATAATATTTCTAAGTATGAAGCATTGGTCATTGGTATAAAATTGGGATTAGAATGGAAAGTGACAGAGCTATAAATCTATGGAGATTCACAACTAGTTATTAATCAGATTAATGATGAATATCAAACTAAAGATGAAAAGTTGATACCTTACAAGAATATGATTAAGAATCTCAAAAAATATTTCACTTTCATCACATTTGAGCAAGTGTTGAGGGATAAGAATAAGATAGCAGATGCAATGGCTACTTTGGCACCACTTCTCCAAATACTAGATCAAAGAGCCAGATATGAATTCCTGGTAGAAGAAGTTGAGCAACCCAAATTTGACCCTTCTTATCCTCATACCATTTGTTTACTAACTGAACATGAATCACCTTGGTATGGATCCATTTATACCTACTTGAAAGACCAAATCGTACCTATAGACCAAACCGGGAATCAAAAGAAAATATTTATACGCCAAGCCTATCGTTATACGTTAATATTTGAGACATTGTATCATAAGAGTCTAGATGGAATACTTTTAAGATGTCTAGAGAAGGAGGAATCAAACATATCCTTACAAGAAATTCATGAGGGGATTTGTGGGTCACATTCGAATGGTTTAACCCTAGCTAAGAAACTTCTTAGGATAGGATATTTTTGGTCTTCAATGGAAAAAGACGCTTGTCACTTTGCAAAAACTTGTCGTAAGTGTCAATATCATGGGAACTTGATCCATGTACCAACACAAGAGCTTCATCCAATGACAATAGCTTGACCCTTTTATCAATGGGGTTTGGACTTAATAGGGATGATTTATCCACCATCTTCAAATGGTCATAAATTCATCATTATTGCAACAAAATACTTTACCAAATGGGTGGATGTTGTACCCTTGTCAATGGCTACAAGAAGGAAAATATCATTGTTCATTCTAAATCACATAATTTGTAGATATGGTGTACCACATGCCATCATAACAGATAATGCAAAACATTTCAAAAATAAAGATTTGAAAGAGCTATGTACCAAATTCCACATGATACATCACTCATCTTCAATATATTACCCACAAGGTAATGCACAAGAAGAAGCAACAAACAAGAACATTATGAAAATATTGAAGAGAATTGTGGATAATTCAAGTAGAGATTGGCACATACAAATAAACCCAACCTTGTGGGCTTATAGGACAAGCATTAGAATGCCAACAAGAGCTACACCATTCTCCTTAGTTTTTGGAACAAAGGTAGTTTTACCTTTAGAGGTAGAAATTCCATCTTTAAGGGTCTCATTACATGGTTTGATAAGTGAAGAAGACTATAGAGTTGCTAGGTTAGAAGAACTAGAACTGCTAGATGAAAAAAAACAACAAGCCTTTAATCATTTAAAAGTATATCAAAATTGAATGTCGAGGACCTATAACAAGAATATCATATCAATGACATTCCAAATAGGTGACTTAGTTTTGCAAGAAAATCTTAAGAATCAAGCAGAAAGGGAAAAGAAAGGAAAATGGGAAGCAAACTAGTTAGGACCTTTTTTTATCACTTCTTCTTTTGGGACAGGCACCTATAAATTAGCTGATTATGATGGAGAATAATTACAAGAACCTATCAATAGCATTCACCTAAAAAGGTTCTACACATAAAGCAGATGAATGGGTATTGTATCATCTTAAAATGGAAGCACTTCCATGTTAAGAGCATTTATCCCTTTGAGTGAGTAGTTTAGGGTCATGTTAAGCACCTTGATCAGGTCTTTTCATTTATATGGCCATTTCCCCCTTATTCTGCTTCTCTCCCCTTTATTTCTAGCCTTTTTTTGATAGTTTTCTCTAAGTATCTAGAGTTTTTGACTGTCAGGGTCAAAGATGACCTGGTAGGGTCAAGGATGACCTAGACCCCAACCTAGGTTAGGGATGATCTTGACCCTGACCTAGGGTAGATTCTACCTTGTCCTTGACCCCAGGTCAAATTTTCAGATTCTGGGAGTTATAGGATGTCAGGCTTCAGAAAGTTTCTTTTTTTTTCTGCTTTTGGGTCGGCCATTTTGGGTTTCAAAATGGTAAATCCTTAAATTTCATTTAATCTAGGTCCATTTCTAGGGGTTAAGGTTAATTGGGATATAATTCTCCAATGCCGACCTTCTCTAGAGGTTTGTGCCCTAGATCACTATAAAATGAAGCCTTCCTCTCTCATTTTCTCCATCTCTTTTTGGCCATCAATCAATTCACATCTGATTTTCATGAGCATTTGCAATCAAGCAAGAAAGAAGGAAAGCATTCAAGCATTCATCAAGGAGATCCATTGTTAGCTATTGAAGGATTTAATCTCTTTAGAGCCCCCTTGAAGATTTCTCCATCCATATTCATCCAAGCCTCTTCCTATGCAAAGATCCATTCAAGATTGGTGTTGAAGATTTAGTGCTATTGATTTGAGACATCCTACATTCATTTCTACATTCATTTGGAGCATTCCTACTTGTGGATTCAAGGATTTGAATCATCCATAAGGACTTCAACATAAGTAAGGTGAATAGTTCCATTTACTTTGTTTATACATATTGTAATTTCAATTCAATTTCAAGGTTAATTCCTAAATTGGGGTTCGACCAAGGCAAACCCCCCATCCAAACAACAAAAAAAACCATTTTTCTTGTAGGTACAGGTATAGGACAACGAATTGAAGTGTAGATCCGAATACCCTTTTCGATGAACTTCTAAGATCTACGAATAGATTTTCCATCGAAGCTGTTTTGGGTCAAGGATGACCTTTAGTAGGGGGTAGGATCCTACCCCAGGGTAAGACCTTGCCCTGCTATCTGGGTCAAGGATGACCTGCTTCCCGAAAGACAAAATTTTTCTGGGTTTTCTCCGTCTCGGCATTTCCAGCCTGAAACAGGTTGCAAAATTGCCTAAAACTATGCACAGACATTAGAAATCAACATTTTTTAGAAATTCCCTATTTTAAGGTTAGTATTTATCTTCCATTTATTTTAGATTTCAAGTATATACTTCTTATAGTAGATTTTAGGATTTTCTCATTTCTTCATATTCTCCATTGTTAGATTCTTTTGTACATTGATCACTTCTTTGTGATTAATCCATGTGGATCTTTCCTTTTGGGAATTTGGATTGAGAATAGGTCCTATATTCTAGCCCTATATCATACTGCTATTCAAATTCAAACATCATTCATTCACATTGAGGTGATTCCATTTCACCTCTATTCATTTTGGTGAAGTCGACATACTTACCCTCTTTTCTTTTATGGAATTAGATGCCCTATTGTGTTTTGTGGTGTTAGATTTCCCTTTATATTATCTTGTTGATGTTAGATTTGTCTTTCATGTTAAATCTTACATGCTAATTAGATTTCTTGCTTCTATATTTCAAAAATACAAAAAAATTGCAAAATCTCTTTCAAAATACAAAAATATTCATGCTTTATGTTTTCTTAATTTCGTTCATTTGCATTACATTGGTTTATGAGCTTAACTACTTCTAGTCCTACTTATAATATTCTGGTTAGACGAAGTCGTAGACTTATGGGTGCCTTTGATCCTGAGTCTTCTCCTTTCATTAGGATCCTGGATGATAATTTGATTCTTCAGTATTCTAATCCTATTATGGAGAAAAACTCTTCTCACTCATCTCATAATGAGGATGATGCTTTAAGAGTTCCTCCCGAACAAGTACAAAAACTTTCAATTGAACTTGATGAAATGGGTAATTAGCTTATTCAAGAAAACCATAATCAAGATTCTATTCAAGCTATAAAGGCTCTTAAGAAAGTTCTTCATGATAGTGATCAAGGTGTTAATCTTCTTCATGGTATTATTCACCTCGTGCATTCAAATGTTAAACCTTTAGCTCAAGAAGCTCAAGATTTAGGGTTGATTCCTCCTGTCACTAGTGTAGAACCTTCTTCTAATCCTTTACCAAGTGTTCCTACCTATCCTCCTTCTTTGGTGACTATGACAGTTCCCTCTATTCCTATTAGTGTTCCTCCTATTTCCCTTCCTACATCACAACATTCTTATCATAATGTTCCTTTTACTTATTCCAATTCACTTCCAACTGTAGTTCCAAGTGTTCCTCTAGTTGTGTCTTCCATTCCTCCAAATTCTTACATCTTACCTAGTATTTCTAATGTTGCTAGTCCTCCTATTTCTTCTAATGATGCAAAAACATCAGTTTGGCTAAAACTATGTCATCCTTATAACAACAACTTGCTTCTTTAACTCAAAAAAAGTTTAGTGTTCCTACACGTGACATGGGAAGTCCTTTGTCCTGAGACATTATTCGTACTCCTATTTCTCAACAAGTTGATATGCCTCATCTTGAGAATTATAATAGAAAAGAAGACCATGTGCATCATGTTAAAACATTTCAAATCCTTTGTAGTGATTATGCTCATGACCATAGGATTTTAGCCAAATTGTTTGTTAGAACTTTTCATGACAAGGCCTTACAATGGTATTGTTCCTTGCCTCATTCTATTGATTCATTTCCACAACTTGCTAATGCCTTTATTCAACAATTTCAAAATAATATTGGCCCGCAAGTGTCTTTGACTGATTTGATTCATTGTAAACAAAGTGCTAAGGAAAAATTGACAGAATTTATTGGTAGATTTAAGCATTTGCATGCTCAGATTTCCTATCTTGTTCCTGATATTGATATTCAACGTATGTTTATTTCAAATTTGCAAAAGGATATTAGAGATAAGATTATGCTTACTGAATTTACCTCTTTTCAACAACTTTGTGCAATGCTTCATTATTATCAATTACAAGTGAGTCAATTTGAGAGCACCACTCCAATGGCTCTTGTTCTAGTTGATAAAAGTGATGCTGCTCCTAATCTGAACAAATTTAAAAAATTCAACAACTATGTCAAGATAAACAAACAAGTGAATGCATTTGTTGATCAAGTTGTTGTTTCATCTCACAATTCCACTTTTGCATCCACTTCTTTTTGATTAAATCATACATTTACTCCTCTTTCTGAATCTTTACATTCTATTATGAATAAGTTGTTAACTGCTAATATGATTACTTTACCTCCTATTTGACCTCTTTTACCTGCTAGAATTGCATCTAAATCCTTTGATTCTAAAGCTTTTTGTCAATATCATCATTAGAATGGTCATGATACTAAGAAGTATTATTCTTTAAAACATAAGATTCAAGACTTAATTGATTCTAATGCCTTATCGATTGATAATTGTGATGTTAGTGGGAACAAATCTGTCTCTCCTCCTAATCAAAACCTTCAAATCTATACAAATCCTTTACCTATGCATGATACTAATACCATTTCTTAGCCATCTTCTATAGAAATTATGTATGATTCAAAGATGGATGATCTCAATCATATTGTTAATCAAGTGGAGCATGTTGGTCAATCTATATCTCTACCTCAACCTCAACCTCAGATTCAATCTCAAGTTCAATCTCCACCTCAACCAAAACCTAAACCTAAATTGAAAACTCAACCTAAACCTTGACAACAACCTAAGAATAAAAGACCTTGGGAACTTTAGATTACCTTCGATGATTCTGATACTATTAAAGCTCCTCATGGTCCCCTTTACATTTATGCTAGGATTTCTCAGAAACCTACTCAACATTATCTTGTTGATCCTACATCCCTAGTCAATGTTATTACTGAAGAAAATATTTTTATAAAAAAATTGCAACATGATTCTTATGATACATTGGATGTGTGGATTGAAATTTGTAATGGTTTTCTTTATCCATCATTTGGTTCTATTAACTTGCCAGTTGAACTTTGTGTTAAAATTGTGAACACTACCTTGTTATTGTGCCTACTTATGATCAGTTTCAAGTTAGGCTTGGTTTGCTGTGGTTAAATGCCATGCATGTTGTTGCTTCACCTATCCATAAATGTCTTAAATTTGTCCATGATGAAGAAGTGAAGATGGTTAATCATAGTTTATATCAAACTTCTAGGCCCAAAGTGTTAGAAAGTAAAGTCCACCAAGATAATTGAGAGGGGGGGGGGGTGAATTAGTTATTAGATAATTATAAATTTTATCATCTTCAACAACATTAAACCATATAAGAAATGTAATTACCAACCATAGAAAGATATTCACACACAATAACACAATGACACAAGATATGTTGACTAGGGAACCTCTTGATCAAAGAGTAAACCTCGATGGGAATGATTCCCACAAAAGATGCACTAATATGAATATTCCTTGTGAAAGGATGGACTCTGTTAGGAGTCTTATGAAATACATTTAGTACATATGAATCCATGTTAGGAGATTTTGAATCCCTGTTAAAAGATTCTAACCCTGTTAAGAGTTATGGAAGACAAAAGGACCCACTGCCCAAATAGCTTCAGGGTAAGATCATTGAACACACTATCCAAATAATATTTGCATTACTCAAAAGGATAATATGTTACCTCTTCTCTGACTATGCCAAACCACACTCATTGTTACACCAGATCTCAATTTCAGATCTCTGTACTTCGTATGTCTTTCTTCACATATTCGATTTCACATTTAGCTCTATTCTTCACTTCATATTTCTCCACTATAATATCACAACTACTCACTTACACATTACAACAAGGAAATACATTCCTTCCTTTATACCACACTCAAATAATTACAAATGAGTTGGCATACAATTACAACATAAAAGTTTCCACATGCTACATCAAAATTACACAAAACTATTAGCTTCCAAATAAAATAAATCTTCACTCATGCGACCTCATAGTCAGCATTGTCATCCACATCACTATCAATGTGTCTTAAACTTCCCTTTAACTACACACAACTAGATTCCATCCCGATTAGGAGATATCATCTGATTTCCACAAACCGCTACTTAGGAACACTGCCTGAATACTGCTTCCACCAAAATGCCCATAACTTCCATGAATAAATGAATTACTATATATGCTCTTAACCATAGACATATAACATATCAAAAAGTATATCCTCAACATCACATAGCTCCAACTACAATAACCCATATGCGCTAATCCAAACTCTATCTGCTTCTCTGCAAGTCTTCGATAAATCACTATGTTGACATCAATGACAATCATAGTCATGAATGCAACAAAAATTGCTATAGAATGGCTGCCAAACATTTATCATTCATTCCTAACAATCTCCCCCATTGGCATTGATGAAAACATAGATGAAAAACATCCAATGTTCCAAAAATCCAATACTGCAACAATGCTTCTTCAAATCCTCTTCATCAATCAAATCTTGCTTCATTATCCTATTAAGTTATCTCCAACAGATGTTATAGATTGTTTTTCATGTATACTTCTCCCCATTGACATCAATGACAGAAATTTCATCACTATGTCAACAAAAACTCAATGTCAAAAGACATTGTTTAGAAAATACATTTACTAGAGTCCTCATGACTCAGCTTAGATACACATACTCCCCCATAGAGGAAGTACCAACATCCAGTCTAGAAGAAAGATAAGGCTCATATACCACTGGACAGATCCAACCAACTTCATCACTTTTCAAAAGTAGGCTGGGGCATAACCCCAAGCATACCTCTTAGATACTGAAATGTATCCTTAGGCAAAGGCTTTGTGAATATATTTGCTATCTTCTCCCTTGTTCTTATGTACTCAAGTCTGACTTCTTTCTCAAAAACTTTCTCTCTTACAACATGATACTTAATCTCTATATGCTTTGTCTTAGAATGTAATACAAGATTCTTAGACATACTAACTATACTGGTGTTGTCACAATGTATGACAAAAGGCTCAACAAATTTTATTCCAATATCCTTCACCATTTTCTTCATCCAAATTATTTGGTTACAGTTGTTTGCTACTACTACATATTTTGCTTCTGCTGTGCTTTGTGAGATATAATTCTACTTCTTGCTTAGCCAAGAAACTAATCTTCCTCCAAGGAAAAATGCTCCACCACTGGTGCTTTTCTTATCATCAACACTACCTCCCCAATAAGCATCTGTATATGCCCATAAGGTAAAATCATCAAATTTTTCATACCATAATCCATAGTCCATTGTGTCTCTTAAATATCTGAGTGTCCTCTTTACTGCTGCATAGTGTGATTCTCTAGGTTCAGCTTGAAATATTGCCACAATTCCAACTGAATGTGCCATATCAGGTCTTGTATGAGTCAAATACTGCAATCCTCCAATCATAGATCTATATTTCTTCTGTTCTATTGCACGAGTCTCATTTGTGCTAGATAACTTATGTCCAGTCACCATGGGTGTTCCAATTGGTTTACAATTATCCATTCCAACTCTTTTCAACAAGTCATTTAGGTACTTTGTCTGACTTACAAAGATACCATCATTTTTTTGTGTTATATGTAATCTCAAAAAGTATTTCATTTCACCAATCATACTCATTTCAAATCCAGTCTTCATTTCATCAGCAAATTTATCACTAGCTTCATCTTCTCCTCCAAAGATAATGTCATAAACAAAAATAAATATAACTAACAAACCATTTTCAATTTCTTTTGTGTACAGATTGCTATCAGCTGTTCCTTTTGTAAATCCCAATTTTAACAAATACTTATCCAATCTTGCATACCAAGTTCTAGGTGCTTGTTTAAGTCCATATAAATCTTTCTTCAATTTACATACCATGTCTCCTTCTTGAGTTAAAGGAAAACGTTCAGGATGCTCAATGTAGACTTCTTCTTCCAATTCTCCATTCAGAAATGTTGACATCACATCCATCTGATATACTTTGAATTTCTTGTAAGCTGTATAAGCCAAAAACTTTCTTACTGCATCAATTCTTGCAACAGGTGCAAAGGTTTCTTCATAATCAATTCCTTCTTGCTGCGAGTAACCCTTACATATGAATCTTTCTTTTTTTCTTACTACTTCTACTTGTTCATTCATCTTGTTTCTGAATACCCATTTAGTTCCAATAACATTCTTGTCTTTAGGTCTAGGGACCAATTCCCATGTCTTGTTCTTTTCAATCTGATCTAGTTCTTCTTTCATAGCATTAGTCCAACTTTCATCTTCACAAGCTTCACTAGTAGTCTTAGGTTCAATTTCAAAAATCAAACATAACTATTCTTGTACCTGATTTTGAGTTAGAACTCCTCTTTTGATGCTCCCAATAATTTGTTCAATAGAATGATTTCTTAACAAACTCTTGCTAGGTGTCACCGTCTTAGATCTCTCTTCAGATGTAGGTTCTTCAATGACTTCACTGTGGCTTTCATTCAAAAAATCACTGTCAGTTTCATAAAATAATACAATAGATCCAGTGTTAGGTTTAGGATGAGCTTCTTCATCAGATTCATAATCAAGCATTCTTTCCTGAATTTTGAATTTTTCATCAACTTTAACATTTATGCTTTCAACAATAGTCTTAGTTCTTTTATTGTAAAATCTATATGCTTTTCTTTTCAAAGAATATCTAAGAAATATACCTTCATTACTTCTAGGATCAAAATTTCCTATATCATCATCTCTCTTTATATAACATTTTCTTCCAAAAATTCTAAAATACTTAATTGAGGGTGCATGTCCAAACAATAATTCATAAGGTGTCTTGTCTATGTTTGCTCTGATTTGTACTTTGTTCATTGTTTACACTATTGTGTTCATTGCTTCTATCCAGAATAGCTTCACCAAATCATTCTCAAACAACATAGCTCTTGCTGCTTTAGTCACTAATCTGTTCCTTCTTTCTGCAATGCCATTTTGTTTAGGTGTTCTAAGGGCTGAATACTATCTCTTAATGCCATTTTCTTCACAAAAGGTGTTAAACTCTCTAGAAGTAAATTCTCCACCTCTATCAGATCTCAAACATTTAATCTTCATTCCAAATTCATTCTCAACTTTATTCTTAAAAATCTTAAACTTATCAAATGCTTCAGATTTTTCTTTAAGAAATGCAATCCACATCATTCTTTTAAAATCATCAACAAGAATCATAAAATACCTTTCTCCATAGAATCCTCTAGTCCTGGTAGGACCTCTCAAATCTATATGAACAATCTCCAGCTTCTCTATAGATGTAAACTTCTTATTGGGAAAAAAACTTCTCTTCTATTTAGCCATTACACATTCTTTGCAAATCATGTTAGTAGGCTTCATAATCTTAGGTAAATCTCTTACTGCAAGTGTAGTATTGACTTTCACAATGTTATGAAAGTTTATATGACAAAACTTTGTATGCCATAACCAACTATCATCAATCTTAGTAATCAAACATGTCATTTCAGTAGGATTCAACTGAAATACATTACCTCTGGTTCTAGATCCAGTTCCAATCAGATTTCCATCTTTATCCTATATCACACAAGTTTTCTCTCTAAACCAAACTTGATATCCCTTATCAACTAACTGTCCAACACTCAAAAGATTATGTTTCAATCCATCCACAAAATAAACATCATCAATATAAGTCTTTCCATCAAGAGTAATAGATCCTATACCTTTAATCAAACAAGGTGCATTGTTTCCAACTCTAACAACTCCTCCATCATATTCATTAAACTTTATGAACTTTTTCATGTCTCAAATCATATGATGTGAACAATCACTGTCTATAATCCAATCAAATTTATTTTCAACTTGAGAAACTAAGTCTTTTTCTTCCTTAACATCAGTTTCAAAATTTTCTTCTTTAATTGCTACAAATCCCATGTCATCTTTATTCTCAGTATCACTTTCACTTAAAGTTCTTTCTATACTAGCTTCAAGATCTTCATCATTAGCATAATAACAGTCCTTAAATCTTCTAGGTTTGAAATTTTTTTTATAGTTTTTAACTCTCGTAGGACACTTAAATGGAAAATGACCATATTCTTGACAAGTCCAACATTTAAATATTTTCTTACTGTCTGGTTCTCTTTTCACAAGCAAGGCAATGCCTTCTTCAATCTTCTTATCTTCTTCATTTCTAGATCTGCTGCTACCAGCATAATCTCCACTCACATTGATGCATCTTGAAAAAGTAGGGTGAACACTAAGAGCACTGAATGCTATCTCCATTCTAGGTAAGTCTCCTAATAATATCATGTTCATTTCTGCTGCTTTCAATCTTCCAAGAAGAATCTATCTTGTAAAGTTTGTAGTACAAGGTATAACTTGTTCAATGATCTATGTTGTCTTCTTAAATACAGGAGTCAATGTCCTCATAATTTTTCATATCACTTCATTCTCTGTCTTTGTTCCTCCACAAGATTTTATACCTGTAATAATTTCTAACATTCTACCAATATAGCTTCTAATAGATTGATCTTCCAACATTTTTATATCTTTAAATGCACATATCCAATTATGTAATCTAACTCTTTTTGCATGTTCGTCACATTCAAAAGTAGAGTGGAAAGCTTTCCAAATTTCATGAGATTTTTTTAAACATTTTACCTAATTGTAGTCATTCTCTGAAAGGGCTATCAAAAGTGCTTCTCTTACAAGTATGTTACACATGAATAGATCTCTCTCATTAGTAGTACATGTTTCAAGATTTTCCTCTTCAATGATAGTCTTATCATTCTTTGTAATCAACCAATAACCTTGTCCCAAACATAGTAGGTGTGTCTTCATCTTTTCTTTCCATCTATCAAAATTTACTCCATCAAACTTAGGGCTTTCTTTCCTAAAATTTGCCATGGATCTCCGTAAGCTGTTAAACTTCTTTTTCAAGGACCTGCCGCTCTGATACCAATTGTTAGAAAGTAAAGTCCACCAAGATAACTGAGAGGGAGGGGGGTGAATTAGTTATCAGATAATTATAACTTTTATCATCTTCAACAACATTAAACCATATAAGCAATGTAATTACCAACCATAGAAAGATAGTCATACACAATAAAACAATGACACAAGATATGTTGACTAGGGAACCTCTTAATCAAAGAGTAAACCCCGGTGGGAATGATGCCCACAAAAGATGCAATAATATGAATATTTCTTGTGAAAGGATGGACTCTGTTAGGAGTCTTATGCAATAGATTCAGTGCATATGAATCCATGTTAGGAGATTTTGAATCCATGTTAAAAGATTCTAACCCTGTTAAGAGTTATGGAAGATAGAAGGACCCACTGCCCAAATAGCTTCAGGGTAATATCACTGAACACACTATCCAAATAATATTTGCATTACTCAAAAGAATAATATGTTACCTCTTCTCTGACTATACCAAACTGCACTCACTGTTACACTAGATCTCAATTTCAGATCTCTGTACTTCACCTATCTTCCTTCACATATTCGATTTCACATTTAGCTCTATTCTTCACTTCATATTTCTCCACTATAATATCACAACTACTCACTTACACATTACAAAAAGGAAATACATTCCTTCCTTTATACCACACTCAAATAATTACAAATGAATCGGCATACAATTACACCATAAAAGTTTCAACACGCTACATCAAAATTACACAAAACTGTCAACTTCCAAATACAATAAATATTCACTCATGCGACCTCAAAGTCAGCATTGTCATCCACATCACTATCAATGTGTCTTCAACTTCTCTTTATCTGTGCATAACCAGATTCTATCCCGATTAGGAGATATCATTTGATTTCCACAAACCGCTACTCAGAAACGCTTCTTGAATATTGCTTCCACCAAAATACTCATAACTTCCATGAGTAAATGAATTACTATCTACGATCTTAACCATAGAAATATAACATATCAAAGAGTATATCCTCAACATCACATAGCTCCAACTATAATAACCCATGTGCGCTAATCAAAACTCTGTATGCTTCTCTGCAAATCTTTAGTAAATAACTGTGTTGAAATCAATGACAATCATAGTCATGAATGCAACAACAACAACTACAGAATGACTGCCAAACATTTAGCATTCATTCCTAACAATCTCCCCCATTGTCATTGATAGCAACATAGATAAAAAACATCCAATGTTCCAAAAATCCAATACTGCAACACTACTTCTTGAAATCCTCTTCATCAATCAAACCTTGCTTCATTATCCTATTAAGTTCTCTCCAAAAGATGTTCTAGATTGTTTTTCATGTATACCTCTCCCCCATTGACATCAATGACAAAAATTTCATCACTATGTCAACAAAAACTCAATGTCAAAAGACACTATTCAGAAAATACATTTACTAGAGTCCTCATGACTCAGCTCAGATACACATACTCCCCCATAGAGGAAGTACCAACATCCAGTCTAGAAGAAAGATAAGACTCATATACCACTGGACGGATGCAACCAACTTCATCACTTTTCAAAAGTAGGTTGGGGCATAACCCCAAGCATACCTCTCAGATACTCAAATGTATCCTTAAGAAAAGGCTTTGTGAATATATCTACTATTTTCTCCCTTGTTCTTATGTACTCAAGTTTGACTTCTTTCTCAGCAACTTTCTCTCTTACAACATGATACTTAATCTCTATATGCTTTGTCTTAGAATGTAATATAGGATTTTTCTTCCTTAACATCAGTTTCAAAATTTTCTTCTTTAATTGCTACAAATCCCATGTCATCATTATTCTCAGTATCACTTTCACTTAAAGTTCTTTCTATACTAGCTTCAAGATCTTCATCACTAGCATAATAGAAATCCTTAGATCTTCTAGGTTTGAAATTATTTCTGTACTTTTTAACTCTGGAGGGACACTTAAATCCAAAATGACCATATTCTTCACAAGTCCAACATTTAAATATTTTCTTACCATTTGGTTCTCTTTTCACAAGCAAGGAAATGCCTTCTTCAATCTTCTTGTCTTCTTCATTTCTAGATCTACTGCTGCCAACATAATCTCCACTCACACTAATGCGTCTTGAGAAAGTAGGGCAAACACTAAGAGCACTGAATGCTGTCTCCATTCTAGGTAAGTCTCCTGATAATCTTAGGTTCATTTCTGCTGCTTCCAATCTTCCAAGAAGAGTCTCTCTTGTAAATTTTTTAGTACAAGGCATAACTTGTTCAATCATCTATATTGTCTGCTTAAATACAAAAGTCAATGTCCTCAGAATTTTCCATATCACTTCATTATCTATCTTTGTTCCTCCACAAGAGTTTATACTTGTAATAATTTTTGGCATTCTACCAATATAGCTTCTAATAGATTCATCTTCCAACATTGTTATATCTTCAAATGCACATATCCAATTATGTAATCTAACTCTTTTTGCATGTTCATCACCTTCAAATGTAGAGTGTAAAGCTTTCCAAATTTCATGAGATTTTTTCAAACATTTTACTTGACTATACTCATTCTCTGGAAGGGCTATCAAAAGTGCTTCTCTTGCAAGTATGTTACACTTGAATAGATCTCTCTCATCAGTAGTACATGTTTCAAGATTTTCCTCTTCAATGATAGTCTTATCATTCTTTTTAATCAACCAATAACCTGATCCTAAACATAGTAGGTGTGTCTTCATCTTTTCTTTCCATCTATCAAAATTTACTCCATCAAGCTTAGGGCTTTCTTTCCTAAAATTTACCATGGATCTCCTTATGCTGTTAAACTTCTATTTCAAGGACCTGCCACTCTGATACCAATTGTTAGAAAGTAAAGTCCACCAAGATAATTGAGAAGGGGGGGGGGGGGTGAATCACTTATCAGATAATTATAATTTTTATCATCTTCAACATCATTAAACCATATAAGCAAAGTAATTACTAACCATAGAAATATAGTCATACACAATAACATAATGACACAAGATATGTTGACTAGGGAACCTCTTGATCAAAGAGTAAACCTTGGTGGGAATGATGCCCACAAAAGATGCACTAATATGAATATTCCTTGTGAAAGGATGGAATCTGTTAGGAGTCTTATGAAATACATTCAGTACATATGAATCCCTTTTAGGAGATTTTGAATCCCTGTTAAAAGATTCTATCCCTGTTAAGAGTTATGGAAGATAGAAGGACCCATTGCCCAAACAGCTTCAGAGTAAGATCACTAAACACACTGTCAAAATAATCTTTGCATTATTCAACAGAATAATATGTTGCCTCTTCTCTGACTATGCCAAACTGCACTCATTATTACATCAGATCTAAATTTTAGATCTCTGTACTTCGCATGTCTTCCTTCACATATTTGCTTTCACATTTAGCTCTATTGTTCACTTCATATTTCTCCACTACAATATCACAACTACTCACTTACACATTACAAAAAGGAAATAAATTCCTTCCTTTATACCACAGTCAAATAAATACAAATGAGTTGGCATATAATTACAACATAAAAGTTTCAACACGCTACATTAAAATTACACAAAACTGTTAACTTCGAAATACAATAAATATTCACTCATGTGACCTTGAGGTTAGTGCAATCATCCACATCACTATCAATGTGTCTTCAAATTTCCTTTAACTGGGCAAAACCAGATTCCATCCCGATTAGGAGATATCATCCGATTTCCACAAACTGCTACTTAGGAACACTGCCTGAATGCTGCTTCCACCAAAATGCTCATAACTTCCATGAATAAATGAATTACTATTTGCACTCTTAACCATAGACATATAACATATCAAAGAGTATATCATCAACATTGCATTGCTCCAACTACAATAACCCACATGCGCTAATCCAAACTCTGCTTGCTTCTTTGGAAGTCTTCAGTAAATCACTGTGTTGACATCAATGACAATCATAGTCATGAATGCAAAAACAACTGCTATAAAATGGCTGCCAAACATTTAGCATTGATTCCTAACACAAAGATTGTGCTTCTCTTGATTTTTTTGGTCTTCATTACCTAATTCATGTCCTTCTCGACCTGATAATCTTTTTCATTCATTTCAAGCCTATAAGCATTGTAAGATTCTCAAATTAAGTGTACCTCTTATGGATCTTAATCTTGGTCTTTTGCCTACACCTTCTATACCTCCTTTATCCATGGCTTCTACATCTATTAATCAAAGTCCTATTTTTGATTGTTTGACTATTGATAATCCTATTGATCTTACTGAAGAACCTGTGAAGGATCCTGTGATTGTTCCTCCTAGTTCTCAACATATTTCAAGTAAAGAAAAGTGTAATCGATCTGCTAATTAACGTTGTAAGAAAAATCATGCTCAAGCTGAAGCTCATGATTTTGTTCTTCAAAATTATTTTCCTTCTTCGGATAAACCTATGCATGATGTGTTAGAAGAATTTTTTGCTAATAATAATGTTAAAATGCATGAATATGATGATTCCATTCTTATCTTAGATCCTATTTTGATTAATATGGGTGAATAAGATACTCTTGATGATACTGATGATGTTAATTATGAATATGAGACTATTGACATTAACATTGATTTACCTAATATTCTTTCCTCACAATTAACACTTACACCTAGTGTCGAACATTGTGATTCTCAAGAGGATCCCTGTTTGGAACTAGCTATCATTCCTACTATGTTTGATGTAGTCCCTCTTGTGAGTTACCCACCTTCCCTAAATGATATATAATGAGATGGGGAGATTAGGTGGCACACTTTATTGGCTTGTCCTTTATGGTAGCTTTGTTGTGTGTTTTCCTATTGTACGGTGCTTCTCCCATGATGTGTTTTCTAAATGTTGTTAGATTCTTTAATATGACCCTTGTTTCTCTATTGGTGCAAGGTGATAAAGGAATCGAACCTATTCTATAAATTCCTCTATATGTATCTCTATTCTTCTATATGTTGTTTCATGTTATGTTGTATCTGTGCTATTGTTTGTAAACATTTCCTTGTGTAATCTACTTGGATTCGAGATGTGGTAGCACTAATTATTTTTGGTCTCCATGTCATGGTCCAAAAAGATTCTTCTTCATATATCTTATGTGATCTTTCCTCCTTTGTGATTGTAGTGATGTCAATTCATTTGCAATAATATCATATATATTATCTTATGATCATACTAGCCCCATGATAGGTAGATCCCTTCTGTGTTCTCTGTATGTTTATGTGATATTTCTCTTGAGTTGTCTTTTTCTGGGGGCATCTCGTAGTGGAAACATAATCAGTGGAGTTGTTTATGTTTCCGTTAAAGCCATTGCTCTCGTTAAAGTGTTAGAAATGACTTTAACATGGGGGCATATGCTCTACTCACTTATTGCACACATGCACTTTTTAATAAACATATATTATTTTTCAAGATACCTTTTCTCCCTTTTTGGATTAGTGACTAATCCTTAAAGCATGGATTTATATTTTAGGATCTCTTGATCCCTCTAGTTTCAAATTTTTGATCCCTTAAGGTTGGAGGTATCCTTAAGATTGAATCTCTTTTGTTTTTGGTTTTACTCTTATGGAATAGAATATTCCTAAGGGTGAATCCTTAATGGGTTGACTAGTGAGTAGCCACATTCCCTAGGCGGTTCAATTCCATGTTTTTAGTTGCATTGTTTCCTTGTGTGGTTCACAATGGGACATAAGTTCTCATTGGGTGAGATAATCTCTCTCTCTCTCTCTCTCTAGAGATGTCTCTCTCTTATTGTGATCTTGGAGTTGATGAAGAATTGAGTCCCTGTGGGCTTGAGGTTTCCTTTGTCCCTTTGATTATGATAAGATTATTCTTTCATTATGATCTCCTTTACCAAGAGTTTGCATCGAGTCCATACTCTTGCTAAAGTGGGGGCTTAATGTATCATCTTAAAATGGAAGCACTTCCATGTTAAGAGTGTTTGGCCCTCTGAGTGAGTAGTCTGGGGTCATGTTAAGCACCTTGATTGGGTCTTTGCATGTATCTAGCTGTTTCCCCCTATTCTGCTTCTCTCCCCTTTATTTCTAGCCCTTTTCTAACAGTTTTCTCTAAGAGTCTAGAGTTTTTGATTGTTAGGGTCAAAGATGATTGGTAGGGTCAAGGATTACCTAGACCCTGACCTAGATTAGGGATGACCTCAACCCTGATCTAGGGTGGAGTCTACTTCATCCCTGACCCCAAGTCCAATTTTTAGATTCTGGGAGTTACGAGATGTCGGGCTTCAGAAAGTTTCTTTTTTTCCCCCTTCTAGGTCAGCCATTTCATGTTTCAGAATGGTAAATCCTTAAATTGCATTTAGTCTAGGTCCATTTCCAAGGGTTAAGGTTAATTGGGATTTAATTCTCTAATGTCGGCCTTGTCTAGAGGTTTGTGCCCTAGATCACTATAAAGGGAAGCCTTCCTCTCTCATTTTCTCCATCTCTTTTTGGCCATCAATCAATTCACATCCAATTTTCATGAGCATTTGCAATCAAGCAAGCAAGAAGGAAACCATTAAAGCATTAAAGCATTCATCAAGGAGATCCATTGTTAGCTATTGAAGGATTCAATCTCTTTGGAGCCCCCTTGAAGATTTCTCCATCCATATTCATCCAAGCCTCTTCCTATGCAAAGATCCATTCAAGATTGGTGTTGAAGATCTAGTGCTATTGATTTGAGACATCCTACATTCATTTCTACATTCATTTGGAGCATTCCTACTTGTGGATTCAAAGATTTGAATCCTCCACAAGGACTTCAACATAAGCACGGTGAATAGTTCCATTTACTTTGTTTATACATATTGCAATTTCAATTCAATTTCAAGATTAATTCCTAAATTGGGGTTTGACCAAGGAAAACCCCCTATCCAAACAATAAAAAAATTATTTTTCTTGTAGGTACAAGTACAGTACATCAAATTGAAGTACAGATCTGAATACCCTTTTCGACAAACTTTCAAGATCTACGAACAGATTTTACATCGGAGCTATTTTGGGTCAAGGATGACCTTTATTAGGGGGTAGGATCCTACCCTAGGGTAAGACCTTGCCTCGCTATCTAGGTCAAGGATGACTCACTTCCCGAAAGACACAAGTTTTCTAGGTTTTCTTTGTCTCAACATTTCCAATCCGACATAGGTTGCAAAATTGCCTAAAACTGTGCACAGACTCAAAAATCAACATTTTCTAAATCTACCCAATTTTAAGGTTAGTATTTATCTTCTATTTATTTCAGATTTCAAGTATATACTTCTTATAGTAGATTATAGGATTTTCTCCTTTCTTCATATTCTCCATTGTTAGATTCTTTTGTGCATTGATCACTTCTTTGTGATGAATCCATTTGGATCTTTCCTTTTGGAATTTGGATTGAGGATAGGTCCTATATTTGACCCCTATATCATACTTGTATTCAAATTCAAACATTCATTCATTTTGAGGTGATCCCATTTCACTTCTATTTAGGTATAAAGAAAGATATTATCAAAAAATTAGATGGAGAGCATCCTATTTATTGTATATAGTCAAAAGAGATCCTGAAAATACCAAAAACATTGAAAAATAGAAAAGAGAAAACAAATCAGAAATGCAGAAAAGGTAAAAAACAATGGAAAATTGAGCATCAAGAAAGTTAAAAACATGCATAAAAGATCCTTAAAAAGATGTTGTAATGGTGAAAACCTAGCAAATAGGCACCTTGATAATATGAAAACAAAAAAAATTAAACAAAGAGAAAATATAAAAAAAATAAGAAAATATAAAAAAGTGCCTTGGTGAAAACCAAGCAAATAGGCGCCTTGGTAGCAAAAAAAAAAGGAAAAAAGATTTAAAAATAGAAAAAAAAAGAAAAATCCATTCAATCGGTGAAAACCTAGTAAACAGGTGCCATTGAAATTCTAAGTCAGTCGCATACCTAGTGGTCATCCTTGTAAATATTGCATTCACAAGCATTTGTATATACTGCATAATAAAACCCCACAGTTGCATTTACAAGTACCTAAAGATTTTGGTCACCTAATCTGCAAATTAGCCTAGGTCCCACAAACATAATCATATCAAACTGGGGGAAATCTACTCTAAAGGAGGAAGGATTCATCAAAATGAAACTTTAATCAGACACCAAATCAATTCATCAAAGCACAAGTGAAACATTCAATCAAATCCTAATCTTAATCCAATTTTCAACTCAATACAAAAATTGATCCAAGATTTCAAGAGACCTTATCTTTATTAGGATTAAAAATATAAAATGGATAGAACTATACTTTAAATATGGATTTGAAAAGTATTGAAATTTTTTTCTAAAAAGTGTTGACTTGATTGATGAAATCATGTCTTTCTAGCGAAACGATGAAAGTTTTTAAATTAGATAAGAAATGATGAAAGCATAATATTTTATTGATTTCTAAATGACTATTTTAAGATCAAAATTTTAAAGCATGTATTATTTTTCTAAGGACATGATCATCCAAGAATCATCTAGGACTTATACATATGATGAAACTAAGATCTTTGTTTGTTTACGCAAAAGGATACCTTGGACATTTTGAAGTTAAATATTATAATAACAAAATCCACTTGCAACATAGAATCTGAAAAAATCAATATTCGTACTCTCATTATTGACTTTAATCAGTGATAGTCATACCAAAGGATGGAAAAGCAATGTAAGAGGTGAAAAAGGTATTCATATCATCATAATTGAACTAGTGATGATTGAAGTAAATTCAGATATCACAAACTGCTCAATGATAAATATAAGCTCCAAATTTTTGAATAGTGATAGTTGCATACATCTTAGATTAAATACATTTAAATTATTTGCCTTTCTTAGCATAAAAACAAATTGGCAAGAGGAAAATAGAAAGGGGGTGGAGTTAAATAAAAAATCAAAGGAACATCAAAAACTATATGTGATCAAGTGTATTGGAAATAAAAAATTAAAACAAAGGTGCATTGCAGTAGTTCACTTGCATTTGTTAAAATAATCTTATCTTGCATTCATTTAGGACTTTACCCTAAGTTCATCTATCTTCATTGCATTAGTTTTCATTAACCTTAACCTAAGTTCATTACATTAGTTTTCATTAACTTCATTAAAAGTTCATTTAATAGTTCATTGCATTAGTTTGCATTCATTTTAAATTCATCTCATGCATTCATCACTTTTAATCCATTAAGTTCACTTACCATTGCATTACATTAGGTAGTATTCATTACATTCATTAAATCATATTATTAAAATAAACTTCATTTCATCATAAGAACATTTTAGTTGCATTTCATTAAGTTCATTTAAAAACATTGCACATTGCATCATTCATCTAAATCCATTCATTAAAAGCTCATGGCATTTATATTCATCTTACATTATATGTCATTGCATTTACATTCATTAACATCATTCATCCATATAACATATAACATTTATTGTCATATAAATCGTTAATAATTAAATATCAATATGCATTCATTGTATCATCTAGTTACATCACATTTTTGCATTGCATAAATCTATTGCATTTACATATATCCATATCATCAAAATACATACATCCATAAATTCATAAATACCATTATATCACATTAGTCATTTAATCATTACATCATCATACAATATATTTATGTATCATTTGCACCCATAAACCATTAAAGCATATCATAACATTAATCATTATAAATCATTAAATCCACATCACATCCATTCACCTATTCTATGTCATATATAAGACAACCATTTAAGCATAAATAGAACATGTGAATTCATATCATTCAACTGTATCTGAAAAAGCATAAAACAAAGCATATATGAGATAGAATCAAATAGATCTACTAACGCAGAGAGGGATAAAAAAAAAGGAGGGGCCAAGGAATGGCACACCCTACCTGATCCAGCTTTCTCAACAACACGCGGAAGCAACAACAACACAGTGAGAGAGAGAAAGCAGGATCATTGATATATTATCATTCAAATTGATTCATACATGCCGGGTTGTAAGGCCTTCCCGGTTATGACTTGATATTACAATAAATTACAAAATTCCTCAAACATGTGAAGATCTGCCAACAATCTTTATTATACTATCTTCTATCTTCTATCAAAACTGACTCCCTAAACTCTAACCAAACAACTATACTTATACAAGAGGCTACCGAACTGAGTCAGCCTTCAGATCCATGATAAATGGAAGGAATGGTCAGATATGGGACTACATGCTTCCCAATGATGGATACAAGCATTAAATCCATGACCCATAATTAATGCACAAGTCGGCATTGACAAAAACTCAAAATAAACTACTCGGTAAGCAAGGATGACTGAGCAACAAATAAGCATCGCCAAGCACCAGTGAAATAACTAACTGCCGAGGAGATAATTGACCAAACTTGATAACCAAAGGAAATTGACCAACTACCAAGCCAAATCGGTCAAAGAAGGAACCGAGCAACATAGACAAACTTCAAAATCTTTTTGGTGACATAGGATTGCCAAGGACCTGAGATGCTCCTGCATCAGACACCTGTGGTTTTTTAGAAATTATTCTCTGAATCATTTAGTAGGTATGATCTAAGTTGCATCCAACTCAGACTATGAAATCCATGAACTATCTTCAATCAGTCTATTCTTCCACTTTATCAGATATTCCATATATGGTTTACCTCTTGTTCTTTTGCTAACTCTTTACTCCAAAATCTGTTCAACTTCTTCATTCTGCTTCTTAGGATACTCCATTGGTATTGTCATGTCTTCATCAAGTTCATGATACTCATACAAATCAACAATGTTAAAAATTAGTGATATGCCCATGTCATCATGTAACTCAATCTGATATACCAGTAGTACATTTGGCCTAGTTTTTCTACCAAAATTTTTGACAAAAAAATAAGAAGGTTTTGCTTGGTCAGATTATAGAAGAAAAACTTTGTTTTTTTTGAATTTATGCTTGTGTTTGTTGAAATAGTGATAAATTCCATGGTGGTCAAAATTTTGACAAACACGGGCATA
The DNA here is from genome assembly GCA_027943335.1 of Chamaecyparis obtusa. Taxonomy (NCBI): domain Eukaryota; kingdom Viridiplantae; phylum Streptophyta; class Pinopsida; order Cupressales; family Cupressaceae; genus Chamaecyparis; species Chamaecyparis obtusa. The sequence goes on along the minus strand of BSBK01002556.1, from coordinate 435,859 downwards.
ACTTTAAAAAAAAGGTGAATTTCATTATTTCATTTGCAAAAAAAGAAGGGCAGCGCGTGCTTGAAGGAGATACGTCCCAACATGACATCATGGGGTAGCAGGAGGAGCTTGAGCTCAATATTTACATAAGGTGTGTGGTAGAGGATTATTAATTTGTGCATTCTTTTTTTCTTTTCTATGTATTGAACAAGGGCTTCCTTAAATTTTCTTATTTCTGGGTGTTAAAAATAATGAAGGGTTTGAGATCCTGTGTTTATCTACGGGTTTATGCATAGGATTATGGCATTTGGCTTTACACAGTCGAACATGAAATGAATAAGTAGCTTTTGACCATTATAGAAAGTTTTGTTATGTTCAAAATTGGATTCAAAACCCTTGTTCTCAACTCTGTCATGAAGTCACGGCCCTAATTTGCATCTTCTCCACATGATTCCCAATATCGCTGGATGAAAAGAAAATTAGGGTAATGTATTTTAATACATCCAACACTTGGAATTTGGAAGATGGTTCCACTACTTCAAGGCCGATGCCCTAAGAAAATCTCTGTGAATAGACTTATAGGAAAGAATAATTGTAAATCTTTGTTCCATGGGCAACAACTAATCCTTTTATCCTTGGTCTGAATCAGATTAGTTGTTGCCCATGGAACCTGTCAATAGATCTAATACCTGACAGATAACATTATTTTGAATAAGAGATTACCTTGGAAGCATAAATAAATAGACTTGTAATGAATAAGCACATTTGGTCTTGTAATGAATAAATAGACTTAATATCTCTGCAAATTTGTTTATGCATTTACGGGTATTGATGTTCATTTTTTATGCATCCACGGTGTCTGGTGTTCATTTGATTAGTTTTTGTGTTTCCATTATACATAGTCTGCTACGAAGGGAATAGATGAATTAGATTTCACAGCAAGTTCACTTTTATGCATTTATGTTTTAGAGTTTCATTTTGATTAGATTTTGTTTAGTTCTACGTGGGAGACAGTCAATTCCCTAATAGACCGAGTTTGAAGAAATCTCCACTTGGCTCAGTTATGGAGTTTAGACCTTAACTTGCAACTCCTCCATGGTAATTCAATGTCATTGGATGGAAAGAAAGTTAAGGTGATGTACATAAAGATTTGAAACAATCAAAATCTCAAAGACTATTCCAATGCTTCAAGGCCGATGCCCTAAGCAAAATACAATTCATGTATTTAGCCAGTGGAGGAAATGAATGTTTGTAGCAGTGGTTTGAAAGTGTATTAGTTTCGAAGACTATCTGATTCAGGGTCCTTGACAGTCATTGAAGACAATAACATCAGTCTCAACAACCACCTTTGAGCCATTCTAGTCAAACCTAACCTAACTTGATCGACGAGGTTAGAGTATCTTGAGATCGGTTGAAGGCACTGGATAAGACTGACTGCTATTGCCTTATGGATCTAAGATAGAAATAGAGATTAGTAGGAAACCCATGCTAAGTAATTATGACTAAATCTATCAATAGATTTGCAGGGAAGAGTACTGTTGTAGACTAACTGAAAAGTAGTAAAATTCAGAGTATTATATGTTTGGCAGTTGGAAGTTCCTTACAGGTTTGTGAGACTGTAACCTAGGAAGTATAAACAAGATTGTAATACTTATTAGAAGCTAGGAATTGATTAAAGAAAGTTATGCTATTGATACTGGTGAGAGAAAAACAATGTTACTTAAAGATTTTGCAAGATCCATTCAAGGATATTGATAGTTGGAAGAATCATCCTGTAGTAATCTCTTGTCAAAAAAATGGATAAGGAAAATAAATGAGGTATCTATATAAGTATGGGGATATTGAAAGTATGAAAACATAATAATTGATAGCAGAGAAGGAAGTGATTATGTTCATTAAAGATAAGAGAAGTCATCTGAGATCATGTTACAGTCATTTATGTTGGTCACAAATACCTAATTCTAGTCAAAGGATAGCCCTACAAGGAAAATGTAGAAAATGGTTGTGTTAAGATCCTTCTTATAATTAAAATATAGTTATCAACATAGAAAAAACACTCTTGATAAAGATAGTGAATAAGTCACAAAACTAGTCCCAAGTATGAATGATAATGGAAGCCTTGACAACAAAAAATTGATGATATTAGGATACACAAAAAATGAAGTGGTATTGACTGTGACAAGAAAGTAATGAGAGTAATTTTAAGTAAATCAATAGTATCACTAGGAAAAAATCAACATAGTCTCGAAGAAGTGGGTGATATCAAGAGATGCTCCAATTCACCCAACTTCAAATCTCCAACTGAAACTACAAACTGACATGCCAACCTCAAAGAATACAATCACCCGTGTAGTTAAAAACCAACCAAGCATCATCACTTGACATGTTGCCATAAAACCATTATTGACTGTTATAAATAGATCACAATCAGAAATATTGATGAAGAAAAAAGTTCGTGCACAATCATATTCAGAAGTATTTATTATACCTATGAATTGTGCAAATCTGATAGATCTTGTCATAAATAGATTAAAAGAACTATTAAAAATAAATTGAGAAGGTTTAAAATAGATCGAACAAGTTTAAATAGCATATTATGTTTTGATTGGTAAGTTATTCAGTTGAAAACTGGGCAAGCCTAAACAATACATTCTATGTTTTGATTTGTTTATGTATGACAAGCCTAAATAGTAAATTCTATGCTTTGATATTGATATCTCTACATGATTCATCTGAAATAATCTAACATGAAACTAAATTTTTTACATGAACATAAAAATACATAATACTCCAACCAACCATATATAAACGACCCAAAAAAAATAATTCAAATTTTCAAGGTTCTTCAAGGAGTTAAGTATGCAACCACTGAAAACTCTTGTAAAACACCTTAATTTGCTAATAATTAGCATCTAAATTCAATAGCCATTGAGAATTAAAGAGCTTATTCTGGTAAAATACATTTTCAAGGCTTGAACCTCCTCTACATAAAGGTAAAACACCAATTTCGACATGAACTTTTCACAATTCCATTGATTGCTATCATCAAATTTCCTTCAACTACTAACCCTAAAAATTATGGGCTTTCACTACACCAAGTCTATCTGACAACGTCTCTTATTTTACCTCATTATGAATTTTCCCCACCATATATACAAACCACCATACAAAAAAAATTGAATTCCACAATATCACTTCTCCAACAAAACACAAATCTTCTTTTAATAATTTATTAAAATTCAGTTTTACAAGAACCATCCCAAGAAAAAGATCACCAACTATCCTCTTTGTCAACCTTTGTTTTCTACTTAATTGATCTTTGATCTTGCATCTTTCCCAGTAGAATCAATGAATGAACCATTTCTTCAATTTAGTAAAGAATGTCACAAAGAAAACTACGTATCTGTAGATCTTTTCAAAAGCCCTTCTTGTATACAAATTTGAGAAGAAATCTAATTATGTTGTAAAAAAACTATGGTAAAACAACTTCTGAAAAAAGAGATGAATCTTTTGACCATGATCAATAGAGCTCATCACATCTATTTTTGATCGTCCATACCCTGTTCCAAAGCTCCCATTTTGGCACACACTGGAAGTATGTTGACAAAGGTTATGGAATTTGGCTTTACATCTACCAATTGCATTTGCTTAAAAGTTTTAAAAGCCTTTTCAAAAAATCCAATTTGAATATATCTTGCAATCATGACATTCCATGAGACCTCATTTCTTTGAGGCATTTTGTGAAATAGGTTCACATGCCTTGTCTATGCTTCCACTTTTGGCGTACATGTCCACCAGGGTAGTTACAACCACAACATTTGGATAAAATACTCTATCCTTCATGCTTTGATGGATATCTATGCCCTATTGTAGAGTGGCACTGGCTACGGTGCAACATATTTGGGCCCGTAGAAAATTGTGCCCCTATGTCCCATGCGATGCCATGCCTCCTCCAATGCATCCTACCGTATAGTTCGTATGCAAAATTAATTTATTTTGACAAAATGAATATGAAAATTATATTAATATTAAAATGAAGCGACTTATCTATTGGAAATTTGGCCAAGTTAGATACTTAGATGTTGTCATTATTGAAACATATGATCTACATGAAGATCGTACAGGACAGAGAGCAAGTATGACAGAGCGCAAAGCAAAATTGTCTAAGTATGAGACAATATTTTTTCTAGTATACCCAGAGATAGTTTTGATTAGCGATGACAATTGGAGTAAGTTCAGTGCTTTCACACTTGAAAATAGATACTATGGTGACTATAGAAGACTCACCTGAGAGCGCAAGTTAGTACAACATGTACGAAAGAAGTTATGACAATTTTACTGAAGACAATGTCTAGCTGACATGACATAATATAAAGAAAAAATTGGTAAAGAGTTAAGGGATTATTTTGTTTACCAAAATAATTTCTTAACAATATAAAGGGATGACATCCTAGATGTTAACCCTTGAGTAAAGATATATTTTGTATAATGCTTATGAAAAGCCAACTGTAAGAGTTATTAGTGTTAATAACTTGTATAAAGAGTTGTAATGATGTAATTGTAATTACACATGCACATAGAAGTAAGAGCAATAGCAATAGTGAAAAAGCAAGTGAAGAGATATTGATGCGAAGTTGTAAGAAGTATAAGGTTAAGTAACTTGACTTATTTTGTAATCTGTAACTATTGTACATTACTTTTTGGGGCAGTGGGCTCATTTAGTAATCTCATTTTTTACTACCAACTCTTAGTAGGGTTGAGGCTTCTAACTAGGCCTAAAGCCCCTTAATCAGGAATGAGACACTATATGCATGTAATAGGCTCCTAATAGGGTCAACATCCTTAACATGATACTTTTGATTAGTGGATCTTTGTAGGTACCATCCCCACCAGGGTTTTCCCTTGGCGAGGGTTTTCTCGAGAACAAATAATTTGTTATGAGTTCATTTGTTTTATTACTATGTATGTTCTTTAGTTTACTGTGTTATGCATGCATTAAGATAATCTGTTTTATCCATAATTGGGCAAAAGTAAAAGTTTGTAGAATATTGATTCAACCCCCCCTCTCAGTATTCCCTATTTCTAACAATTGGTATCAGAGCTCAGTTACTCAGAAAAGAATCATTCAAGGAAAGCCTAGAAGCTTGAGTAAGATCTCTATGGATATGGATCAACTACAGAAGAATCTTGAAGAAGCTCTTGAAGAGATTGATATTCTTACTGAAGAAAGAGACACTCTGAAAGGAAAATATGATGATGCAAAGAACCTCATTGAGAAATTGAAAAACAAGTTGGAAGATCTGAAATCAGAGAAGGAATCCAAAATTCAAATTGAAGATTGTGATGACAACCTAGAAAAAGAGAATGAGATCCTTAAACATGAATTGAAGATAGCAAATCTAAAGTTAAGTCTAAAAGAAGGAAATAGAAAGAATGAAGAAAATCTAAAATCTGAGAATGAAAATCTGAAGCTTGATAATGAAGGGCTAAAATCTAAACTTGGTAAAGTGACATCGGAACTTGAGAAAGTCAATTTGCAGTATGCTGGTCTTGAGAAATACAATACAATTGTGAAAGGTGAATTGACTCAATCTAAGAAGAAACTTGAAAGATTGTATTCAACTAGTGAGAATATTGATGAACAAATGTCTTATCAAAAACCATTCTATGATAAAAATGGTCTTGGATTCAACTCATCCAAAGTAAATGAAGAAAGCAAGGAACCGGATCTAAAAATATCTGAAAGTATAGATGAAAAGAAGTCTGATAAAGTTGATAAATCTAAAGATGCACCTAAAGAAGAAGAACCACCTAAGCAAGAGGAGTCACCTAAAGGTACACAAAGAGAATTTAAAGGTAGATGCTTTGTTTGTAATACTTTTGGTCATATGAAGAAAGATTGCACAGGTAAGCAATTTAAACCCCTTAATGGTTATTGTTATAATTATCATGGTTTTGGACATAGAGCTATGGAATGTAGAAAACCTAAATTTATTGAGAATAATAATAGTAGTAGAATGTTTAGAAATACTAACCATGCAGATAAGAGACCTACTGAAGATATGAACAGAAGAAATGGAGTAGTATGTTATAGATGCAACAAAGTTGGACACATTGCTAAAAACTACAGATCTCAAATCAATCAGTTTGGACCAAGATATGGAAACAATGGAATAGTTTGTTAGATATGTAACAAGATTGGACATATTGAAAGGTTTTTCATAATGAACAATAGGGTTTCTCATCCTAATCCTAACCCTGGAAGTCATACAAGGAGAAATGAAAGTAGAAGTAACAGTCAGAAAGGATGCAGTAGTAATTCAGAAGAAGTGACCTTTGTTAAAGCCACAGATCAAGGAGACAAATTCAACACTGAAGATAATTAGAAAGGTGAATTATCAAATGGCAAGAGTGAATCTCTACCTAACCCTTCTCAAAGTACTTAATTCATGAAAAATATAGTAGAATAGGAACTTAGAATAGTGTAGAAGTTGATATATGATGAATTGAGTCTTGCACAGTTAATGTAAAGTAGTATATGATGTATTGATACTATGGTTAAGAGCAGATAGAAAAATATTGTGTTATGCGAGATCGCAAGAAGTTTTAAGTTTTGCAGGTAAGCAGTAATAGCTTTTCGAAAAGAAGTGGCAAAGGAATTGAATGTGATGTCAGATTTATGTGAGATTGAAAGGATAAAAGCTTATGATCGGTATTATTTGATCTTTAAGGCAAATAAAAGTGCTAAGAAGATCAAAGAGTGATGATTGAAAGAATTTTTGCAAGGATTTGGTGAAGGATTTTCGCGTCAAATCTATGCAAGCCCTAAATTGAGGAATCGAGGTATTTTACTTAGCAGATCTATAAATAGGTTAAAGAATTTGTAGAAGTCATGGATGTTTCATTGACTCATAATATCAAAGATAAGTATACACCTAAAATCAAAAGGGAACTAGTAGAACCCTTGGAGGAAGACCCTAAGTTAGCTTTATCATCCATACCAGATGGATTTTTACACTTAGAAAATGTTAGAAGCTATTTGGGATGCACAATTGAGACTCTAAGTGATAGTGATTTTATAGAAGAATATCAAAAGATTTACAATCAAGAGATGTCATTGAAAGTAGGGTTTGAACATTTGAAAGATAATGAGATCATTAAGTATTCTTTACATTATGAGTTTGATGATGAAGAATGCACCAAGATAATCTTAAGCAGAATTCACAATGGGAAGTTTTGGTTAGATGAAAGAGTGATAGAAATAACAGCTGACCTGATTCATGAGGTAACTAGTCTATCTAAAAATGGAGCCATACCTTTGAATGAGAAAAAACATGAGAAAAATAGTTATAGACAACACAAAATCATCTTACAATGGCAGAGGAATACTAATTAGCAAGATAAAACAAGACGATGTTAAATATTTGTGCAAGATCCTTACAGCTAAGTTTTGTGCAAACTCAAGAGAAGATGACATGGCAGCTGTAATGATACATGTAGCCTACTTAATGTTGGTTGACAAAGTTCAAGTTGACATGTGTGAAATTTTGAGAATTTAGTTGTTTGAAAAATTGGAGAAGATTAAGAAGACTAAGAACTCTCAGTTTAGATTCTCATCATTGATCACTTATATGTTTTTCCATTTGTTAAGAAGATTCCCTTACACTATTAGTGATGATTGGAATGATGGTAAAACTACAATGGAAAGGATTAAAAAAGTATACATGAGACATCTTATTGACAAAGTCAATGAGAGTGTAGTATTGGTAATCAAAACATTTTAGAATTTGATGACAAGTAGAACAAGGATCCCACAGTCTTTAGTAGAGAAGTATAAGAATGAGATATGCTTTATGGTTGATACTGACTTTACATTCATTGAAGTAGTAGAACCTAGAGTAGAATTCATAGACCCTCTTGGCTATGAAATTTATGAAATAGAGACAAAAGAGTATGTGAGCAGATTGCTTAAAAGTAAGTTGGACATTCACAACAACAAATTTGGAACCTTTAACTCTGAAAAGACTATCTTAGAAGAAAAATAGTCTAAGAAGAGAGTAGAAAGTACAATCAAGAAAATATTAAAGGACACAGGGATGACTAAACAAGAATTTTTTTATAGCTAAGAAGATAGCAGCAACAATTAGAGACATAGGACAAAATGAAGTTTTGTCTATTCCACCTGTATCATCAGTTGCAGTACAACAAGAAGACATAAAGATCAAAGTAAAAGTGGAAGAAGCTGAGAAAGATCAAGAAGCTAGAAAGTTCACTAGATCATTCTCTTCTACACCTAGTAAAAGAGTGAAAGAGATTGCTACTAGACAGGGCAAAAGATAGAAAACCTTAGTGCCACTAGTACAAAGGAAGATTGTAGTAATAAAAGATGATGAAGAGACACCAGTAAAGAAGAAAACTTGGAAACCAAAGATAGAAAAAGTGAATGAATAGATCATACATGATGGAGACTTTTCAAAGATGAACAAGTACTATGATCTCTACAACTATTCAAAGAGATTGAACCTTTAAAATGCAGTTGTGAGACATATGATATTGATTGACAAGAAGTTTGGTACAATTCAAGGCAAAATACCTGATGATTTATATGAAAAGTTAGTAAATAGGAAGAAAAGGGAAACAGAAGAAGACATCAAAATTAGAGAAAATCTTGTTAGGAAGCTATGTGTTGTTAAGGATGAAGAACACTTCAAGAAGATCATGAAAGATTTGAACACCCATTTGAGAACAAAGAAAAGAACAATTAAGATTATGAGAGGTAACTATGAGGAAATCAACAAGGAAACAGAACAAGCAATAGTTAAAGTGATGATAGAAAGTGTTGGAAATCAATCAGATGCAACAGAACCAATAGAGCAAGCAAAGGAAGAAGAATAGTTGAAAATTCCCTCTCCACTAGCTATTAACATTGAAGATGAGACAATGAATGTGGAAGGAACCAAAATCACTTTAGATAGTGATGATAATCTTTTTAAGAACCTTGAGAATATTGTTGACAATTTGGCTTTTGAAGAGAAGGATAGTGCTAGAGGAGAAGAACAAAGAGACACAAGAATTGAAGAGACTAAGGAGACAGAGAAGCAAGTAGTAGCCCCCAATCAAGAAGAAATTAGTCTAACACCTGATACTGGTAAGAAAACTCAAATTGAATCTATATTTGAAAGCTTGGGAAAAGAAGTAAATGATGATGATTAGATAGAATTGATCACATCTCTGTATAAGATTATTGGGAAGAATAAGAAGGTAAAAATCCTTGAAGGATCCCTAAAGGAGTTAACTGAGAAGTTACAAAGTATTGTGACTACATAGATTACAGAGGTAGACCCACTTGAAAGAGAAAAGAAAGTAATGAATACATTTGATGATGAGTTTACCAACTTATCAGATATAGCTAAGGTGAAGGCACAAGCAGCCTATGAGGCCAAACTACTTTTGGACATAAGTCAGAATATCAGGAATGATATGAAAAGTCTTGATATCTGTATAAAAGACTTGAGAAGGAACATGGATAGAGGTAAAACTTTGTACATTCAATGTACAAAATATGAGAACCTTACATCAGAAGAAATTCAAAAGATTAAGATCAAAGAAGCAAAAATTCAAATAGAAGTAAATCTTCTTTCCAGTCCCAATATGAAGATACTCGACATTGAGAAGAAAATTTGCAAGATTTATGATGAAATAAGGATTCTACATGATGACAAGGATAGGAAGCTGAAAAGATTCTCTCTTCTAAGAGACCATATTTCTATCAAATTGAGCATTATTGAAGGACAACTAGAAGAATGTCTTTCATCAAAGACATCTTTTCATAAGTTTAGTTTTGCAAACCTCCAAGCTTGTGAAATTGCATCTTATGGATTGTGCGCACTACTCAGTGTTGCAGATTGCATTAAGAAGGCATGGGAGAAAGAGATAGAGACCATGAAGATAAAATTTGCAGATTGTGTTGCAAGCCTACCGACTTTGCAATATTGAATCAAGGTATAACATTTTTGTCTGAACATAGTTTTGACACCCTCCTTACCTTTTTTTGTCATTGTTGTCAAAGGGGGAGAGATATATAGTAGAAAATTGATAAATATGAAAAGGATGTATAATCTTAGGGGGAGTACAATATATAGATAAGATATATGGAGTTATAGGGATAGTATATACATATTTTTTGTTATGGCCACAATTTTGAGATTTTTGAAGTCTTATGACTTAGCCAATTTTTTCATATGTTGCCACCAAGACAAAGGGGGAGATTGTTGGAAATTTGGCTGAGTTAGATACTTAGATTTTGTCATTATGGAAACATATGATCTACATGAAGATTGCATAGGACAAAGAGCAAGTGTGACAGAGCGCAAAGCAAAATTGTCTAAGTATGAGACAATATTTTTGCTAGTATACAAAGATATAGTTCTGATTAGTGATGATGATTGGAGTAAGGTCAGTAGTTGCACACTTGAACATAGATACTATGGTGACTATAGAAGACTCACCTAAGAGCGCAAGTCAGTACACCATGTACGAAAGAAGTTATGATAGTTTTACTGAAGACAGTGTCTAGCCGACAGGACAGTATATGAAGACAGAATTGGTAAAGAGTTAAGGGATTATTTTGTTTACCAAAATAATGTCTTAACAATATAAAGGGATGACATCCTAGATGTTAACCCTTGAGTAAAGATATATTTTTTATAATGCTTATGACAAGCCGACTGTAAGAGTTATTAGTGTTAATAACTTGTATAAAGAGATGTAATGATGTAATTGTAATTACACATGCACATAGAAGTAAGAGCAATAGTGATAGTGAAAAAGAAAGTGAAGAGATATTGATGTGAAGTTGTAAGTAGTATAAGGTTAAGTACCTTGAATTATTTTTTAATCTATAACTATTATACATTACTTGTTTGGGCAGTGGGCTCATCTAGTAATCTCATTTTGTACTACCAACTCTTAGTAGGGTTGAGGCTTCTAACTAGGCCTGAAGTCCCTTAATCAGGACTGAGACACTATATGCATGTAATAGGCTCCTAATAGGGTCAACATCCTTAACATGATACTTTTTATTAGTGGATCTTTTTGGGTACCATCCCCATCAAGGTTATCCCTTGGCCAGGGTTTCCTCGAGAATAAATAATGTGTTATGAGTTCATTTGTTTTATTGCTATGCATGTTCTTTAGTTTACTGTGTTATGCATGCATTAAGATAATCTGTTATATCCATAATTAGGAAAAAGTAAAAGTTTTTAGAATACTGATTCACCCCCCCTCTCATTATTCCCTATTTCTAACATTATCTCCTTTGCGCGCATTGCCCTTCTTTTTTTCGCAAATGAAATAATGAAGTGAGAAATGAAATTCACCTCTTTTTTTTAACTTAGCAAGATTATGTATAATCAAGATTATATTTTATACTTAGCAAGATCTTGCTAAACTTTTAAATATTAAAATCTTGCTAAGTATAAAATATAATATCTTTATATCATCTTTGAAAATTATGTAATAAATACTCTCTGCACAGGCACGACACATGGTCTGACTACCGCATTGTGTATGACATAAACATTGGAGGAGGCATGGCATCCCATGGGACATGGGACATGGGGCCACATTTTTCTATGGGTGCAAATGCCTATAACTGAATTTCAAACTAGTTGCCCATTAGTTCCCTTCTTGCATTTTTTTGCATAAAAAGTTGCAAAAGTTGTTATTGCAACTTTGACAATTTTGTGCATTTCCTAACAACTAGACTCCAATCTTTAATCTAACCCCTAATACATTGTTAATTTTTTAGGTCTCATTAAGACTACTTTAATTTATTCCTCTTTTAAACACGAAATTCCATTGGCATTAAGTGTGACAGATCTTGGCTTCCATCAACAAAATAGATTGGTAATGGACAAGTCTTATTTCAATGACAATTATCCTTTGTTTCAGACGTCAATGAATTCTAACCAAAATCAGCTCATAAAATCTTGATTGTATCTATGTGCACCCAACAACACATGTACTATTGTGAAAATCATATCACTGGGAGCTTACCCAACAACACATCATTTAAAACCATTATTGGTCATTTCCCAATCCCCTAACCTAGGACCAAATCATGAGAAAGAAAAGGACCATTGGTTCAGTTTTGTAATTTTTTTTCAGGAACAATCTGGCCAGTCACTGTCTACACAATACTAGTTACTCCTTTGGTATCACAAACAATGAAAACAACAAAAACAACAAAAAACAACAAAGTTATTCCACAAACAACAAAAACAACAAAGTTCTTGAATACACCAAGAAGTACCAAATGATGAATGCTCAATTGTTGTAATGGAAAAGCAATATTAGAACCGTCCATTTCTAGAACTTGATTTTTCTATAGTCCTAATGATTTTTCTTATTTCTTGTCTGTGCTTGGTGACAAGATTTTGAACATTGTTGAGATACTTAAATGGAATACACAATACCAAATGATGAATGCTCAATTGTTGTAATGACAAAGCATCAGAACCATCCATTTCTAAAATTTGATTTTGTATAGTCTTAATTATTTTTCTATAGTCCTAATGAGTTTGAAAATTGTTGACAAAGAGTGTTTCTTTTTTTTATTATAGTATAAATGATTTTTCTATAATCATAATGATTTTTCTTATTTCTTGTCTTTTGTCCCTTTTTGGTTTCCTATGTCTGTGCTTTGCAACAAAATTTTGTCACCTTCTTTTGATGGTATATTTCACTCACTCTTTGTGGAATACTATTTTGTTTACTATTTTATTTCAGCTTGATATTTCTTTCATTTTTCATATACATAGAGACTACACATGCTGATAAAAAAATGAGCTATTTGATTTAGGTTTACTTTTCATTATAGTAAATGGTTAATATTTTTGATGGTACTCCTTAGTGTATTCCATATAAAAATAATCATATAAAAATAATAAATGTAGTAACGATGGTGCGGTGCATTATTGATATAGGCTCGATGACTCTTGTCAATGTGCCAAACTGTCAATGTGGTGGTGGGCAGTGTGTGTTGACGACTTCATAGACATCAAACAACCCTGGATGATAATTTTGGTGCTGCCCAAATAGAAAAAAGGTTGATAATGTGTATATATTTAATGTTTCTAATGTAAATACTATTCATTATATTATAAGAACTAATGTAGATTGGGCATCACAAGGAAATAATGGCTACAGATACTTTAGTTGGGTTGATGACAACTCATCTGCATCTATCCACCCATCTCCACTTATCCACGATGAAGGATTTGAGTGAAAAACATGTCAGGCTAGGGCAAATGCTGAAATTATATTTTTATGATGCCTTCTCTGTATTGTAATTGCATATCTTTGTTGCGACCATATGCGGAGATGAGCTCAGGAATTAGTCAGTTTAGTATTTTCATATTGTAACTAATATTTTAATATTGATATGGTGTAACTTTCTCTTTGCCTCAAGTGCGCATATATATGGTTTACATATTTTTTTTACAATAATTCTTCATGTTTATGGCTTAGGTGAGCCCCAATGTGCTATGAATCACATGATTTAATGTATAGTATTTTCTTGGTTATTCTATTTGTTCCTTGATACATCAATTCAACCACACCCACTCCACTTCACAATAGCTGAGATACATAATTGTAGGCATCATGGTCACAATATTTTGGAGACAATGTAATTGAGTTGTATACCTAGATGATTACGTTGTCTGGGTATACCACACAACATAAATCTACTATTTGGATATACCACTCAATTACGTTGTCCTTGAGAGATCAATCAATCAGGATGAGTGGACAAGGATGATGAGATGGGGAAGCTCTGGCTGCAATTAGGAAGAAGAAGAAGATTATTATCTTCGAACATAGATTGAAGAAGAGTACTGTAGAGAGTAGGCCTACCATACCAAGGAAGTTTGACAAGAACAAGGAATATGGCTTAAACAGAATGTGAAGACATCTTTCTAGCCTGGGCTTGGATCCTTCTAAAATTACCATGATTATAAATGAAGCAGATGAGAGCTAGGCAATTAGGTCATCTATCATCTACTTCATTATTATGAAGCTAATTGCCAAAGGATCTAGGCTTCGTTGGAAAAATGGCCAGTTCTCCCCTTGGGATTTATGACATGGCTTAACCACCTCCTGTGTCTTCTATAAGTCTAGTAGTTGTATCAGGCATTAACATGTCGATCTTTTGGTGCAACGATAGCTACTACTTGTAACAACTGGTATCAGAGCTTGGTCACAAGTTTGAATCTCCTCAGGTAATGTTGAGGGGGAGATTGTTGGAAAAATGGCCAACGCTCCCCTCAGGATTTGTGACATGGCTTAACCGCCTCATGTGTCTTCTATAAGTCTAGTAGTTGTATTAGGCATTAACAGGTCAATCTTTTGGTGCAATGGTAGCTACTACTTGTAACATGCCCAGGCTAGAAAGATGTCTTCCCAAACACATAAAAAAGATGCACATAAAGACGATAGCTGAGAAATGTAAATGTAGATTTCACAATAGTTGACAAACATAATTGTAGGCATCATGGTCACAATTTTTTGGAGACATAGTAATTGAGTTGTATACCTAGATGATGCAGAGAAACTTCTGCTCCTCTGATTCCAAGTTGACACTGTGAGATCCAAAGAGCATAGATAAGGAATAAATTTAGAGAGCGGAGGAGGGCCATCATGACCAAAATAATATAGGATGAACTTCAAGTTAAATGAGGCAACTACAAACATTTTAATAGATTTTTATTATTAAATAATGAAATTTGCATATACTAGTGTTCAAAGCCCCCTCATTACATGATTTATTATTGTAAGCCCCCTCTAACTTACACATCTAGAAAATGAAACTACAACCTATTGGGATTGAGACAAACCTTATATAACAACAACAGATAAGAAGGATCGCTTGCCAACATCTGTTGCTCATGAATACAAGGTCCTCCAATATATGTATTCAACAAATGTTGGCAAGTGATCCTTCTTAGCTGCTATTGTTCTATAAGGTTTGTCTCAATCCCAATAGATTGTAGTTTCATTTGCTAGATGTGTAAGTCAAAGCAGGCTTACAAGAATAAATCATGTACTGAGGGTTCTTAGAACACTAGTATATGCAAATTTCATTATTTTATAATAAAAATCTATTAAAATGTTTGCAGTTGCCTCATTTAACTTGAAGTTTTTCCTGTATTATTTTTGTCATTATGGCCCTCCTCCGCTCTCTAAATTTATTCCTTATCTATGGTCTTTGGATCCCGTAGTGTCAACTTGGAATCGGAGGAGCAAAAGTTGCTCTTCATCATCTAGGTATACCACTCAATTACGTTGTCTCCAAAATATTGTGACCATGATGCCTACAATTATGTTTCTCAACTGTTGTGTCCCAGGACCCCTTATGACCCTTTATGACCATTTATGATCCCTAATAATACATCTTAGAGGTCTTAAAATGTCGTAAAGGGTCATAAGAGGCTCCTAGGAGGGGCTAGATGAGCTTCCACCCATGTGGTTGGCCTTGTTAAGTAGATAATGTTATACTCTTCTCGAAACAAAGAGAAGCTAAATAATTTAAGGTCTCAGTCCATGGACAAATTAAATTAGACTTACTATCCAAATTGGTACATTAATGAGAATCAATGATGGGCAGGGCTTTTTAGATTCTGAGAAGATGTATATGGACATGGTGTCAAGGGTGAGAATTTTTTTGTTACAATAGAAAAGCTTATTTAATGGGAATTGGTTTATTTAAGACGGAGAACTCTTTATTTTATGGATCCAATCTTAATGAAAAATAATATGCTATATTACTATTTGTGTTTAGACTTAATATTGTTGTGACAAGGAGCTCTACCTTGTCATGCACAGTGAGAAGTATCCTTAAGAAATGGGAATGCTAATTAAGGTGGAAATGGTGGGTGGTGGAGAGTGGTAGTCCGAGAAAGCCTTTCCCAAACTCTCCCATAACCCATTCACTCCTCACAACAACCCCACAAACAAGAAGAAGGCAAATATCCTGGCTAATAAATTAAGAGATTGGTTTTAGATATAATCTTTAAGTATTATTTTTGGCATAGCCATAGATTGCTTAGTCATCTCCTATGAATGTCATTGAAATATTGTGAGGCTTATTCTTTCTTTTGTTCAAAGTTAGGAAAATGTTTAGAAGTGGAAAGTTTTATTGAAATGTTAATGACCTCGAGAAAGAACATGTTTGTGTGAAATAAGATAGAAAATGTGTGACTGTTTGTAAACAATAGCAACATAAAATTGCTGTGCTTAATTTGATAATATTTTTTTAAAAAAAAATTAAACTTTATGTTTCTTTTTCGATGCATAGGGAATAGACATATCGACGATAGTGCTATATGTTTGACGTTTATTATGACAATGTGTTGTCACAATTTTGACCAACATTTGTTGCAAAGATAAACTGTACATGCAATAATTCTTCCAGGTTGAAGTGATTATTTCGACATTGTTGCCCTCGATAATTCAACCATTGGTGATGTCACACTTTCGATGGAGGAGTGATGTGTTGTATTATCGACAAAAAACTTTGATGAATGTTATGGTTGATTGTTCGACCAATTTCCATCTAATAATTGACTAAACCTCGTTGAAAAACAAGCTAAAATTTAGTAGTGTGCATTTCCATTGTCAAATTTTTTCAAAATCTTGCAAGGTCCAAACTTCTTCATCTTTAGCTTCCCATATGTTCAAACAAGAAATGAACCTTTCTTCAAATGAATCATCACTTCATCACCAACATCAAAAGTCTTATGTCTCCTTGATCTATCAGCTCTGTCTTTGTATTTTTGATTACTCTCTTCCAGCTTGATTTTCACATCTTCATGCAATGTCTTCATGTACTTAGCAAACTTCACTCCTTTAGCACTTCTCTTACTTTCATCAGCAACATCCCTTAAATCAAATATACCTCTCAGCTATATGCCATTCACAATTTCAAAGGGTGTTTTTCCAGTACTCCTATTCACTGAATTATTATATGCAAAATCTGCTTGTGCCAACACAAAATCCCAATTACTAGGTGTGTCTCCAACTAAACATCTCAAAAGATTTCCCAAACTTTTGTTTACAATTTCTGTCTGTCCATAGGTTTGTGGGTGAAATGTATAACTATATTTCAATTCAGTGACAAACTTTCTCCAAAGGGTCTTCCAAAAGTATCCAACAAATTTACTGTCTCGATCAGAGATAATACTCCTCAATAATCCATGCAATCTGACAATTTCCTTAAAGAAAAGATCTGCTACATGTACTGCATCTGATGTCTTTCTAGAAGGTATAAAATGTGCCATCTTTGAAAATCTATCTACCACAACAAATATAGAATCATTACCTCTTATTGTCTTTGATAAGCCAAGAACAAAATACATAATGATGTCAGTCCAAGGTTCCTCAGGTACAACAATCGGTGTATACAATCCAGTATTCTAACTTACTCCTTTTGCTACTTGAAAAATTCCACAACTTTTCAAAAATTTTTGAACATCTTTATACAACTGTGGCCAAAATTATTTCTCCTTAAGCAAATTCAAAGTTTTATCAATACCAAAATGTCCAGCGAAACCACTACTATGTTTCTCCTTTATCAAATTAGTTCTCATTTGTCCTCTTGGTATACACAACTGAATACCTTTAAACAACATACCTTCTTGAATGAAATAGTCTTCCCATTTTGTACTCGGTTGATCTTGAATAGGTTCTCTGCACTTTCTCCATGGCTCAGAAAAATTAGGATCAGTTTCATACAAATTTCTCATCTCATCAAAATGAAGAAGTTCAATTTTCATCTCGATCATCAAAGATATTCTTGTACTCAATGCATCACCAACTCGGTTAGTGACTCCACTTTTATGTTTGATCACAAATGTATAACTTTGCAAATACTCAACCCATTTCATATGTCTTTGATTCAACTTATTTTGACTACCCAAATATTGTAAAGCCTTATGATTAGTATATAACACAAATTCACTTGGTATCAAATAATGTCTCCATTTCTTCAGTGCTTGAACAATAGCATAGAATTCTTGATCATACACAAAATATTTCCTTCTAGCATCATTCAACTTTTCACTAAAGAAAGCAATAGGTTTACCTTCTTGACTCAACATAGCTCTAATTCCACTTCCACTTGCACCACATTCCACTTGAAATACCTTATTGAAATTAGGCAATGCCAAATCAGGCAATTCAGAAACCTTCTACTTTAGAGTCTCAAAACTTTTGTCAGCTCCATGTGTCCACTAGAATTCTCTTTTATCTCCTCTCATAGTCTCAGTCATAGCATTAAAAATTGAACTAAAATTCAGAATAGCTTCAACCTTTTCAAGATCCATCTTCAAACCATCAACTGAAATTACAAATCCCAAATACACAATCTCCTCTTTCATGAATGAACACTTTTTTAGATTTATCAGCAACTTTTCTTCTTTCAATCTCTGCAAAACTTGTCTAACATGCAACAAATGTTCTTCTCTAGTCTTACTGAATATCAGAATATCATCAAGATATACAAAAATAAACTTACCCAAGAATTTCTTCAAAACTTCATTAATCAACCTCATAAAAGTACTCGGTGCATTAGTTAAACCAATAGGCATAACCAACCACTCATACAAACCATATTTTGTCTTGAAAGAAGTCTTCCATTCATCACCTTCTATGATTTTGATCTGATGATACTAACTTTTCAAATCAATTTTGGTAAAATACTTTTCTCTAGTCAAACTATCCATTATATCATCCATTCTTGGTATAGGAAACCTATACTTCATTGTTATCTTATTGATTGCTCTGGAATTAGTACACATTTTCCATTCTCCATTCTTCTTAGGTGCCAATATTACAAGTACTATAAAAGGAATCAAACTTTCTCTAATCAAACCTTTATCCAACAACTCTTTAATCTATCAGTTCAATTCCTAATTCTTGGTAGGTGCCAACCGATGAGGTGCATTGTTTAGTAAACTAGCTCCAGGGATTAGATCCATGCAATGATCGATACTTATTTTTGGTGGAAAAACATCAGGTACATTATCAGAAATGATATCACTATACTTGGTGAGTAATTTATCAATCTCCTCAGGAATACTATCCTTTGTTTTCTTACTCGGTTTGTTAGGAATCACAACAAAGCATACATCATTCTTCTTCAAATCCTTTAAAAAATTTCTTCCTTCCATCAAACAAACTTTCATAGATGTGAAAACATTACTAACAGGTTCTTCCATCAAAGGTAACAAGATTTTTTATCTTCCATCAGCCACAATAGTATACTTATGCAATCTCCCATCATATATAGCATGTCTATCATATTGCCAAGGTCTACCCAACAAAATATGATAAAAATCCATAGACATGATATCACACAACACCTTTTGATAGTACTTTCCAATTTTCAAATTCACATAACATTGTTCACTTACCAAGAGTTTATGCTCATCTTTGATCCATGAAATCTTATAGGTCTTTAGATGTTTCAACCTTTCCAACTGCAACTTTGTGACCATCTCTTTAGATGCCAAACTATCTGAGCTACCACTATCAATGATTACCTTCCAAAATTTGTCAGAAACTCTACATCTAGTCATGAAAAAACTTTTCCTTATAGGATCTTCCTTTTTACTTTCATTCCACAGTGCTCTCCTTACCAACAAGTTATTTTCCTTCTCAGGTTCATTTGGTGACTCCTCTTGTACCAAAGCATTTCTATTGCTACCAGCCTTCTTACTAGCATGGGTGCATTCAAAATATCTATGTCCTTCTTCTCCACAATTGTAACAAGTTCCTCAAAAATTACCTCTACTATAACCACCTTGGTAGTTACTACCTTTGCCTCTAAATGAACTTTCACCTTTCCACTCGGTCTTGCCTTTATCCAGAGTTGTCTTTTCTAGTTTGGATCTACTATTTTCACCATAAGATCTACCTCTTCCTCTAGAGAATCTACCATCTCGACCTCTATGTCTCTGTTCATGTCTCTTGTTCAATTTCTCCTCAGCTTTCAAGGAAAATTGATAAGCTTCTTCAATGTTCTCCAATTTGACCAAACTGATTTCTTCTTGGATGGAAACTCTCAAACCATTCAAGTATCTAGCAATTCTTTCCACACCATCCTCATCATGTCTAGATCTGATATCTAATCTATAGAATTCCTCAGTATCATTTTTTGTCGAGCTATCTTTCTGCCTTAGACTTTGCATTCGCCCAACTAGGTTAATCTGATAATCACAAGGTAAGAAATTTCCTTTCAATTTATTTACCATCTTATTCCATACCTTGATTTTGTCATTGCCTTTCTTTTTCTGATCCAATTGCAGATGCTCCCACCATAAGGATGCATGAAGTTTCAACTTTTTGCCTACAATTTTCACCTTCTTTTCCTCAGATACATTTTTATACTCAAAATACTTTTCCATTTCAGTGATCTAGTTTATCAATTCATTAGAATGCAATTTTCCACTATATTCAGAAGGATTGAAAAGTGGTGTTGACTTCAAACTTGTCAAAGCCTTCAAGAATATTTCCTCACCCTAATCCATCATAGGTGTAGGTTTTGCTTCACCTTGTTTCACTTCAATTTCATCATCACTAACATCTTCAAGATGTCTACCTCTTCTCTGGGCTATTTCAACAACTTCTCATCTAGTAGAAAGTTGTCTGAACATGCCTACCAATCCTAGATCCACTTCTCACCTCCAATGAACCATCTTGGAAACCCTCTATAATTGTAGTTCAGATCATAATCTGCCACCCCATAATAATTCAACTAGGGCTTCACAAGAAGGAACCTACAAACCTAGATCCGTAGACCTAGATCTAGATCTCAGCTTGCTCAGATAACACTTGACATAGAGAGGGACAAAAAAAAGAAGGGGCCAAGGAATGGCACACCCTACCTGATCCACCTTTCTCAACAATACACAGAAGCAACAAAAACACAGTGAGAGAGAGAAAGTAGGATCATTGATATATTATCATTCAAATTGATTCATACATGTTGGGGTGTAAGGCCTTCCTGATTCCAACCTGATAATACAATGAATTACAGAAGTCCTCAAACATGCGAGGATCTACCAATAGTCTTGATTATACTATCTTCTATCTTCTATCAAAACTGACTCCCTAAATTCTAACCAAACAACTATACTTATACAAGAGGCTACCGAATTGAGTTGGCCTTTAGATCCATAATCAATAAAAGGAACAATTAGATCTAGGACCACACATTTCACAATGATGGATACCAACATTAAATCCATGACCCAGAATTAATGCACAAGTCAGCATCAATAGAAACTCAAAATAAACTACTCGGTAAGCAAGGATGACCGAGCAATAGATAAGCATCACTGATCACTAGTAAAACAACCAACCACCAAGGAGATAATCGACCAAACTCAATAACCAAAGGAAATCAACCAACTATCGAACCAACTCAGTCAAAGAAGGAACAAATAAACATAGACAAACTTCAAAATCTTTTTGGTGACATAGGATTGCCAAGGACTCGAGATGCTCCTGCATCATCTGCATATCATAGAAAAACACCTAAAAATGAAGTCCAACACATAATGACATCACATAAAGTAAATCTATCAATTAAGTATCAAAGTCCATGGTATCATCATCAAAGCAATAAACATCAAGAAATCAAAGTCCATCAGAGTATAAACAAGTATCAACAAAGCATAAATAACATCAACTAATCAGAGAATAGAAATGGATTCCTATGTCTCAAGATAAAAAATGGATCATCATAGACATCAATAAATAAAGAATATATATCATCTCAAAAGAATAGTCAACTAGTTGAACCACTAGCACCATCCACACCATCTGGACCATAAGTAGGACCATGATCACTATTAGGAGGCCTACTGGAACTAGCCTATAGCCTGTGATGACTCATGGCAGCCATAAATGCCTACATCATGCTACCAAGATGACTAACTTATTGTTTGATCTAAGATACATCTGACTGTAAAGCCTGAACATCTGATGCAGATGCTGGAGCCTCTAAAGAAGGAGCCTATGGTGGAGCCATAAAAGAAGATGGAATGGAAGAAGATGGAAGGAATAAAGATGATGGCATGGTAGAGAAAATAGGAGCTTGTACAGAAGAAGCCTGTGTTGGAATACCTTGTGCTTATTGAAGAAAATCAGGATGACAAGAACCTATACCTAGGAACCTATACAAGAGATAACCCTACTTTTTGTAACCATTTGATGATTCAAGATCAATGGTAGGAATTCTATTTCGGGCCAAGGTTTTAAAGGATAGAAAGATTCCCCTGAAAGTCTCCAGAATAGAGACATGTGTCAAATCTATTTTGGGCCAAAGTTTTAAAAGCCATAAAGTTTCATTGAAAGTCTTTGGAATAGAGACACATGTCAAATCTATGTACTTAACCCATACTCTAACTTAAATTTTGACTGCATATTGGAAAATATGACCATCGATTAAGACAAGCTTAGGAAATTGTAGGCAAAAATATTCAATTTATTGTGTGGAAAAATTAATTCGATTGGCAAAGTCATCGCTGAAATAAAAATAATTCCATGTCACTATTGGTGATTTTACTATGCATGGGACCCAATTTTTATAAAGCGCGGGTGAATATGGCCATCTCGAAAGTCTAATTTTTTTCACCAAATTTTGGGTCCCTGATGAGTGAAATTTGCCAATTGGTGAATATTCACCACTAAAGTTATCCCTGCATTTGACTCCTCCTCTGTCCCTGGCACTCACTCTGCTGGATCTATGAATCTTAGAAAGGGGTTCTAAGTGAACCAATAAGCATAATCATCGGTCATGCCGACATCAATCATATGATCTTGCATATCCCAAGGTAGGTGACCTAGTTGTAAGACCTCTTGAGGAGCCATCCTGTAGTCAATATGTGGCCCCTAAAGATACCTCTCCACCTGTACTTGGGCATACAATTCCAATTTCTATGGGATGCCTTGTGTACAACCATACTGTCATAATACCTTGAGGAAAAAAAATCTCTCGATGATCAGTGAAGTGCACCCTAACATCCACCAAGGTGTACACATAAATGGAAGCTTAGATGCATCCTCTAGCCAAGCCTCACAACCAATATACAGTCACCATACGACCTGATCTACATCATCAATGACACACCACCAGTAATTCAACTTGACCAAGTGGGTCTAGACAACCATCCCCTCATACATCCATGCAAATGACCACCCTGGATCATGATGCCTGATAGAGATAGGTCAAGTCACTGGGATGTGCTCCTAGGTCGACAACTATAAGAAAATAACTCCTGTAGATAGAATCACCCCATGACAGTATACTATATGGTACATCTCATGATATAGCTAAGAAAGCATGTAAGTGCCCCAATCAAATCGGCAAGGCTGGGCAATCAGATCCTCTAGAATGTGTTCCCAACCAACTACAAAACCATGCCCTTAGTGATCAGGAATGAGGAAGCCACCAATTAGAGAGCCCAACATCATAGGGAGAATAGGGAAAGAAGGAAACTGAACCCACTAAATACTATCATCTCCAATAGTATCATCACCATGTTAGGAATGGGAACATTGAGAGGGGAGGGGGGTGAATTAGTGTTGACTATATTCAATCTTTTTACTTTACTCTTTAAACTTAACTTGAATGCTTAAGAACTAAAATGAAGATTAACATAAACAAGATAGATGAACACAACACATAACACCAATATGGTTACAGGGAAACCCAAATAGGTAAAAACCCCAGCGGGAATTGACACCCACTAATAATCTGTACTAGTGTCTTATGATCCTTGTTAGAAGATCCCTAACCCTATTAGGAGTTGTCTTTCCAATGCATTTAGTATAGTGACTTGGTCAAATGTCATACCCTGTTAGGAGTCTTTTACAATTAACCCTGTTAGGGGTAGGGACACACTATCCTAGAGCTCACTGCTCAAGTGGTAAAGGCTACAACCTTCTGATCTCAGATACACACTATATCTACTGGATGAACTGGCACTATGACACTGCTTGTCTGATCAATTCCTTTGATGCATTGATGCTTTGACCTCTTGCAAAGCTCTAATACATCTTAAAAACTTTTTTCACACTTCTACTCTTCTCTCAACTCTATAACAACTTCCATACCAATTACAAAGGATGCATCTCATATTTATATGTGCTACCAAAACAATTAACTAGGTCAGCCTATAACTGATTACATACAATGCTTCCAATTAAATTGGCTCAAGCGTGTTTACAAAAAAAAGTAATTACATGTCTATAACCTAATTACAATAGGTGCATAACCTTTACAAAACAATATTATAGTTGCTAAACAAATTACCAATAGTCGGCTGCATACACTGTTCTATTCTAACATTCATTGTCTGTGTAACTTCAACTATCTGTATCTTTGTCATACTGAATCTTTTAATCATGCTCTCTTAGACTAAGCATGAATATACTCTTACCATCTTATCTTCTAGTGTGCATACCATAACTCAATCATACGCATGTTCGCTGATGCTCTGACCTACTGGTGCTCTGTTAACTGTCCAGTCTTTAGTACTTAGCCAAATACTAATCTTCTGATGGTGAGCGCTGACTCCAAAACACTATATGACTTTGTTTCCATAATGAAAAAACTATATTAAGTCATATACAATAGTATAGTCAACTTTCCAACAATATCCCCCTTTGTCATTGATGGAAACAAAGGAATATGGCAAAGTTACTATCTTTCCTCTTATACAAAAACTCTAACTTATATCTCCCTTAGTCTTATTACTATATATCTTCTTTACATATCTATAACTCCATATTCTATACATACTCCCCCTTTGACATTAATGAAAAAGGTGCTAAAATTTGAATCTCTATAAGTACTTATAGGGAAAGTACATTCGGATATGCTATCTGTAACTTGTGGATCTCTTGCTTCCAGAATGCAATTAGTGCATTGAATGTTTGGAGATGGGTGCATAATGCATAATTTAGCTTCTCCATCTTCTCCAAATCTAAGCTAGGGCCTTGATCATATGTCACCATGGTGGCATCAATCTCCTTGATATTTTGATTGAGCACATCTAGGGTGGGCGCAAGAGCATTCCTTAGCTATGTTTGCCTTGCACTTATTTTAGAAATCTCCCTTTCTTCTCTTTCAATCTTGTCAATCTACCCTTGATATATATTATTACACATATTTACATTAGTGGAGGGGTCTTCTACTAATTTCCTTACTTGTTCTATCATTTCTTCTACCTCTTGTATCTTCTTGAAATGATCATTAGTTAGTTTGTCTTGGTCCATACAATCTGCAATGATCTTCCTGCCATTTGTTGCGAACTCTTTTAAGGATGCTTGACCAACCTTGAGTGAAATTAGGTCAAGTGCAAAGTTACTAACCAATTCAGTTACCTTCTTCTTCATGTACTTTTCTTCTATAAGTAGGGATGCAAATTATTCCAAGCTAGAAAAATTTGTCTTAAAATTTGAAATAATTGTGCTCACATCATCCACCGAATGAACCTTAGAAACTTTCTTGTCTGAGGGTAGCAAGTTGTTCAAGATTTTCACTAACTCAACAAATAGGGGGTTCCTAATCACTTGTTTCTCTTTGGCATTTTCCATAGCTAAGACACTGATCTTGATCAAGTCTTCTTCTCCCCAAGAATCCAGACTAGTGGTGTCTAATGTCAATCTTGACAACAATGATATAGAAGGAGTGATAGGAGTGCTATCCACTACTTCTTGCTTTACTCTGATTATCATTTCAATAGATGGCTCATCTGTTAGCTCATTGTCTTTCATCTCTACTTCTCCTTTCTCTTTTTCTATTTCCTTTTCTTTTTCTTCTATCTTTTCTTCCTCTTTTTCTATTTCTTTTTCTTCTTTTTCATTTTTTATGTCCTCAATCAATACTTGTTCTTGTTAATTGAGATGAGTGTTACCACATAGATTCTTAGCTTCTTGAGAGCTTACAAAATCTTCTTCAAACTTATTCAAATCAATATTTGAGGCTGCCATTACAATCTCAACATTTTCAATAAAAATTGTATCATCCATATGTGCTTTTGCCATGGGCGTAGGCTTCTCTACCTCTGTAGGAATTTCAACTACAAGTACTAAGTCCTGAGGACCTGTCACTGGTACATTAGTGATCTCTTCTACATTATCTTTCTTATAAGATGTTTGAGTGATGGGTGAAGATGAAGGTTTCATGTGCTATTCTAAGAATACCTTTTTAAAGGCTTTCTCTGTTTCTTTTGTCACTAGTTCATAATCTTTGTTCATGATGTGTAATATTCTCATCTTTTTCCTTAAGTGTGGTTTTACCAAATTTAGTAACAGTGTCTTTTCTTCAACATAACATACTAGAATATTGTAATCCAATGTTTGTTCTCTGATTCTGAAATCTTCTTCAGTGGCTTGTCTCTTCAAGGTATCCAAAATCTCCCATACCTTATCTGGGATAGCTGTCTTCAATTCAAGAATTTTCTTCTTGAATTTTATCATGTGTTTGATCAATATCTCATGAATCTCCAATTTATCAATTTCATGGTATTTTTCATAAAACTTGGCTATCTGATCTAGCCTTCCTTCTTCTACTACTCTAGTCCTTAACACTTGAATACTAGGTAGGAATCCTACTTCCAGAGGTGGCTGCACATTTTTCACTTTGCTTCTTGTGGCTCTAGGTGAAGGGTTGCTTGTAGCAATTTGTTTTCTTCTCTTAGGCATCTTGCGAGATGCCTTTGTGGTCTCAATGTCAATTGTAACAATGGGCGCATGAGTGGTAACATCAGTATTCTCAATCTTGATCTTCTTAAACTTAGGATCATCAGACTTTGCTTCTACTGTGGATTCACTCTCAATCCCCAAAGTAATCTTTTCTTGTCTTGCTTTGTCAAGGTCTTCTTGAGTTACTCCATGAATTTTCAATATCTCATAAGTAACCTTGGCTACTTTTCTTTTGGTTTTTGCGCTATTTAAAACTCCATCAACTTCTCTTATTTTCTCTTCATGAGTCCACCATCTTGGCTCATTAGGGTCCTTAGGTGCTGATAACAATACTTGAGAATATGCCTCTAGGATTTTCTCCTCAACCTCATATCAAAGTGGATGAATCCATTTTTTCCTTGGTTCAACTTCTTCCATACATGTTACATAAGTTTCTACCATAAAGGAAATGCTATCTTTGTACTTTTCAACAATGCTTTCTGGAATCCTATATCTCATCTACATTTTGGCCCTAAATGTCTTCAATTCTAGTCTCATGTAGTCCTTTAGTGTACTCTCAGTAGTTTCCTTAAATGATATTTGTGGCATTGTAGGCAAACTCTTATCCAAATATAAATCTGACACTTTTCCAAGAATGTGGAAGTACATGTATATGATAAAAGACCCAAACCTGAATATTTTGGTCTTGTCATGTTTGATGGCCTTAATGTTGTCTATCAGTTGTGCACACAAGATCTCATACAAATTGAACTCTCCATTTTCTTTGACAATCCTTATTAATGCAAGAATTGTGGCCGCTGACACACTGTTCACTCAGCTATTGTGTTGAAACCTATACCCTAGTATCATAGACATCAATTTGATGTCATTTTCCTCTATAGGATCTATAGTCATTCCGCACCTATCACTTCTTGATTTGCATGTTTTCTCAACAAGTTTTCTTACATCCTTACATGCTGGTAGAATGGCACCATTCTTAGAAAGACCTATCATCCCATGGATTAGGTCTCTTGTAATCCTAATCGACACTTCACCTATCTAGAATAGGTCATCATGAATCCTACTAAGTAGAATCTTTATCCGTTCAAAGTCATAGAACTCATATGCAGTAGCATATTCAATTATCAGGTGGTTTTCAAACTGCACATGCTCATCTAGGAAGATTTTACCTAGTTTCATCATGGTTTCTAAGTGCACTCTTATTGTGTCAAGTCCTACTGGCTCCTTCTTGTAGTATATGTATGCATGGATGTCTTCGACATGCATAACACCCATAGGAGTGTGGGAGAATGCCCCTTCTAGGTCATCCAATGTAGATTTGAATGGGTGCCTCTTAAACACATATCTTTTCTTCTCCACAACATCAAATACAATAGGAGTAGCGACCACTTACTTGTATATCACTTTCCTAATGGTTTCCAAGAAATTTTGAATCGATGTGACAAATTAGGGCTTTTGCAATCGATTAAACACACTGCTTCACTGGTGAATCAATCTAAAATCCTTCAAAATTAACTACTAGGGCTTCTATGCTCTTCAATCGATTGAAGTCGAATGCAATGAGTGATCTACAAGATTCTATGTACTTTAAAGTAAAAAATTCCACCATTAATGCTTGCCGCATAAACCAAACTTTCATTGAAATTCTCCAGCTTTCATTCTGCTATCAATCAACTAGTGCACTCTTGCACATAGGTTCTGCTAGTCTCCAAAAGGTTAAATCCAAAGGCACATACTCAGAGGGTGAGTATACCAGCCATGCAGGGGTTTAGAGCTAAATTAGCCCCCCCTATGACTCAGAGGGCCATTCATCTAGATGTAGAGAGTGCATCCACTGTGGATGCATCCAATACATTATCATCAACCTTATCTTTCTTGGCCTCTAACCAAATCAAGCTCACATCTTCTGAAGCTTTCACAAACTTGACTTCTCCTTCGGTATCTAGTATTGATTCTTTTGGCTTTTTAGGGCTTTCCTAACTTTGCATTCTTGATCTACAAAAATTTCAGATGTGTCGAGCCTTGTTACATGAGTGACAAATAAATGGAGGCCTTAAATTCCTCAGTGCATTGACATGGGTTACCATTTTGCACTATCTAGCTGAGTGACCATTATAGTTACATATCTGACATGTAACATTTTGAGAACTTCTTATTTGGCTGATTCTGATTTCTTTAATTATGTTGAGTCTTGTTCTTCTGACTTTTCTTACAATTCATAGCTTTATGACCATATTTATTGCATGAATAGTAGTAACCATTGAAAGGTCTTACCTCTTTACAATTCCTTGCTATATGTCCATGCTTGTTACATGCATAACAAGTTCTATTTACTGGTTTGTGCTCATCTTTAGATGGTTCAACATTATCTTTAGTTTGACTTCTAGTCTCCTTAGCATCTGTGTGATGGAATATGGATGAAGAGACTGAGAGGGGGGGTGAATCAGTCAACCATAAAACACTTTACAATTAATTCTTTTCAGATCCCTTAGGATATCTTAACAATGTTATCTATTTTAGCACTCGGTAAATAGATTGCAGTAACTTTGAAGATGCAGAAAGTATCAGCAAAATTATCTTTTAGATATTCATCGGCACATGTATATGATTGAGAAAGCAATTAAGAACACAAGAGACACAAGATTTAACGTGGAAACCCAATATAGGAAAAACCACCAATGTATCTAGATACTGATTTTCACTTTTCTAAAGTGATGCCCGGTTAGAAGCCAACCCGGTAAAAGGTTACAAAACACACTGTTAGGTGTGACCTTGTTAGAGGATTTAAAACACCCTGCTAGGAGTGGCCCGGTAAGAGGTCTTGAAAACAATTCAATGGAATTGTCACCTTGTTAGAGGATTTACAATATGGTTGTTAAACCAACTCGGTTAAGAGATTTAGAATTCGCTGTTACAATGATAAGAAGGTAACAATGAAAAATGACCTGTATAATGATGCAACTGTCTTACTGATTACAGATCTCTGTTCTGCATAAGTCTAATCCTTTCTGATCGAATAAATCTCTGCTGCACCTCAAGGATATCTGAACATCCTTCACAAATTCGCATACACCTTTCCTGCTTTTCTTCTGTAAATCTTCTGTTGTATTTCTTATTCATTTTTCACATTTGACCTTTTATTTATATGATTTTAGATTTGTCAAATCGACATTATTTAGTATAACAGTCGGCTGAATTAAGAAAACTCTATTTGCAAAAATCCTTCAAGGGCTGACAGTGCTCAGTGACCATAACTTTCTATAATCTTTTCGGAGAACGAGGGAACTCGGTAAACACCGAAAATCCTTTACCTTCGATAACCGACTGAACTCGGTAAACACTAACTTTTATTCGACAACCGACTGAACTTGGTAAACACTAACTTTTCTTTGATGATCGACTAAACTCGGTAAATGCTGAATTTCCTTTGGTAACCGAGTGAACTCGGTAGACACTGATTTTCTTTGATAACCGAGTGGACTCGGTAAGCACTAATATTCCTGTCTGGCAGATCGACTGAGCTTGGTAGTAACTGATTGCTGCGGACTATGACATTGTGTGACATCAAAGACAATACATAATTTGAGTAGCAATTTCCTTCAGACAATTGTTTCCAACAATCTCCCTCTTTGGCATTGATGGCAACACAATATGTCATAGCATAAGAAATTTGAAAGAGTTAGCTCGGTTTAGATTCAAATCTCCCTCTATTAGCAAACTTCCTGTATCCTAAAAATTCTTCCTTCTGACTATTGAAAATTTCTTGAAATAATAGCAAAGACATAGCAAACACTCCCTCTTTGACAACACATGCCAAAGACAATTCACATATTACTGGTGAAAATTAATGTACCTCAAGTACTGATTCATATGCAATGATTCCTTTAATATGCTGCATCAACTGGTTGATTTTCAATCATTTTCTGGTTGATGCATCACTAAAACTGTATTTAGTGAGCCTCGGATAGGGGAATGACCCCTAACTTACCTCTTAGATACACAAATGCATCCTTAGGTAATGGTTTGGTAAAAATGTCTGTAATCTGTTCTTTTGTATGAATATATTCTAATCTGATTTCCTTGTCCTACACCAATTCTCTGACAAAGTGATATTTAATAGCAATGTGCTTGGTTTTGGAATGCATTACTGGATTCTTTGAAATGTTTATTCCACTGGTATTGTCACAAAATATAACAACTGGTTCTTTGATTTCAACCTTCATACCTTCTAATAGCTGTTTAAACCAAACAATATTTGAATAGTTTACTGCAGCAGCAACATAATCTGCTTCAGCTGTGGATTGAGATGTGCAATTCTAATTTTTACTAGTCCAGGATACCAGTCTTTTTCCAAGAAAAAATGCTCCACCACTTGTGCTTTTTCTGTCATCAATGTTTCCTGCCCAATCAGCATCAGTAAACACTTTCAAGTCTAGATTGCCTCCAAATTTATACCACAAACCATATTCTTCAGTTCCTCTTAAGTATCTTAAGATTCTTTTGATTGCCATCATGTGATTTTCCTTAGGTTTTGCTGAGAATATAGCTACTATACCGACTGCTAAGGCAATATCAGGTCTTGTATGTACTACATACTGCAATTTTCCAATCATAGATCGGTATAGGGTCTGATCAACTTCTTTTGAATCATCATTTTTGGTAAGTTTCAGTCCAGTACACATGGGTGTACCAACTGGTTTTGAATCTTCCATACCAAACTTATTAAGTATTTCCTTAATGTATTTAGATTGAGTAATGTATATACCATTCTTGCTTTGCTGAATTTGAAGACCAACAAAGAATTTTGTTAAACCAAACATAGACATTTCAAATTCTTTGTTCATTTTCTCTGAAAATTCTTTTCACTGATCCTCATTCCCTGTAAATATAGTATCATCCACAAATATTTCTGCCAATACAATTTTGTCATCCGATCCTTCTTTAATATACAGATTGTTGTTATCATTAGCTCTTTTGAAATTAATCAGAATCAAATAGTTATGGAGTCTTTCATACCATGCTCTAGGTGCTTGTTTTAAACCATACAATGCTTTGTGTAACCTGCAGACCATGTCTCTTTTATCTGGATCAACGAAACCTTCAGGTTGTTCAATGTAGACTTCTTCATCAAGAATTCCAGTGAGAAATGCAGATTTTATATCCATCTGATATACCTTAAATCCTTTGTGTGCTGCATAAGCAAGTAGAGTTCTTACACCTTCTAATCTTGCAACAGGAGTGAAAGTTTCTCCATAATCTATACCTTCTTCTTGAGAATAACCTTTACATACCAGTCTAGCTTTGTTTCTAGATACTTGACCATCTTCATTCAGCTTATTCCTGAATACCCATTTTGTTCCAATTACATTCTTATCTTTAGGTCTAGGTACAAGAGTCCAAGTTTTGTTCTTTTGTATTTTTTCTAATTCTTTATTCATTGCTTCAATCCAACTTTCATTTTCCAATGCATCTTTGATATTTCTAGGTTCAAAATCAGTAAGCAGACATGTACCTTTTAGCTTGCTTCTTGTCATAGTACCATCTGATTTGTTTCCAATGATTTGATCTGGTGTATGATGTCTTCTGACATATTTGGCTAGTATAGGTTCCTTGCCTTTTGAATGATTCATGCTGTTGTCTTCTAGGATCTCTTCTTCAGGTTGCTCGGGCTCGGTAGATATTTGCTCGGTAACTTCAGGCTGAGACTCGGTCTAAATTTCTT
This sequence comes from Chamaecyparis obtusa, assembly GCA_027943335.1. Taxonomy (NCBI): domain Eukaryota; kingdom Viridiplantae; phylum Streptophyta; class Pinopsida; order Cupressales; family Cupressaceae; genus Chamaecyparis; species Chamaecyparis obtusa. The sequence goes on along the minus strand of BSBK01002556.1, from coordinate 403,383 downwards.
CCTGTGACTCAGTTTGAACTTCTTCCTGTGACTCGGTTTGTGACTCGGTAACTATGCTCGGCTCGGTAGATATAGTTTCCTTATTGATAGTTGTGTCTGCCAATGTTTCAGGTTCAATGTAAATGAATCTTCTGTAGTTCTTAGGTTCCCTCTTGCTTTCTTCCTCAGTCTTTTCTGCAAACTCATCAAATTTTACATGTATACTTTCTATGACTTTGTGAGTAGATAAGTTCAGACATTTGTATGCCTTGCTTTTGCTAGAATATCTTAGGAATATTCCTTCATCACTTTTCACATCAAATTTATTTCTTCTGGATTCTTTTAAGATATAACACTTGCTACCAAATATTTTCATGTAACTTATATTGGGTTTATAGCCATACCATAATTCATAAGGAGTTTTGAATGTGTCTTTCTTCAATTGTACTCGGTTCAAGGTATGAACTGCAGTGCTGATAGCTTCCTTCCAGTACTTTATAGCGATGTTCTTTTCTATCATTAGAGTCCTTGCACAATCCATAATAGATCTGTTTCTTCTTTCTGCTATTCCATTCTGCTCAGGAGTTCTAGGAGCTGATACCTGTCTTTTGATTCCTCTTTCAATGCAAAAGTTGTTAAAATCATGGGAGATGAATTCACCACCTTTGTCTGATCTTAAGCATTTCAATCTTTTCCCTGTTTCCTTTTCTACTCTTGCTAAGTACCATTTGAACTTTTCAAATGCTTCTAATTTTTCTCTTAAATACATAACAGTCATCATTCTAGAATAATCATCAACGAAAAGAATAAAGAATTTATCTCCAGTATAGCTTTGTATTCCAATAGGTCCACATAAATCAGTATGCACAATTTCCAAAATTTCTTTAGACTGATAGTTCTTACTCTTGAAACTAGTTTTACTCATTTTGCCAATCTCATAATTCTTACATAGACCAGTGTCAGGTTTCTTCAAAGTAGGAATGCCTCTAACCTTCTTGAATTTGCTTATTTTTATCATGTTATCAAAATTCACATGATATAACCTTTTGTGCCATAGCCAACTTTCTTCTATTTGAGCAATAAAGCATGAATATTCACTGAGATCAAGATAAAATAAGTTACCTTTTGTTTGTTTGCCTGATCCAATGAGTTTTCCTTTTCCATCTAGTAGTCTTGCTTGACCATTCATGAATTCAACCTTGAAACCAGTGTTGATTAGCTGTGCTACACTTAGAAGATTATGTTTTAGTCCTTCAACCCAATAAGCATTATCACATATGAGTTCTTTGGTTAATGAGATTCTTCCTTTTCCTTTTATACAACAAGGTTCATTGTTTCCAAATCTTACATTACCACTATCACAGTCTTCTAGATATTCAAATTTTGTCTTGTCACCAGTCATGTGGTGTGAACATCCACTGTCTATTATCCATATATCATCTTTTCTTATATGAGAAATAAGTGCCATCTTATCTTCATCATCATCAGATTCATCTTTTATAGCAATAAAGACAATTTCTTCTTCACTATCATCAGAATCTTTAGCCATAAAACATGATTTCTTACCTTTATCCTTGTATGATTTGAAATTCTTTTTGCCATAGTACTTGTGACTTCTCTTCTCTTCTTTGACTTTCTTGTTTGGGCACCTAGCTGCAATATGTCCAATTTCTTCACATGAAAAATAGATTAAAGGAGTTTTACCTTTATACTTACCTTTCCCTCTAGAGTACTTCTTTGCAAGTAATGCTTCTACAATTTCAAGATCACTATCAGAACTTTCTTCTGATTCTTCTTCACTTTCTGACTGAACTTCTTTAATTTTCTTGTTCTTCTTTAGTGAAACCTTGGCTTCAAATACTGATTCAATATTTTTAGAATTTGGAACATAGTTATCATAGTTGTCTAATTCAAAAGCTGCCAATCTTCCAACTAAAGCATACAAAGTTATATTGTGGTTTGTTTCACATCTTCTTTCTTGAATAGCTGATACTCTTATTGCATAGATAGGGAGTAATGTTCTGAGTACCTTACTTATAACAGTCTCATCTGAGATTGTTCCTCCAGAAGCTCTAATTGCACTTACACTTGCTTTGATTCTTTCAACATATTTTGCAATGTTTTCATCTTCCTTCATATTCATCTTGTCAAACTGTCCTCTTAGGCTTTCTGCTTTGGCTCTTTTCACATTTGCATCACCACCATATATTTTCTTCAGTGCCATCCACATTTCATATGCAGTAGTGCAGTCTTTAATATCATCAAATTCTTCATAGCTGAGAGCAGATGCAATGTCTATCATCATGGTGTTGTGAGTCTTTTTATCTGCAATGTCTTCAACAGTTAATGCGCCATTAGGAATTGTGTATTCTTCATCAATGTATTTGCATCCTGAATCACCAATGGAAGCCAGATGAAGTCGCATGAGACCTTGCCATGCTGAAAAGTTATCTCTGTTGAGCTTTGGAATTTCCCTCTTGTAAGACATCCTGATCTTTAGCTTAGGTCCTTGAAACCCTTCCTGCAAGCACCAAAAGCTCTGATACCAATTGATGGAATATGGATGAAGAGTGTGAGAGGGGGGGTGAATCAGTCAACCATAAAACACTTTACAATTAATTCTTTTTAGATCCCTTAGGATATCTTAACAATGTTATCTATTTTAGCACTCGGTAAATAGATTGCAGTAACTTTGAAGATGCAGAAAGTATCAGCAAAATTATCTTTTAGATATTCCATTGAAAAAAATTCAATGGAATTGTCACCTTGTTAGAGGATTTACAATATGGTTGTTAAACCAACTCGGTTAAGAGATTTAGAATTCACTGTTACAATGATAAGAAGGTAACAATGAAAAATGACGTGTATAATGATGCAACTATCTTGCTGATTACAGATCTCTGTTCTGCATAAGTCTGATCCTTTCTGATTGAATAAATCTCTGCTGCACCTCAAGGATATCTGAACATCCTTCACAAATTCGTATACACCTTTCCTGCTTTTCTTCTGTAAATCTTCTGTTGTATTTCTTATTCATTTTTCACATTTGACCTTTTATTTATATGATTTTAGATTTGTCAAATCGACATTATTTAGTATAACAGTCGGCTGAATTAAGCAAACTCTATTTGCAAAAATCCTTCAAGGGCCGACAGTGCTCGGTGACCATAACTTTCTATAATCTTTTCGGAGACCGAGGGAACTCGGTAAACACCGACAATCCTTTACCTTCGATAACCGACTGAACTCGATAAACACTAACTTTTATTCGACAATCGACTGAACTCGGTAAACACTAACTTTTCTTCGATGACCGACTGAACTCAGTAAATGCTGAATTTCCTTTGGTAACTGAGTGAACTCGGTAGACACTGATTTTCTTTGATAACCGAGTGGACTCGGTAAGCACTAATATTCCTGTCTGGCAGACCGACTGAGCTTGGTAGTAACTGATTGCTGCGGACTATGACATTGTGTGACATCAAAGACAATACATAATTTGAGTAGCAATTTCCTTCAGACAATTGTTTCCAACACTTTGGTGTCTTTTGGTGCTTTCATCCTTGCTCGCATGTCATCAATCTAATTTTTTGCTTCATTGAATCCAATGCCGCTGGTATCTCCTTTAAGCTTTTGAGCATATAGCTGAGATTCAATCAGATCCTTGCTTGTGTGTAATTTATCAATGTGGTTCTTAGCCTCTTTCAATTTAGATTCCAAGCTTTCTTTGTTGTTTCTTAGCTCCAAAATTTCCATGTTTGCTTGCCTCAATTCTTCATTCAGTTGAAGATTCTCCTTGATCTGTTCATCATAGAATTACTAATTGTTAGTTAGTTTGTCATGCAATTCTTCAATCTGATCTTTCAGAGATGTGTTCTCTTCATTTATATTTTTGACCATGATCCCTAAAGCACTGGTAGAACATTATTTTAAATCTTCCTTAGTCTTTTGATGACTTCTTGAGCATCACTGACTTTTTCTTTTAGCTCTTCAATTTCTTTTTTAGATTTGTCCAGGTCTTCAAGAGCAGCTTCAAGATTTCTTTTCAAATGTTTCATTTCTATCTTGTCCATGATCTCCTCAAGTGGTTAAACTTCTTTGCTGAGGACCAAGCCTTTGATACCAATTGTTTGGAATGGGAACATTGAGAGGGGGGGAGGGGGGGGGGGGGCGTGAATCAGTGTTGACTATATTCAATATTTTTACTTTACTCTTTAAACTTAACTTGAATGCTTAAGAATTGAAATCAACATTAACATAAATAAGATAGATGAACACAACACATAACACCAATATGGTTACAGGGAAACCCAAATAGGTAAAAACTTTAGTGAGAATTGATACCCACTAATAATCTGTACTAGTGTCTTATGATCCTTGTTAGAAGATCCTTAACCCTGTTAGGAATTGTCTTTACAATGCATTTAGTACAGTGACCTGCTCAAGTGTCAGACCCTATTAGGAGTATTTTACAATTAACCATGTTAGGGGTGGGGAAACACAGTCCTAGAGCTCACTTCTCAAGTGGTGAAGGCTACAACCTTGTGATCTCAGATACACATTATATCTGCTGGATGAACTGGCACTATGACACTGCTTGTCTGATCAGTTCCTTTGATACGCTGATGCTTTGACCTCTTGCAAAGCTCTAATACATCTTAAAAACTCTTTGCAAACTTCTGCTCTACTTCTCTCAACTCTATAAAAACTACCATACCAATTACAAAGGGTGCATCTCATATTTATATGTGCTACCAAAACAATTATCTAGGTTGGCCTATAACCGATTACATACAATGCTTCCAATTAAATTGGCTCAAGCATGTTTACAAACAAATTTAATTACAAGTCTATAACCTAATTACAATAGGTGCATAGCCTTTACAAAACAATATTATAGTTGCTAAACAAATTACCAACAGTTGGCTGCATATACTGTTCTATTTTGGCATTCACTGTCTGTGTAACTTCAACTGTCTATATCTTTGTCATACTGAATCTTCTGATGGTGTGCGTTGACTCCAAAACACTATATGACTTTTTTTCCATAATGACAACACTATATTAAGTCATATTAAATAGTATAGTCAACTTGCCAATAGACCAAATATCCACCTACAAGCCGTCCCATCATACACCTGATCGTAATAGACCAACTCTTTGTGGGTAGGGATGCGGAGGATGTGATAGACATCCTCAGGAGTGATCATCATCTCTCCCATGCGAAAATGAAATGTGTTATGGTCAGAGTGCCACCTCTCTACCATAGTTGTGATAAGTCCCTGATTCACTCAAGATCGAGGTAAAACAAGAAGAAAAGACATATTGCATCTACCAATAACCCAATGATCTAGACCGCTCAAGTCATTAATCATTTGAAAAGAAAGTGGATACAAACCTCTAATGGCGGGCCATGTAAGCTCGGCCTACAAAAAGAAAGTTTAGACACATCAGTATTTGAAATCATTATATTTTGAATAATCCTAAGTCAATCAAACATTTAAAAATTATCAAACCATAATCAATTTTCCTAATTCTATTAAGAGAAGACAAAAAATTTATCATCACCCACCATTTAAATCAAGATTGACAATCAAAAATTCAAAATAAATTAACTCAAATTGACATCCTATGACTTGCTACCAAATTAGGCTTGTTACCTAAGCCAATCGATTGATTGACAACACCATATGGTTCAGAAAACTGAGTTAGTAGTTTGCATTTTTTACCAAATACGGTAAAAGTGCTATTTTAATGATTAAAAGCACTAAAAAGAAAAAGTGCAATTTTAAATGGTGAATGCGCAGGTAAAATTTGTAATTGCGTTGTTTTAATGTCTATGTGCTAAAAGAATTAGAATGCGCTAATGGATTTACCTATATGTGCTACTAAACATATCAAAAGCGCATTCAAGTTTGTACACGCCAAAGAAAAATACAAATGCGAAAGAAGCCCTCATCCTAATGTGTGTACGCACAAGTTAAAGTTGTGAATGCGCTGCAGAAAATTGTGGAAGCGCTAAAACATGGGTGTACACACTATTTAATTTGAAAAAATAAAAAAATAGGTTTTCTACCATAAAAATCTAATTTTTTTCAATTAAAATGCATTAAATTGACGAAGCAAGTTCATAAGGTGCATACCAGAGGACCATAGGTTGATAGTCGTAGGTATCGGCACCTGCTCTCAAATCTATGCTCTTGAATTGGGATAACCATTACAAAAATCTCAGAGAGGTCAGAGAGAAAAAGTCAAAAGGTAGAGTGAAAATGAATAGTAAAAATGACTTTTTGCCCCTATATATAGGCCATTTTGACCTAAAAAGGGCATCTTTAACCAGAAAATGACCAGGGACCCAAATTTTTCACTAATTCTACCAAATAAGGGGCATGTTTAATCAAACAAATGCGAATACATTATCGGAAATGAAATCAAAATTCATTACAAATTGACCTTATTATTGCAAAACTGACCAAACCGTCATATTTTTCAAATAACTATCAAATTTCATTTCATTTTTGAGGGGGCATACACTTGGATAATCAGGAACAACATCAATATCATCAAATTAGGGGTATGACCATCAAATCAAATTGTAATCTTTTATCAATTTTTTTTTTGCTTATCAATCGAAAGGGACATCAAAAATCAAATCAGATTGAAAATGGTACCATATTATATAATTCATCATGGAATCAACCATCAAGCCATCAAATCCAATCAAACTTCATCAGAATCTGCATCTTATACCAAACATTGAAATTGACCATCAACAGAATCAAGACTTGATATCAAGGAACAATCAGGACATTCTTTGATTCGACACACTTCACATGTCGACTCAAAGAGGGGCATTTATAATCACCTTAAATTGGAAAAGATCAATGAAGTGAGAAACTAAGGCAAAAATCAAAGCAATTAAATCAAATCAAGCTTTTATCAAAGAAAAAATGTAATCAAGCCATAAATCAAATTTAATTAAAAATCAAAAGCCATAAATTCAATTTAAATCAAATAAAGCATGATAAATCAATCATTTGTGCAATTAATCTAATTAATTACATAGTTCACTTAAATCAAATCAACCCATTCAAGGGGTACACATGGCTAAAGAAATTAATTAAATTCAATTAATTAAATCCTATTTTCCCTCAACCACCAAAAAGGAGGAAAAATCATCAACCAATAGGATTTAAGGATTAAGCTCACATGGATCAAGATTAAATTGAATCTCAATCACTCACTTGGAGAATGCATCTCATCCACTCATTTTGTCCTTTGGTCCCAAGCTTTGAGGACAAAATATTTAAATGGTCTCCAAAGGTGGAACCATAGACTTAACCCTCACCTAATCATGATCAAATCAACCACACCCCCTACCCTTGCCAAATTATATAAAACCAAGGTATAATTGAAGCATTATTCATCCACAAATATTAAAATAGCATCAAACCTCTTGCAATTTATAGCTAGAAAGGAAAATTTAACGCTAATTAAGGCTTATTTCTTTTGGAATTGAAATTTTTAGTTGCTTTATCATTCATTCTCATTTTAGGACTATCACTAATGGAAGCTTGCTGAGAGCTTTGCATTAGCATCCCCAAATAGAGATCCATAGAGTGCTTAATTGTCAATTATTTGCTTAAATTAGATTGCTATTTGTGGTAATTTAGTTGTTATTTGAGTTATTGATGATACTAACCCTATGAAGGTGCTTTCCTTAGCACATAATAAGAACTGTCAAGATGTCATTTTTACATGTACCACACATGAATTAGCTGCCTACACAGACATTTGAAGATCGTATAGGTCTTTGAAGTTAAAGTTTTGATAAAGGACACACGGATTATAATAAAAATCACATCAGAAGGCTATTGAGTAGAATTCAAAGAAGAAATCTATCACAACAAGGTGATAATAGTTAAGTAAGTTTATCAGATCTAAAATTAGACAAAGTAAGTTGCTACATACAGATCAAATCTACTTTTACTTTCTGACAATTGTGGGAGACTTAAATCTCTTAACAGAGTAGACCTAACAACTCTATTTGAAATCTCTTAACCGAGTGCACACTTAAAAATGTTGCTTAAATTGTTTACCTAGGTAGATCCTTACATGTCTTTATTGTTACTCCTAACAACATACAATCATAAGAAATGATCAAACATTGTAGCCTTAACCGGCAAAATTTATTACTATAGTTAGTGAAGCTTTGTGGGTGTCATCCCCACCACAAGTTTTTACCTTCTAACAAGGGTTTTTGTGATACCATAATACTTGTCTATTATGTATGAAGTTTCATATATTTTTACATCTTAAATTATAAATCTTTTCTTATTTTTAGTAATGTTATGAATGGATGAAAAAATAACATGTCACTTGGTTAATGAATTACATTGTTTTAAGGATTTAGTTAAATTTTTTTTAGGGTTACTGATAAACCCCTCCCCTCTCAGTAACTCACATTTCCATAATACTAACAATTGGTATCAGAGCTAGTTCTCTTGTTGAATAAGTTTAATCAATGAAGGGGAAAAGATCTTAAAGATGGAAAGGTATAAGCTTGATAAGATAATTAAAAATTAGAAATTGGAGATGCAGATTATCATGGAACAGCTTAAGGACATTAAACAAAAATTGAGAGAATCACTAATCAAAAGAAATGAATTAGCATTTCATCACAATGAGACTGATTATCAGGAAGAAGAGATAGAGGAGTTATTTGAAGAATCTGGAAGTATATCTAATGCATCTGAAGGAACTATATCAGATATGTCTAAAAAGAATCAACACCTTATCGAACAAGTGAAATCACTACAAATTGGACAAGAGACTCATATTGTAAGAATGAATGAAGTTATGAACAACACAAGACAATCTCAACAAGAAAAGAATATGGCTATTGAAGAAAAAAGTCAAATGACTAAAAATTTAGAAGAGAAAGAATTTGAAATACTAAGGATTACTGAGCATCACTTTGAAATTTCCAATAAGATGATTGTCATGAGTCAAGAAGTCAACTGAGTAAACAATGAGCTTGCTACAAAATTGGAAGACATTGGTGAATTAAGGGAAGAGAATGAAATACTAAAGAATAAAGTGAAGATGCAACAACAACATAATGAGATGATAAAGAAAACTAAAAAAAGTACCAAAAGGATGGATGAATTCCTAAATAGTCAGAGACGACTAGACAACACCACTGATTTAGGTTATACCAAGTAGTGAGAGTCATCAAAAAAAGATGAATGAAAGAATGCCTATAAAAATCTAAGGCCAAATAAGCTCTCATGCTATCACTATGGAAAATTAAGTCAAACATCAAATGTTTGCAGAAGTAAAGCTAAAGGTATTCCTAACACTACTCCTAAATTTGATGGTTATTGTTATAATTGCAACAAGTATGGACATCAAGCATATGAGTATAGATCAAATTTGAATAAGTCACCTAAGTGACACTATATGGAAAAACATTGTCGCACTTGCAACATGCATATTGGACATATATCACATGAATGTGGGACAAAGATGAAACAAGTTTGGAAACTGAAAAGACAAAACAACACCTATCAATGAAGAAGGCAAGGTACTTATTACAGTTGGGATTACAACACTTGGGTTAATTGTATAGCATGTGGTACATATTCTTATATTGCAAAAAATTGTATGAGAGTACACTAGAGAGAAAAATCTAGAAATTGGACAAACTTTGGAATGGCATGTCTGCACTGGTACAAGGTCGGTCATTTAAGTAAAGATTGTAGAGACCGAGAACCAGAACTAAATGCTGATATGAATGAGAATACCATTGATGGAATCAGAAGGAAAATGAGTCAAATGTGGAGAATATCAATTAAAGATAATGCAGGAACAAGCACAACAATCAATGACACCTCATCCTTTGGGTTAGGTGATTTCACCACCTCCACCTAAGAAAATTAAGTAAGTATGAGAACTAAATTTTAATTAGTTATATCTTACAAAGGTTCCTTATATCTATTGCATGAATACCAAATCAACATCAAATAAGATGCACTAGGTTGTTATATGTTTTGAACTAGAAATGAGTATAGTTGGTAAAAGAATGACCGAGTGAAGTTTGTTAGTTGATGAAAGTGAAAAGGTTAACTGAGTTGCGTAGTCAACAAAGAAAATTTAGTGTTCACCAAGCTGAGTATCAAAAAAAGATAACTGAATATTTTATTGTTAACCAAGTTGTGGTTGGTGAAGCATTTAATGCAAAAAATTAAGTGGGAAATATTTATAGATATAAATACACATCGAACCAACTCATTTTTTATGTTGCAAAACTAGAGTGAAAAGAGAGAGATTTGTGGAAAGAGATTCCAAGCTATCTACAATTATTTAAGTATTTCACAGACATTTTAGAAGTGATTCAAGTAACTTTGAAGCAAACTGAGCTATTTAAATACAATTTTTACGAAGCCCTAAATTTGTTATCAGTGATCACATCCTCATCAAAGACCATTCAATCTAAAGACAATAGTGAGAAGAAGGTTACATTGATCAAGATGGTAACATATGAAGAACCAAAATATAAATTGCACACCGAGGTCACATCACAAGTTGATGAGAAAGGCCTGTTCTCAAGCATACTACCTAGGGTTTTGTTGGTACAGGACATTTGATCTTACATTCATTGCAAGATCAGTAAAATAGGTGATTTTGAGTTGCAATGCACTTACCATGAACTATGCATGGATGAGAAATTAAAGGATGAGCATACTCATTTGGAAATCAAAGATCTAACCAATTCCCTTTACTTCTCAAAGGTATTCAAGACCGAGTGGGTCAGGATAGTACTCAGTCGAGTACACAAGAGAAAAATGTGGCTGGATGAACTGGTTAAAATATCAAAGGACATTATTCACATGGTCGTTATCATGTGTGTGATAAAGAGAAGGCATTTATGCACCCACCAAGAAGTGAAATTGAGAAATTTTGCAGGAGTCGAATGGGATGGCAAAGGTATACACATTAACATAATCCATGACATTGAAACTAGATTTGGAGCATATGTAATTGCTTATAATGTATTCCAAACTAGTAGATCAAACAATGTTCCTTGCGGTGCTATAATACCCTCTCAGAAGATTATAATTTGACTCTTTGATTTGGACATTTTGCATTATGATAGTTAGAACCATATGCTTATTTAGATGGTGATATTCTTATCAGATGTTTAGACATACTTATTTATGATTAATGATTATCATTCCATGTTTATGAAATTAAAAATCATTTATTTTATTTATTCTTATGGAAAATAACAGAGCTAACCCAAGGATTTGGAATCTAACCATTATCATCTATGATGTTTTATGCTTCATGTATATATGTTTGATGTGATTTTATGACTTAGGATGAAGTTGTAGTTACTCACTTAGTTGAGGTCCACACGATGTATCAATCCTAGTCATCTTTTTGCATATGTCTTATTGTATATATATGTATCTATGCACATGTATCTCTTTTTGGTGATGAAGGCTTGCAGGTACCGGACTCAGAGTATACCTCAAAATTCTAGTTGGGGTAGTTATCAACAGTCCAATGCACCTTCCGTAGGGATAAATTTTGTTAAAAATATAGGATGTTACTCATGTGGTCAACACAGTCATATTGCAGTCAACTATCCTTAGAAATCTACCCCAAAAACTAGCTATAGACAAGCGACTTCAGAACCCACAGTGGGTGATGTAGGTAGAACTCATCGAGTATTTGCCACACTAGACCATAGGAAGGATGAACATCAAGGATTAGTCATCGAAACACTAGGTTTATTAGGGGGTATCTCTACCACTATTCTATCTAACTTAGGAGAAAAAAATTCCTTTATTTCTAGTTCTTTAGTAGAGCAATGTGGGTTGACAAAAGTAAGGAAGGAAGATAGGTGGTAGGTTGAGCTAGCCTTTGGGACAAGAATAGCCTTTGAATCTTGTGTCGAGAGTTTCAAGTTAGGGCTGGGGCCTTTCTCCACCCTAGTAGATCTTTGAGTGATTCCTTTAGGATCATATGGAGTAGTTTTTGATATGGATTGGTTGGATGTTCAAAATTGCATTTTGGATTAACCTAAGTGGATTGCTGGGGTGCAATGACCCATCTCTCTTCACATGATCTCTATGATGCAACTCAAGCAGTACATGCGCAAGGGATGTCAGTTGTTTGCAGTCTCAGTAGAGGACTTAGACAAAGGGGAAAGAAGGGATGTAATAATAGATCATCCCCTATTACAGGATTTTTTGGATGTTTTTCCCAAGGAAATACCAGGAATGCCACCCAAGAGGGACATTGATTTCTAGATTGAGCTAGTGCCAGGAGCAGACCCCATCTCCAAGGCTCCCTACCACATGACTAGACATGAAATTGGGGAACTTAAGTTGTAGTTAGAAGGGCTTTGGGAAAAAGGGTTTATTAGACCCAGTGTGTTCCCATGGGGTGCACTAGTAATATTTGTGAAGAAGAAAGATGGTTCTCTCCGATTATGCATTGCCTATCATCTACTCAACAAAGACACAATTAAAAATTGATATCCTTTACCCCACATCGATGACCTATTCGATCAAATGAAAGCGGAAATTTTTTTTCTAAGGTTGATCTTAAGTCAAGACATCATCAAATTTGAATCCAGGAGGCTGATATTCATCGTACAGGTTTCCACACTAGATATAGCCACTACGAGTTCATTGTAGTACCATTTGGGCTGAAAAATGCTCCCTCTATATGTATGAGCTTGATGAATGGGGTTTTCAAAACCTATTTGGATAGGTTTGTGATAGTTTTCTTGGACGACATCTTAGTGTTCTCTAGAACTCCTGAAGAACATGAGATTCATCTTTGCCAAGTTTTGCAATGCCTTGGAGAAAACCAACTTTATGCCAATCTAGAGAACTATGAATTCTTTCAGATAGAGGTTAAGTATCTTGGGCACATAATCTCAAGGGATGGTATCATAGTTGATCCAACCAAAATTCATGCCATATTGGAGTGGCCAACTTTGACTAACGTCCTTGAGGTTTGCAACTTTATGGGAATGACTAGTTATTATAGATGATTTGTCAGGGAGTTCTCTCAGATAGCTCATCCCATCATTTCCTTGCAAAGGAAAGGAAAGAAATTTGTATGGTCAGAGAAGTGTGAGGCTTCTTTCTAGTGCTTGAAAGAGAGATTAACCAGTGCTCTGATCTTGGTAGTCCCCAAACCCTTAGGAAACTTTTTGGTCTTTACGCATGCCTCACTGGAAGGGATTTGGGTAGTTTTGATGCAAGAAGGACAAGTTGTCACTTATGAATCTAGGAAGCTCAAAGATCATGAGCTCAACTATCCCACCCACAATCTAGAGTTAGCAATAGTGGTTCATGCCTTAGTGAAATGGAGGAACTTTCTATTGGGTCATAAATTTGAAATCCATACAGATCATAAATTTGGTATATCTTCTCTCAACCTAACCTCAATGCTAGACAATGTAGATGGATGTAATTCTTATGCAAATATGATTTCAATGTTAATTACATCCAAGGGAAGATGAATGTGGTGGTAGATGCTTTGAGTAGGTGCAGGCATGGTTTGTTGACACTTTCTCTAAGCACAGATTTGGAGAAACGAATTAGAGAGGCTCTCACTTCCAATTCTTGGTTTCAAAAGGTAAAGCTAGAATTAGAGTCGAGAAGACCCTTGGAAGGTCATTTTTTGGGATATTCCTTAGATTCACTAGGATTTTTGTTATAGCAAGATAGAATATATGTGCCCATGTCAAGAGATGTTCATGAGCTCATTCTTTTAGAAAGCCACAAGGATCCCTACTCAACATATCTAGGGGTAAATAAAATGTATGTTGACCTACACTAGTTGTACTATTGGTCAGGAATGAAAAGGGACATAGCAGACTATGTGGCAAGATGTTAGGAATGCTAGAGAGTAAAAGTAGAGCATCAACATCCAACATGTCTTTTGCAGCCTCACCTTATGCCATAATGGAAATGGGATATTATTTCCATTGATTTTATTGTGGGACTTCCAATTACCCCATGGAGAGATGATGTTATCATGGTAACAATTGATAGGCTAACCAAGGTAGACCATTTATCTCCCATGCAATCTTCCTATTCAACAGCTTCAGTAGCCAGAGTATTTATGAAGTACATAGTGAGACTCCACAAAATTCACAGGAAGATAATTTCTAATCATGATCCAGTATTCACATCATCTCTTTGGACTTCCCTTCAGCACACATTAGGGACTCAGCTCAACTTTAGTTTGTCCTATCATCCTGAGACATATGGGAAGACTGAGTGAGTTAATCAGGTTCTAGAGGATATGCTCAGAATGTATGTTATGGATAGACAAACCCATTGGGAAGAATACTTATATTTCATGGAGTTTGTGTATAATAATGGATATCATAGTTCCATAGGCATGTCTCCTTTTAAGGCTCTATATGGTCATCTGTTCCATACTCCTTTGAGTTAGGACCATTTGGAGGACATGGTACTTCTTAGCCCTGAGATGTTATAGGATATGGATCGATAGGTTAAGTTTATTAGAGAGCATATTATGACAGCTCAGGATAGGCAAAAGAAGTATGTAGATGCTCATAGGACTAATGGGCCCTTTTCTCTTAGAGATAGATTTTTTCTTAGGGACACCCGTGAAAGAGCCCAATCCATTATAGAAAAGGCTCCAACCACCCTAATTTTTTGGCCCTTTTGAAGTCCTAGAGAGGATAGGACCAGTAGCTTATCGGCTTGCCTTTCCACCCAGCCTTTCTTGTATTCATGATGTATTTCATTTTTTAGTTCTTAGAAAATATATTTATGATGTGACTCATGTTTTGGATTGGAATGCATTATAGGTAGCAGACGGGCAACTAGCTTTAGAGCATGTACACATTTTGTAGCAGTGGACACTGACCCTCAAGGGTTGCACCATAGATCAGGCAAGGGTCTAGTGGGACCCTAATGATGATTCCATAGCCACTTGGGATAATTTTGTTAGACTTAGAGATGCTTATCCTTACTTATTTGTAGGCTTTTATGAGTAAGCCTAACTCTAGGGGGGGAGGATGTAATACCCTCTTAGATGATTATACTCTTACTCTTTGATTTGGACATTTTGCATTATGATAGTTAAAACCTATTAGAAAGTAAAGTCCACCAAGATAGATGAGAGGGGGGGTGAATCAATTATCAAATAAATATAACTTTTATCAACTTCAATATATTTTAACCATGTAAGCAATGTAACTAGAAACCATAGAAAGCTATACATGGACAATAACACAATGACACAAGATATGTTGACTAGGGAACCTGTTGATCAAAGAGTAAACCTCGGTGGGAATGATGCCCACAAAAGATGCACTAATATGAATATTCCTTGTGAAAGGATGGAATCTGTTAGGAGTCTTATGAAATACATTCAGTACATATGAATCTTTGTTAGGAGATTTTGAATCCCTATTAAAAGATTCTAACTCTGTTACGAGTTATGGAAGACAGAAGGACCCACTGCCCAAATAGCTTCAGGGTAAGATCACCAAACTCACTATCTAACTGATCTTTGTATTACTCAATAGAATAATACCAAAAGATTACTGACCTCAATACTCCTTCTCTGACTGTGCCAAACCGCACCAACTCCTTCTTCAAATCTATTTACCAGATCTCAATACTTTGCATATCCTCTTTCAATAATTTCACTTTCACAATACACTTACATTCATCACATTCCATATTACAAAAAGGAATACATTCCTTCCTTTATACCACACTCAAGTAATTAAAAATGATTCAGCATACAAATTAAAAAATTTCCACATGTTACATCAAAATTACACAAAACTGTCGGCTTCAAATCAATATAATTCTTCACTCGTGTGACCTCAGATCTTGTGTTGCCAACCACATCACTATCAACATGTCTCCAAATTCTTTCTAACTACGCATAACTAGATTCCATCCCGATTAGGAGATATCATCTGATTTCCACAAACTGCTACTCTGGAACACTGCCTAAATACTGTTTCCACTGATTTCCTCATAACTTTCATGAATAAATGAATTACCATCTGGGTTCTTAACCACTATCTAATAACACATCATAGAATAAGTCCTCAAATGCACATAGCTTCATCTTCAATATCCAATGTGTGCTAACTCAAACATAATCTGCTTCTCTGCTAATCTTCAGTAGATCACTTTGTTGACATCAATGAGAATCATAGTCATGAATGCAACAACAACTACTACAGAATGGCTGCTAACACTCCCCCATAGGATATATTCAGCATTCATTCCTAACAATCCCCCCCATTGGCATTGATGGCAACATAGATGAAAAAACATCCAAGTTCCATAAATCTAATCACTACAACATTGATGCACTAAAAATTCTTCAAGTCTTCTTCATCAATCAAATCTTGCTTCATTTTCCTATTCAGTTCTCTCCAATAGATGGTACAAATGGTTTTTCATGTACACTTCTCCCCCATTAACATCAATGACAGAAATTTCATCATTATGTCAACAACAACTTCAATGTCAAAAGACACTATTCAGAAAATACATTCACTAGAGTCCTCATGACTCAGCTCAGATACACATACTCCCCCATAGAGGAAGTACCAACATCTAGTCTAGAATAAAAATAGGGCTCATAGACCACTGCACAGATGCAACAATCTACCTCACTTCTCAAAAGTAGGCTGGGGTATAACCCCAAGCATACCTCTCAGATACTGAAATGTATCCTTATGCAAAGGTTTTGTAAATATGTCTGCAATCTTCTCCTTTGTGCTTATGTACTCAAGTTTGACTTCTTTCTCTGCTACTCTCTCTCTCACTACATGATACTTTATCTCTCTATGCTTTGTCTTAGAATGTAACACATGGTTCTTAGACATACTAACTATGCTGGTGTTATCACAATGTATAACAACAGGTTCAAAAAAATTTACTCCAATATCCTTCAACATTTTCTTCATCCAAATTATCTGGTTACAATTGTTTGCTACTACTACATACTCTACTTTTTCTGTGCTCTGTGAAATACAATTTTGCCTCTTGCTTAGCCAAGAAACCAAACTTCCTCCAAGGAAAAATGCTCCACCACTGGTGCTCTTTTTGTCATCAACACTGCCTCCCCAATCAGTATCTATATATGCACATAGGGTAAAATCATCAAATTTTTTATACCACAATCCATACTCAAGTGTGCCTCTCAAGTACCTCAGTATCCTCTTTATTGCTACATAATTTGATTCTCTAGGTTCAGCTTGAAATCTTGCTACAATTCCAACTGAATGTGCTATATCAAGTCTTGTATGAGTCAAATACTGCAATCCTCCAATCATAGATCTGTACTTCTTTTGTTCTAATGTAGGAGTCTCATCTGTGCTAGATAACTTATGTCCAGTTACCATAGGTGTTCCAAGTAGCTTATAGTTCTCCATTCCAAATCTCTTCAATAAATAATTCATTTAATTTTTTTGACTTACAAAGATACCGTCACTGTTCTGTGTTATCTGCAATCCTAAAAAGTATTTCATCTCACCAATCATACTCATTTTAAATTCAGTCTTCATTTCATCTACAAATTTATTGCTAGCTTCAGCTTCTCCTCCAAAGATAATATCATCAACAAAAATTACTACAACCAAAAAACCATTTTCAATTTATTTTGTATACAGGTTACTATCAGCTGTGCCTTTTCTAAATCTTAATTTCAAGAAATACTTATCCAATATCACATACCAAGTTCTAGGTACTTTCTTCAATCCATATAAAGCTTTCTTCAGTTTACATACCATGTCTCCTTCTTGAGTTAAAGGAAAACCTTTAGGCTACTCAATGTAAACTTCTTCTTCCAGTTCTCCATTCAGAAATGTTGAGTTCACGTCCATCTGATACACTTTGAATTTCTAAAAAGCTGCATAGGCCAAAAACATTATTACTGCTTCTATTCTTGCTTCTAGTGCAAAATTTTCTTCATAGTCAATTCCTTCTTGCTGTGAGTATCCTTTACATACCAATCTTTCTTTGGTCCTTACCACTTCTCCTTGTGCATTCATCTTGTTTCTAAATACCCATTTTGTGCCTATAACATTCTTATCTTTAGGTCTAGGGACCAATTCCCATGTCTTGTTCTTTTCAATCTGATCTAGTTCTTCTTTCATAGCTTTACTCCAATGCTCATCTTCACAAGCTTCACTAGTAGATTAAGGTTCAATTTGAGAAATCAAACATAACTATTCTTGTACCTTATTTTGAGTTTGAACTCCTCTATCTATGCTTCCAATAATATGCTCAACAAGATGATTCCTTGATAGATTCATGTTAGGTGTCACTGTCTTAGATCTTACTTCAGGTGTCAGTTCTTTAATGACCTCACTATGGCTTTCATTCAAAAAATCACTGCCAGTTTCATAAAATAATTCAGTAGTCTTAGGGTTAGGTCTAGGGTGAGTTCCTTCATCTAATTCATAATCAAGCATTCTTTCCTAAATTCTAAACTTTTCATCAACTTTAACATTCGCACTCTCAATAATAGTCTGAGTTATCTTATTGTACCATCTATAAGCTTTGTTCTTCAATGAATATCCAATAAGTGTACCTTCATCACTTCTAGGATCAAACTTTCCAATGTCATCATCTCTCTTAATATAACATTTTCTTCCAAAAATTCTAAAATACTTAACTGATGGTGCATGTCCAAACCATAGTTTGTAGGGTGTCTTGTCTATGTCTGCTCTAATTTGTACTTTGTTTATTGTTTACACGGCTATGTTCACTGATTCTCTCTAGAATATCTTCATTAAGTCATTCTCAAATAACATAGCTCTTGCTACTTCAGTCACTAATCTATTTCTTCTTTCTGCAATGCCATTTTGTTCAAGTGTCCTAGGGGCTGAAAAATGTCTCATAATACCATATACTTCACACAAGATGTTAAATTCTTTAGAAGTAAATTCTCCACCTCTATCTGATCTCAAAAATTTAATCTTCATTCCAGATTCATTCTCAACTTATTCTTAATGATCTTAAACCTATCAAATGCTTCAGATTTTTCTTTAAGAAATGCAATCCTCATCATTATTGTAAAGTCATCAACAAGAATCATAAAATACCTTTCTCCATAGAATCCTCTAGTCCTTATAGGACAGCTCAAGTGTGTATGAACAATCTCCAACTTCTCTGCTATTGTAAACTTCTTGCTGGGGAATGAGCTTCTCTTCTGTTTAGCCATCACACATTCTTTGCACATCATGTTAGTAGGCTTCATAATTTTAGGCAAATCCCTTACTACAAGTGTAGTACTTACTTTCACAATGTTATGAAAGTTTATATGACAAAATCTTCTATGCCATAACCAACTGTCATCAATATTAGTAATCAAGCATGTTATCTCAGTAGGATTCAACTGAAATACATTACCTCTGGTTCTAGATCTAGTACCAATCAAATTTCCATCTCTATCTTTTATCACACATATTTTCTCAGTAAACCAAACTTGATATCCCTTATGAACTAACTATCCAACAGTGAAAAGATTATGTTTCAAACCATCCACAAAGTAAACATCATCAATATTAGTCTTTCCATCAAGAGTAATAGATCCTATACCTTTAATCAAACAAGGTGCATTGTTTCCAACTCTAACAACTCCTCCATCGTAATTGTTAAAATTTATGAACTTTTTCATGTCTCCAGTCATATGATGTGAATAACCACTGTCTATATTCCAATCTTCTTTCTTTTCTACTTGAGAAACTAAAGCCTTTTCTTCCGTAATTTTAGTTTCAGGATTTTGTTCTTTAATTGCTACAAATCCTATATTATCATTGTTCTTAGTATCACTTTCACTCAAAGATTTCTCCAAACTAGTTTCAAGTTCTTCATCATTTTCATAGTAAAATTCTTTAGATCTTCTAGGATTGAATTTCTTCCTATACTTCTTGACTCTTTTAGGACATTTAGATGCAAATTGACCATATTCTTGACAAGCCCAACATTTAAAATTTTTCTTACCATCTGGTTTTCTCCACACAAGAAAGGCAATACCTTCTTCAATCTTCCTATCTTCTTCATTTCTAGATCTGCTACTGCTAGCATAATCTCCACTCACACTGATGCTTCTTGACAAAGTAGGATGAACACTAAGAGCATTGAATGCTGTCTCCATTCTAGGTAGGTCTCCTAATAACCTCAGGTTCATTTCTGCTACTTCCAATATTCCAAGAAGAGTTTCTCTTGTAAAGTTCATAGTACAAGGTATAACTTGTTCAATCATCTGTGTGGTTTGCTTAAATGCAGGAGTCAATGTCCTCATAATTTTCCATATCACTTCATTCTCTATCTTTGTTTGACCACAAGATTTTATACCTGCAACAATCTCTGACATTCTACCAATATAGCTTCTAACAGATTCATCTTCCATCATTCTTATATCTTCAAATGCATATATCCAATTATGTAATTTGACTTTGTTTGCATGTTCATCACCTTCAAAAGTAGACTGTAAAGCTAACCAAATTTCATGAGATGTTTTAAAATATTTTACCTGATTGTACTAATTCTACGGAAGGGCTAACAAGAGTGCTTCTCTAGAAAGTATGTTACACATGAATAGATCTCTTTCATCATTCCTACATGTTTCAATGTTATCCTCATAAATGATAGTCTTCTCATTCTTTGTAATCAATGAATAACCTGGTCTTAAATACAGTAGATGTGTCTTCATATTTTCTTTCCAACTGTCAAAATTTACTCCATCAAACTTAGGGCTTTCTTTCCTGAAATTCACCATGGATCTCCTTAAGCTGTTAAAATTTTCTTTCAAGGACCTACTACTTTGATACCAATTGTTAGAAAGTTAAGTCCACCAAGATAACTAAGAGTGGGGGGGGGGGGGGTGAATCAGTTATTAGATAAATATAACTTTTATCAACTTCAATAGATTTTTACCATGTAAGCAATGTAACCAGCAACCATAGAAAGATATACATACACAATAACACAATGACACAAGATATGTTGACTAGGGAACCTCTTGACCAAATAGTAAACCTCGATGGGAATGATACCTACAAAAGATGCACTAATATGGATATTCCTTGTGAAAGGATGGACTCTGTTAGGAGTCTTATGAAATACATTCAGTACATATGAATCTCTGTTAGGAGATTTTGAATCCCTGTTAAAAGATTCTAACTTTGTTAGGAGTTATGGAAGACAAAAGGACCCACTGCCCAAACAACTTTAGGGTAAGATCACCAAACTCACTGTCCAACTAATCTTTGTATTACTCAATAGAATAATACCAAAAGATTACTGACCTCAATAATCCTTCTCTGAGTATGCCAAATGGCACCAACTCCTTCTTCAGATCTCAATACCAGATCTTAGTACTTTCGCATATCCTCTTTCAATAATTTGTCTTTCACAATACACTTACAATCATCACATTCCATATTACAATAAGGAATACATTCCTTCCTTTATACCACACTCAAGTAATTACAAATGAGTCGGCATACAAATTAAAAACTTTCCATACATTACATCAAAATTACAAAAAACTGTCGACTTCCAATCAATATAATTCTTCACTCATGTGACCTCAGATCTTACACTGTCAACCACGTCACTATCAACATGTCTCCAACTACTTTCTTACTGTGCATAACTAGATTCCATCCTGATTAGGAGATATCATTCGATTTCCACAAACCACTACTGAGGAACACTGCCTGAATACTGCTTCCACTGATTTTATCATAACTTTCATGAATAAATGAATTACTCTCTGCACTCTTAACCATAATCTAATAACACATCATATAATAATTCCTCAGCTATGCATAGCTTCATCTTTAATATCCCAAGTGCGCTAACTCAAACACTGTCTTCTTCTTTGCTAATCTTCAGTAGATCACTATGTTGACATCAATGACAATCACAGTCATGAATGTAACAACAACTGCTACAGAATGGCTTCTAATAATCCCCCATAGAATATATTCAACATTCATTCCTAACAAAACCATATGCTTATTTAGATGGTGATATGCTTATCAGATGTTTATACATACTTATTTATGATTAATAATTATCATTCTATGTTTATGAAATTAAAAATCATTTATCTTATTTATGCTTATGGAAAATAACAAAGCTAACCCAAGGATTTGGAGTCTAACCATTATTGTCTATGATGTTTTATGCTTCATGTATATATGTCTGATGTGATTTTATGACTTAGGATGAAGTCATAGTTACTCACTTAGTTGAGGTCCACATGATGTATCGATCCTAGTCATCTATTTTCATATGTCTTATTGTATATATATATATATATATATATATATATATATATATGTATCTATGCATATGTATCTCTTCTTAGTGATGTAGGCTTGTAGGTACCAAGCATCATCTCCACCTAATTTCATAGGTCTGAGCAAGCCCTCAAAATCCTCGATCATTGTTGTTTATATGGAGATATCACCAAGGTTATGTGAGAAGTAACTCTACCTCTAACCCTTTCTATCCTTAGGTGGGGAGTTCCTGAGTCAGTTCGTGTGTCGTATGGTGATTATTGTTTTTGAAGTTTGTTTCTTGCTTCTTGCAATTTTTTTGCATGAGATTTGGTATATAGTAGTTCTAATTATATTTGATGGAAGATTCTATCTTTCGTTAGTAATTACTTATATGTACTATTGTATATCATTGGAGTTTGATTTAGTGTATGATTAAATAATTTGATTATAATGTTAATAATAATATATATATCATGATACTAATAATAATATGTTTTTAATAATATTAATAATGGTATATGTACACATAGGCATATGAGTGCACACATATGCATATGGTAAAACATATATTTATATAATTTTGTGTGTGAAAGTAATTAATTCTTTTAAATAATATTAGTAAATAAATAAATTACTTATTGGATGGATAAACAATAAATGGTAATTCACTTTTACCATAGTCTAGGTAACTAGGTAACTTAGAAATAGTAAATAAACTTAAGGCAAAAGTTACCATTGCCTTCCTTAAATAAATGAGATATAAATTAAATTATTATTATAACATATAAAAAATATCTCTTCTCAAGAATGACTTTATTAAATACATTAAGCCTAACTATTAAGCAAAAATTGGTTTGAATAGTTGTATCAGTTGGATTTCCCCATACAACTACTCCCTTAATCTATATATGGGAAGGATTCTTGTGAGATGGAGATTTGGCTGGAAAAATAATCTCTCAGGAAGCTTCATTATTGTTTTAGATATGATTTCATAATATTTCCAAAGGATTATTGTGGCTGAAATTAGAGGGTTTCTAGAGGATTGTTTGAAGTAGGCTTAGATAGTTAGGATCTTGCTTCTCCAATGATATCTTCGCAGAACTCTAGGTAGGATCTATCTTGGAGATAATACTCTTTATCTCTGGTTGCTATATGTTGCTTGAATTCTATTACATTTATTTACTTACTATCTTATATTATGTTTGTGCTATTGTATTATGGATGTATTATGGAATGAGATAGTTTTAGGGGAATGGAGAAACTATGTATATGTTTTGGAATATATTGTCTACACAAATGATTTCACTTTTTGTATGAATTATTTATCTTCATCCCTATATTTGATGGAATCTAGGATCACCTTAGGTTTCATGTCCTTTCTATTGGTTTTACAAGTTTGTAGACACTCTCAGATCTTAGGAAGATTTACTTTCCTTCCTTGTTTGCATTCTGGATTTTGTACCTTTATGATCATTCCTAGATTTTTCTCTCTAGTCTTTTTGAAAGACCTGTACACATTCATCCATATATTTTGACTCGAATAACATTTCCTTGATCACTCTAGTCAGATGTTGGGTAAATTGGCTCTCTCCAACATATCCAAAACATAGCCCAATCCAATGATTAAAATAATAGAGACGGTTACCGCATCAGGATTTTATTTTCTGCAATAGTCTTTTCTTCATTTTTCTCCAACACCACCAACTTCCATCCATCAAATCTCATTTCTCAATGATACATGGTCTCTTCTAGGGTTAGGATAGTAAAATACATTCTTCCTACCATCTAAATGATCAAATTTGATATCTTATATGTTAGAGGCATTTACTTCCCAAATGACTAGTGCCATTCCAAGCTTCCCACCAATCAACAAACCAATCCTATTCTTGTTTGCAAGCACTTGTGTGTTTTATGATTTTTCTTATTGCATATCTATTATGTTTATGATGTTTGGGTAAGGATAGAGAACCTAAGAAGACTAGGTGAGTGGCTCTCAGTGTGGGGCCAAGGCCCTAAGTGGCTAGTACCAGGGTAAACCACTGATGAGTTGTTTTAATCAAGTGATAAGTTTAATTACATGAATGGGGATGGAAACAGACACTAAAAAGATAAATATGTGCCTCACCCATGCCATTAGTGCTAGTAAAGGCTATGTATGGGAGTGGGATAAGGTACCTATGTGTAGGTATGATTGAATGGTGTGTTAGTGTTGAAAATTGTAGATGATCAAAACTAATCAAAAACCTCTGATTCTTAACTCTATTAGTCCCAATAGATGAATCAAACAATAACAAACACTAAGGTATTAAGGATCTGTGTCCTTCTTCACTTTGAGCCTTTAAGCTACATGCAGGTATTGCCTATCAGATTGAATTCTTCAAATATCACAATAGTTATTTGTATGGTTGATACAGATCTAGACATATAACTCTCACAAAAATTTAAAGTAAACCATCATTTATATTTTGATTGATGGTGAAAACAGTGCAAACTAAGAAATGACCAGTGCCAAATCCTAGGGCATTAGAGTCAATAAAAATATATCTACATAAATCTCTCAACTCAAATAAACCCAAACCCTAGACAAAATGCCTTAAAAATTATCCTTTTATGCATACATTATATCATAAAATTCATGCATAAACATTGAAATCTTTGAGACCTCACTCAAGATTTACCCCTCCCTTGAAAGGAACTCAAGATTTAACCCCACTATCTACCTTGTAGAAAGTTGTACCTAAAATGCCTTGCAAATTAAATACATGAAGAAATCAAGTTCACATATGAAGACAACAAACAATATACATGGAACTTTAGTATATTTTCATTAACCAATCTTATGTATCAATACATTTAGAGACTGAGATTCCTTAGAATCAAAACACTAAAACCAAAAACTCCTATTACACTGAGAAATTCACCACCTCTCAAAAATTCATAGAACTCACTATATATAGACAAACCATCTTGGAATCCTTAAGAAAAGGATGCAACAAGCTTTGGATGGTTTAGGAACAAACCCTAATACTAGACATAGGACAAAAGACATAAAATGCACCAAAATTGCAATCAGTTGCATGCATCAAATTTGTAGGTTAGTTTAGGTGCCAAGTCTTCTATAACAGTCTCCAAAAATATCTTTAATTATGCCAAGTGTTTTCAAAATGTCCTAATTAGCCTCTTCTTGTTTGATCAAACAAGACTCTCAACCACCTTTCTCAAAGTAACATTCCTCTATTTTTTAACTGGTATGGCATTTTGGGAAATAATTCTAATCTGGGCAGCTACCTGATATTTTGTTTTTTCACTTTATTACTTGCAACTATCCTTGGAAAATCAAAGTGATTCATTCTTGTCATGTTTGGTTCACCAACTAAAAAAACCCTAGCAAGAACCCTTTAAGCAGTTTAAATCCCAGCTGCAATGATTAATTGATCAAGTTTAAAATGTGACCATCGATGTCCATCTTTTCTCGGCACATCCGAGGGCTCCTGTTAATTTGTAACAGTCAACCAAGCCTTCAATCGGTCTTTAAAATAGGATCATCAATCTTCACTAAAGAAAAGAATCAATGGCTGTCACAACATTGTGAAGAATAAAACCTCATGCATCTTTCCTTTGCAACAACATGACCACCATCAAATCAAGGAAAATCTATGGTGTATTAAAATCCTACAATTTTTCGGCCGCACCTGAAAACTTTGAAATCATCATCCAAATTGACCAATCAGAAACAAACACATCAGATCTATCTGGCATCAAACCCAATGCTTCTTCTTTCATTACATGTTGAAAGATCAGACGGTCATCGCATGATCACAAAGCAAAAAACCTTGAGCACTTTACCATCGCAAAGATACAATAGTCGTAGGATCTTCTTACATCTATCAGATCTTTAACATTGCAAAAACCTTGGTCCCACTAACAACTTCCAAGTTTTTATTATTGCAACCAATCAGGAACAAACACCTCAGATCTATCTCGTAGAGGACCCACTTTTTTGGTTACCATCACATCGGATGGTTGTTGGAAGATCGTGATAGATAAATCTTCTTACTGCGGACATACGAAAACCATCAATCTTTACTTTGCATTATAGGCTGAAAACCCTGGCCCCACTAAAAAAATCTACATCACCATCACTTGCGGCCAATAAGAAATAAAGACCTATGCACACCTGGCAGTAGACCCACATGATAAAAGCAATGAGTTGTAAGTAAGATCGACGATTGTCGCAAAATTGCAAAGAACAAGATTAAGCTTTGTGGACATGGGACAACCATCATATTAAATGGTGATTAAGGCTTTAATCAAATGCCGAAACTTAGGGAAATTAAATACTTGGGACTTAGGAAATATTAAAGGGGTGTCGACTTAGGTAAATAAGAACTTAGGGAAAAAGGCCCCGCCCGATGGTAAAAATAAAGCACATGCTTTATCAAGATTTTAAGTGATTGAGAAAAGTAATTTCAAAATAGAACGAGGGTAAGGTTTTTTAGACTTAGTCATTTTTTGAAACCCTTTGCAAATGGATAAACCTTAGTTCTTCACCTTAAAATGGCGATATCTGATTGGTTTTTTCATATTATGCCATGTGATCTTAACTGAAGCTTGGTGACACCATAAACTACCCCTGGTTAAGGGTGCAATCAATGAAACCTTGTAAATATTCTTCGTTGATCAAGAAAAAATTGAAGTATCAGGATAGGGTAATTTCTCTAAATTTGCAGGGGAAAGACCATTTTCATAGGATTTTGGCTATGACAAGAAAATGGCCCAATAGTGGCTCTATCTGAGGATGCTTGAAAGCTAGTTCATAGCAAGAAAATAGAATCTTTGGGAGGTAGACCAAACAAAGCACTAACCTACTATAGGAAATAAACACACAACTTGAAACCAAACACATCTATACACTACAAAACTACTATGCATGGAATAGATTTTATTTCAATTAAAGAAATTTTTTAGGAATTATCCATGCACTAGAAATTCTTGTTCTTCACCATTTATATTTCTTAGATAATATGAATCTTTTCCATGAGCTTGATGGATAATATAAGGACCCAACCATAAAGATTCAAATTTTTTATGCTTGCCCTTATTTTCACTCCTGGCATTCTATTGAAGAACTAGATCTTTAGCCTGAAATTTCTTGATAGTTTCTCTTTTGTCAAACAAATATTTCATCTTTTGTTGTAATCTTATATTTTCTTTTTGACCTTCTCTTCTTGTTTCATCTAGTTCAACAAGCTGGATCATCCTATTTTGCAAAGGATCACATATTTCTATTTCTTCCTCTTGCTTAAACTTGTAAATAGGCAAAAAATTATTTACACGAAGCCTAGATTTTATACCATAAACCATCTCAAAAGGATACTTTCCTGTAGCTCTTTTCTTTATGATTCTATTTTCCCACAAAGCTAATTTCAACTTTGCATGCCAAGTTCTTTTGTTCTTTTCTAAAGTCTTCTTCAAAATTTGCAGAATGCTTTTATTGCTTGATTATGCTTGTCCATTAGCCTGTGGGTGATATGTATATGAATATGACACTATTATGCCCTTCTCTGAACATAAATCCTTGAATTGTTGTGATCTAAAACTCATAGCATTATCCATTACTAATTTTACAGGAACACCAAACTTTGTAATTATATTGGCCATCAAAAATTCAGTGACTACTGCACTTGTAGCCTTTTTTGTTGGGATTGCTTCAATCCATTTAGTGAAGTAATCAGTAGCCACAAGAATCCAACTATGTCCTCCACTGGACTTCTCAGTAAACTCCCCAATGAAATCAATACCCCACATAGCAAAAGGGGCCTCTACAACCATAAGGTTTAACATTAATGCTCTTGAAAACTTCATCTTTTTTGAAAACCCTTGGCATGGTTCACACTTCTTGAGACATGCATAAGTATCTTTAAATAGTACATGCCAATAATACCCAACTCTCAAAATTTTGTGAGCAGTTGCCCTGGTAGAGTGATGTCCTCCAGATAGTGCAGAATGCATTTCTTTTAGAATTCTCTCAGATTTCCCTTTATCCAGACACAAGAGAAAGATCCCATCATTTTCTTTCCAATACAAGTAACCTTGTAACAATATGTACCTTTGGGTTTGCAATTTTAGGCTTCTCCTCTGATTTTCATTCAAGCCTTTTGGGAAAATAGCATTCTTGAGAAAATATACAATATTGGTGTACCAAGGCTACATCTCAATGCTAGGTGATAGTTCCTTCATTTATATCAACATTATTTATTTGAACCAGGTCCATATTTTCTTTTGTCATTAACTTTGCAAGTCCTAGACCTCTAACAAGCTTAGTGATGTAGAGCTCCAAATCAAATTCTTGGATTCTATTAATCCACTTGCATCTTTTTCTTGTGACCTCACTTTGTACTAGAATATCCTTGACTGCAGCATGAGGAACATATACAAGATAGGGTCTGAATGCTTTGACTACTTTTACCAAAGCATAGGCTTATTTTTCCATTAGCTCATAGTTCAGCTCTGCTGACTGTAGTGATTTGGTAAAGAAAGCAATTGGATGCTCAAATCCTTCATCATCCTTTTGTAACAATACTACTGCAATGGTGTGAAAAGATGCAAAGGAGAACAGAGAAAAAGGCTTAGAATAATCAGGGGATACCAAGATAGGGGCCTCTTGGATTATTTGTTTAATTTTTTCAAAGGCCTCACTTGCATCTTGACTCCATTGAAACTTCACATCCCTCTTTAGCAGCTTGACAATAGGCTTGACCAACTCCATAAAGTTGGCAATGAATATTCTAACAAAGTTAATTTGTCCAAGGAAAGACTAGACACCTTTGAGGTTTTTAGGAGCAGGGACCTTCTTAATGGCTTCAACTCTTTTAGGATCAATCCTCACTCCCTCTTTGGACACTATATGCCCTAGTAGATTAGTCTTAGTGACAATGAAATAAAACTTCTTAGGGTTTAAAGATATGCCATACTCCAAAGCTTTAATTAGAACTTTCTCTAGGTGATGGCAATGATCCTCTGCCCTTTTGAATATGCAGCCAGGTCATCTTGATACACTACCATGAGAATATTAATAAGGTCTTTAAATGCTACATCCATTGGCCTTTGAAAATTTTCTCCAGCATTTTTAAAATGAAATGGCATCTAGACATATACATATGTTCCCCAAGGAGTAGTAAATGATATCTTGAAATGCTCTGATTCTTTGACCAGTACTTGGTTATACCCTAAAAATCCATCCATCATGGACATTAAATCACAACCACTCACCTTATGTAGCATAGCCTCCATATTTGGTAGTTCGTAGTTGTCTTTTAGTGAAGAAACATTCAGGTTCCTGAAGTCTACACATAACCTTATGTCACCATTCTTCTTTTTAACTAGTACTAAGTTTGAAACCCAAGATGAATGTCTTATGGGCTCAATAATACCTGCATCCCTTAATTTGGTTAGCTCAGTTTGAATTTTGGTAGCTAACAAGGGATTAATAGGTCTTTGATTTTGTCTAAAAGGCTTTCCATCTTCTTTTAGAGGGATTTCATGCTAAAATAGGTCTTCCCTATAGACTTTGAGATCATCATATGACCAAGCAAAGACATGTTTGTATCTTTTCAAAAATCTTATCAAATTTATTCTTATCTCCTTACTAAGTCTTTTTCCAATGTATACTAACTATTGGGAAGTTTGTGACCCTAGGTTTATTTCTTCTAGATCATCCACCTTAGCATTGGACTTTTTAGACATGTGACTATCATTTATTTTGAACATGCCTTCCAGATCAAGTAAACCCTTGGGGATATGATTAGAAGGTGATAGGGAGAGGGGATGAACCAATCATAGGTTCATTGCCACTAGTCTTCCACAAGACCTAAGGTGTCTTAAAAGATCACCACTTGGATCTATAGCATCCCTACACTGCTTGGAATTCCCCAATCCTAACCCCACTCTTCTATCTGTGCAAAACTCCAAGCTTTCCACTTCTAAGGTACTCATCTTGGGTGAGGAATACACTAGGTTCCTTAGCTTTCTCTAATGTCTAATCACTCATAACTCTCCTAGGTTCTTACAGGGTCATGGAGGTGTTAGATAACCTTCCAACATACTATTTCCAATGCTTAAGTTAGCATCATGCATTGTTTCTTCTTACTGATTTCAAGGTTCTCTGCCAAAATAGGGCTACAAGGAAAGCACCCCTATTAGCCCTCCTACTCTGAGAAACAAGGAAATAACTCCATTTCTTGTCATTAACCCCAAAAAACTCCCTTCAAAGACTCCTATTATTTCAACTAGGGCTCAAGGATTTTTTGGGTTTTGGGCCTCCAAACGGCCGTACAGAACCCTGACACAAAATGAGGGTTTTTGAGGGTTTCTAGGCCTTGTTTTGGTTTGACTGTTCCTTAGCTTGATTAGGTTCCTTCCTAGATTGATGAGACCCCTTTCTTCACACCAAAGTATTCTCACTCAATCCTCTTTCCATTCCATACTTCCACTCTTCCACACCTTTAATCTGCAATTTAGAACCTCTGCAACATCACTCTTCCCTAACTGGGCTTGCTCTGGCTCGCCTAGGGAAAGAGGTTAAAAATGCTTCCATGGCTTTTGAAGGGCCCTCCTCCTACACAAAAATAGTACATTGAACCCACTCACTATCCCCAAAAGGATCTACTATTTCTATGGTGGGATAGTGAGTTACATGGCTCACAACACCAACTACTTGGTTCAGGACAGTGGACTGGCACAAACAAACTATTTACAAACTTGCAAATGAAAACTTATATACACCTAATCTAATGAATTAGAAATAATATAAACAAAAAAAACAACACAAATTACAATGCCAATATGTTACAGTAGCAAACTTAGCACACAAAATCTTTCATTCATTCATTGTGATACTTCTTCACATACATATTAGTCACAACATCATACTGTCTGTACTCTGATAGACATGTTCTAGTAATTTTAGGGTTTGTTAAGTTTAAATATGGTCTCTTAGGTCATTTCCCATCATAACTAGGGTTCCTATCATGGTAGAATTCAAGTCCACCATTATAGGATGAAGTGGCCAAATGTTGTTGAGCAACATTTTCAAAGTTGCAAAGTTGCACTTTGCAACTTTTGCAACTTTTCAACTTTTTGCCAAAATGGCTAACTCTTAGCTTTCTAAGACTAGAGACCCTTCCTAGGTGACTTCTAGGAATAGAAAACCTATTTTTCCTTACTAACATCTTGAAAAATCTCTAAATTATCTCATGTCCTTCCAGTAGGACTTCATGACATGGAGTACCTTACTAACCTTAAGGTCTATCCAAAGACTCTTAGAACTTCTAATCACCTAACTAACATTGCCAAAACACACAACCAGGTCATCAGACCTTTATTGCATTTACAAGTCTCTCTTAGAGAAAATCACAAAAAAATTTCTATTGGTGAGGGCCCTATGCTGATTAGGTGCCCCTGCACCAGAAGGTAGTTGTACAACCTCATTTCCCATGACACAATTTTTCCATCAATAATTTCTTGATAAGCTTCAAAATCAATTTGTTAACCATCATATTGGTCTAACCCTTGGATGAACCTTAAGATGTCAGTGTCATCTTCAAAAAATTTCCAATTGTAAATATTATCAAGCATAGTAGGTCTACTATTTATTTTTAATTTTGACACACTAGCCAGGGTAGCACCATTGTTTTTGAATGCAACATTTGCAAGGAAATCTGCCATGATATTTTTTGATCTTTCCACCCACATAATATTTAAAGCATCAAAGAATTCAATTCTAACCCAAACAACATATCTATATAACTTAAGTTTGTCATCCTGTACAACATATTGTGATCTAATCTAAGAAATGATTTACTCAGAATCTCCATGAACTTTGAAACATTTAATACCATATTTTATTTCAATATCTAATCCCAGTATCAAAGCCTCATTTTCATCAGTTTTATTTGTGCATTGGAAGGTTAACAAAAATGAGTACTTGAAAGTAGTACTTGATGGGGATATAAGTAGAAAAATAGCTCCCAAGCCCTCCTTAGAGCATCCTCCATCAAAATACAACTTCCATAGTCCATCTTGTTTCAAGAGCAACTCATCAACAATTGGATCAGTATTTTGAAGCTGTGGCACAATTTCCTCAACTATGAAGTTGTTCATATCAATATCAGTACAAAAATTTAGATCCTTTGGTGTTACCATCTCAATCATTACTAAGGAGAGAGGTTCTCTATAAAACTTTACCTCAGTACCATTTATAGGTATAGTTGCATATGATAGGTCTAGTTGAAACTTTCCTCCTACTGTCACTGCCCACTATCTTGATAGTAGCATACCATAATGAGACTTAGTATCAACTACCACCACATCCATTTTATAAGTGGCCTCAAAGAATGCAACAATATTTACCTCTATTCTAACCAAAGTACCTACCACAAGAACTACTCTATTATCATGGCATAACATCTACCATTGGATGTATCAACTTGTAGCCCTAGTTTCTTCATGACATGGTAAGGGATAATTGTAGCTGTAGCACCAGAGTCTATCATACAATTATTTAACAATAAGTTATTTACAATCAAAGTAACATAAAAAGGATCAATGGAGGATGGTTCTTGGATCACAATATTTCCAACACAAAAATTGGAAACCCCTTTGGTTATTTCAAGTCCTGCCACTGGCTTCACCTTTTCTGACACAATAGGAATGCCTTCTTGTTCATTAATCAGAGCCAAAGTTGCTGCCTTATGCTCATTTATTTTTAACATCTCTAACAGAGGGATTGACACCTTCATTTGAGACAAAGCATGTCTCATGTTAAAATTTGGGGCCTCATTAGAAAGATCAGATAGGTCTTTTCTTCCACCAACCTTTTTGTTTTTCTTTTCTATAGTAATTTCCTCATTTTTCTTAGCACTTTGGACCACAATAGATTCCTGGTTATTGTTGCTATTTTTTCTTGGGAAAGCACTTGGTTTAGGAGAAACCTTATTCTGAGAATCATCCTTAACAAAGAATGACCTAAGGATTCCTTGATCAGCATCAACTTTTCTATTTCTTAGGCTATATGAGGATCTAGCCTAAGAAATTGCAGCCACAGTCAAAGTCCTGATTTCTTCTTTACTGAGCTTTCTCCAATGAGTACCCTCTATTTCTGGTCTGATCATATTTGTTTGACAAGTTTCTTCATCAGATTCTTCATGATCAGAATGGGAAAATATTTGTTGCTCATAAACAAGGAGAGTTCTCCTTTTATAGTCAACATCTTCTAATATCTCTTCATCATCTGAAGAGGAAAGTTCTTCCACCTTTTGAGTGGTGAACATATTTACTACCGAATTTTCAAATCCTTCATGGTTTCCTATAGGTGAATCTTTTGGCTCATCTCCTAGAGCTTGGGCTACAACACATTGGTAAGGTGAGTGAGGCATGTCACATGCCACACACCATGGGATATTTTCCACATTATGTGTTGTAATCTTCTTCAAAGGATCAAGAGTATCCCTACCCTTTTGTGGCTCATGGTTGTCAAAAATAGGCTTCCCATCTTTACAATTTGTTTTATATGGCTGGTCATGTAACCTAGGAAATCTCTCCTGCCTTTGATAAGGTGGTATATTATCTGGGAAACTTTTACCACCCTTATCAAATATAGAAAAAAGATATTTGACAATATTGGCCAATTTTTCAACCTTGTCATCTTCTTTGGTAGGTTTTACAACATGTGGTCTAGTTTCTTTCCACAATTTATCTTCATCCTTTTTATACATTTGACCAGATGCTTTCCTATTACTTTGAATACTTATGGCTAATTTGAAAGCATCTCTCAAAGTACATGGATTTTTGTCTCTCAAAAGGTAAGACATTTTTCCTTCTACAACATTGAAGTATGTGGTTAGACAAACTTCATCATCCAATATCAAAACTTGAAATAACTTGTACATAGCCTTTTGAAATCTACCATTGAATTCTGACATGCTCTCATTTACATGCTTCTTAATGTTATTGAATTAATTAAGCATATAACTATAATTGACATGTTCAACATATTGTTCTTTAAAAATTCTGACAAACTCATCCCATGAAGTAGTACTATTTTTAGTAAAACCTTTGTACCAATCCCTAGAATCTTCTATTAGTGATTGAAAAAAGAGTTTCATAACAACATCTTCATTTTCTATTTCATAATCATTTACCTTATATGTAAAAGATTTAAGATGTTCTTCACATGTAATAACATTATTACTAGTGAACTTAGGGATATTGTCTCTTACCTCATTAGGAATAGCATTCGGCTGACTAGGGATACCATCAAATAACAATGGCCATTATCTGTCTAGATGGACTGGCCTTCTTTGGAAATTCTATGAAGCTTGGCCTCCACCTCCTCTAGTATTCTAATGTGAAGTATTCCCAGTAAGACCACTAGCTAATGGGATGGTGGGAATGACATTTTGGACTTGTCCTTGCACCATTTTCTTGGAGCTTGAGGCTTGCAGATTAGTCATAGGACCACTTGATTGATTTAAGGGTAATGTCCCACCAATAATAGGGACTGAGCTACTAACACTTGTATGCATATTGGCATGTAGGAATGCAATTTTCTTTTTCATCTCATCTGCAGTTGCCTCCAATTATAACTTCTATAATTGAAAAGCTAGATCCTCTTTGGCCTTCCTAGCCTTTTCTACTTCTAAGATAGCCTGAGATATTGCATTAGGATTAGCATCACTCCTTTTGGATTCATTTATGCTGATCCCAACCATTTTTTGTTTTCCTTTATCAGATACACCCATTACATTATTTCTAAGATTCTTATTTCTTTTGACCCATTTGTATTAACCTTTTTTCTCAAGGCATCCATATTACCAAATAACTTAGATTCTAAACCCCTAGATCTTTGATTCAAACTTTTAGCCTCAAGTTCATTTTTCTTTGTCTTTCTTATGAGCTCCTGTCTTTCCTTGATCAACTCATATTTTTCCTATTCCCACTCTTCTGTCCCTTTAGCATTTTCTACCAATTATTCTCGGTCATTTTTTCTCAAAGCTATGAAATCATCCCTCAACTCCTTAGAATCATGAGAAACATTCTCAATAGCAGAGGTCTCTTCATTCTAGTCTAAATTTTAATGTGCAGGAAAGAAACCAATGTCTATGAATTCATCTTCTTGAGGAGGACTAACTGCCTAAGGCTTAATTCTTCTAAGGAGTTTAAGATTTTTAGAAAAAGAGGGGGTATTTCTTGGGATAGGTGTTGGAGCATGCTCTTTAGCTGGCCTAGGTGAATCATGGCTGAATACTCCTATTTTGGACTATTTCTTTCTACTAGGTGTATGGAGTGCTTTTTGGGTGATCCCTATAGTATGACCTAGTGTTTCTTTGTTTACTCATAGTAACTTTGACAAGTTTTTTTTAGGAATGAATGCAAAGTATTTTGGCAGTCATTCTATAGAATTTGTTGTTGCATTCATGACTTGGATTGTCATTGATGTCAACATAGTGATATTCTGGATATTAGCAGGAAAGTAGGTACAGTTTTGTTTTGTACACATGTTGTATTGCATATTGAATTTTGCAAAATTGATGATATGTTCTTTGGTGTAAGAAGTGTTTAATAGCACAAAAAGAAATTCATTCATTTGTGAGAGTTATGAGCATTTTGGTGAAAGCAGTGTTTAGACAGTGTTTCTGTCAAGCGATGTTCAAAAATCAGAGGATATCTCTTAGCTAGGATGGAATATAATTTTGCATAGTTGAAGGGATGTTGGAGACTCATTAATGATGATGTGGTTCATAGTGAAAACTTTGAGGATATGTTTGGAGAAAGTTACAATATCTGGAAGCTGATAGTTTTATGTGAATTCTGTGTGTAGCGTGTAAAATTTATTATTTTGTAATTGAGGACCGACTCATTTGTAATTATTTGAGTTTGGTATATAAGAAGAAATTTTTTCCTTGATGTAATGAGTACTATGAAGATTGTGATGCGAATATATGCATGAAGTGAAGAAAAGAGCTAATTCAGTGATGAAGGAAGACTTGTGAGTACAGAGATCTGAAATTTTGATCTTGTGTAGCAAAGAGTGCAGTTTTGGCACAGTGTGAAGGAGGTAATATATTTCATATTATTCTATTGAATAATTTTAAGATCTTTTGGAGAGTGGGTTCAGAGATCTTGCCTTGAAGCTATTTGGGTAGTGGGTCCTTTTGTCTTCCATAAACTCTTAACCAGGTTAGAATCTTTTAACAGGGATTCAAAATCTCCTAACAGGGATTTATATGTACTGAATGTATTTCATAAGATTCCTAATAGGGTCCATCCTCTAACAAGGAAATTTCATATTAGTGCATCATTTTATGGGCATCATTCCCACCAGGGTTTACTCTTTTCAAGAGGTTCCCTAGTCAATATATCTTGTGTTATTCTGCAATTGTGTATGGTTATCTTTCTATGGTTGATCAGTACATTACTTATATTGTTTAAAGTAGTTGAATGGTTAAATTATCTGATAACTGATTCACCCCCCCTCTCAGTTATCTTGGGGATCTTTACTTTCTAACAATATGTATCAGAGCAATAGGTCCTTGAAAGAAAAGTTTAAGAACTTAAGGAGATCCATGGCGAATTTTAGAAAAGAAAGCCCTAAGTTTGATGGAGTAAATTTTGATAGCTGAAAAGAAAAGATGAAGACATATCTATTGTGTTTAGGACCAAGTTATTGGTTGATTACAAAGAATGAGAAGACTATCATTGAGGAAGACAATCTAGAGGCAGGAACTAAAGATGAACTAGATCTATTCATGTGTAACATACTTGCAAGAGAAGCACTTTTGTCAGCACTACCAGAGAATGAATATAGTTAGGTAAGATGTTTGAAAACATCTCATGCAATTTGGAAAGCTTTACATTCTACTTTTGAAGGCGACGAACATGCAAAGAAGGCTAGATTACATAATTGGATTTGTGCATTTGAAGATATTAGAATGATGGAAGATGAATCTATTAGAAGCTATATTGGTAGGATGTCTAAGATTGTCATAGGAATAAAGTCTTGTGGAGGTGATAAGACAGAGAATGAAGTGATATGGAAAATTTTGAGAACTTTGACACCAGTATTCAAGTAGACAATGCAGATGATTGAACAAGTGATACCTTGTACATCGAACTTTTCATGAGAGACTCTTCTTGGAAGATTAGAAATAGTAGAGATGAACTTGAGATTATCAGGAGAGCTACCTAGAATGGAAATAGCATTCAGTGCTCTTAACATTAGACCTACAAGAAGTACTAGTGTGAATGTAGATTATGCCAATAGTAGTAGATCTGAGGAAGATAAGAAGATTGAAGAAGGTATTGCATTACTTGTAAAAAGAGAACCAGATGGTAAGAAAATCTTTAAATGTTGGACTTGTCAAGAATATGGTCATTTTGCATCTAAATGTCCTAAAAGAGTTAAGAAGTAGAGAAGCAACTTTAAACCTAGGAGATCTAAAGAATGTTATTATGCAAATAATGAAGATCTTGAAGCAGGAATTGAAAAACATTTAAGTGATAGTGATAATGATAACTTATAGGAAATAGGATTTGTAGCAATTAAAGAAGAAAGTTCTGAATTTGATAAAAGGGAAGAAAAAGCATTAGTTTCACAAGTTGAAAAGAAATCTGATTGGATTATAGACAGTGGTTGTTCACATCATATGACTGGAGATATAAGGAAGTTTGTTAAGTTAGATAATTATGATGGAGGAATTGTTAGGGTTGGTAACAATCCACCTTGTTTGATTAAGGGTATAGGATCTATTACTCTTGATGGAAAGACTAACACTGATGATGTTTACTTTGTTGATGGACTAAGACATAATCTACTAAGCGTTGGACAATTGGCTGATAAGGGTTATCAAGTTTGGTTTTTTGAGAAAAATTGTGTGATAAATGATAAAGATGGAAATCTGATTGTAAAAGAATCGAGAACCAAAGGTAATGTATTTCAGTTGAATCCTACTGAGATGACATGTTTGTTAACTAGGATTGATGATAGTTGGTTATGGCATAAAAGGTTTTGTCATATAAACTTTGATAATATTGTCAAGGTGAGCACTACACTTGCGGTAAGAGATTTACCTAGAATTATGAAACCTACTAACATGATTTGCAAAGAATGTATGATGGCAAAGTAGAAAAGGAGTTCATTTCCCAACAAGAAGTTCACATCAACAGAGAAGCTGGAGATTGTTCATACAGACTTGAGTGGTCCTACTAGGACTAAAGGATTCTATGGAGAAAGGTATTTTATGATTCTTGTTGATGATTTTACAAGAATGATGTGATTGCAGTTTTGAAAGAAAAATCTAAAGCATTTGATAAATTTAAGATCATGAAAAGCAAAATTTAAAATGAATCTGGAATGAAGATTAAGTGTCTAAGATCTGATAGAGGTGGTGAATTTACATCTAGAGAGTTTAACACCTTTTGTGAAATGAATGGTATTAAGAGACAACTTTCAGCCCCTAGAACACTAGAACAAAATGGTATTGCAAAAAGAAGGAACAGGTCAATAACTGAAGCAGCAAGAGCTATGTTGTTTGAAAATGATTTGGCTAAGACCTTTTGGAGAGAAGCAGTGAACACAACAGTATACACTATGAACAGAATACAAATCAAAGTAGATACAAACAAGACACCTTATGAATTATGGTTTGGACATACACCCTCAGTTAAGTATTTTAGAATTTTTGGAAGTAAATGTTATATAAAGAGAGATGATGATATAGGAAAGTTTGATCCTAGAAGTGATGAAGGAATATTTCTTGGATATTCTTTAAAAAGAAAAGCATATAGATGTTATAACAAAAGAACTAAGACTATTGTTGAAAGTGCAAATGTAAAAGTTGATGAGAAGTTTAAAATTCAGGAAAGAATGCTTGATTATGAATTTGATGGAGAAGCACAAATTCAGCCTAACATTGAAAATGCAGAATTATTTTTTGAAACTAACAGTGATTTGCTGAATGAAAGTCATACTGAAGAAAATAAAGAAGAAAATAGAGAAGAAAGCAGAGAAGAATCTATAGTCAGAACAAGATTAGTAACTATGACACCTAACAGGTATACTTCAAGACATCACCCTGTTGAGCAAGTTATTGGAAGTTTAGATAGAGGAGTTGATGAAGGGTGCTCCCCTTAGTACCACAAACACATAACAGAAATAGAGAAACAACAACAATAATATGCAAGAACAAAAAATTGGCTTCTTATTATCTCCACAAATGTGGAATTACAAACTTTAAGAATTACAATATACAGAGCCGCATGGGCATTCCCTTACAATATTCTATAGGAAAAATCCTTGAATCAATACCCAGATCTACTACCTAGAACTACCCTAGACAACACTACGGGCCTTCTTTATATAGGCAATTTCCACCGCTCGAGAAGGTTCTAGAAATTTAGCCCAAAGGGCTGACCCAACTTAGAATTATTTTATTTTTCAATTTATTACATCAAAGTCAGCTCAAAATAACTTTTGAAATCGGAACCAAAATTTTGAAGGAAAATTATTTTTTGCCATTTCAGGTGGCCTGACTTTCAGAGACCATATGTCATCACCAGTAGACCTGATTGACTATTATAACCCCATTTCAGAAATTCAACGAAGCGCTCTACAGGCTTGACTTGCGCAAAGTGCTTGTCACCCAATTTTTTGACCTCATCCAAGGCCTCTAAAGCCTTCAAAACTAAGTTCAAAGTTTTTGTACCCTGCTGCCAATACCGAAAATCTTTAGTATCTTCAAAACTAGACCTAATCTAGCCATGAAACTTTGCTGGCAGGCTGATATGACTGAGATGAACCTCCACATGTAAAATCAGAACATTCCAAGATCATAAGGCCAACTTACTAAAAATAGCAAGTTTCCATAAATAGCAGCTCTGCACAAGATAACCCTTATTGAATACAAAAATAGAAATATTTTTGGGTGATGCAAGATTGCCCTTACACCCAGGATGCTCCTGCATCAGACACCCAGGGTAATTTGAGAAGTGACCCTGTCACGACTCAGGTGTGTAGAGGAAAATGAAGATGGTTAACCTCCTCCTTTGTTAGCCATGATGAATCTTCTATAGGTCATCCTT
Source organism: Chamaecyparis obtusa (assembly GCA_027943335.1). NCBI lineage: Eukaryota > Viridiplantae > Streptophyta > Pinopsida > Cupressales > Cupressaceae > Chamaecyparis > Chamaecyparis obtusa. The sequence continues at coordinate 362,933 of BSBK01002556.1, read as the reverse complement.
TTCATTTGACCAAATACTCTTCATATGTCCTGTTCCTTGTGCTTCTACCAACACGACTATCCAGTATGTCTTCAATCTCCTTGATATCTAAACTGGTTGCTGGAATACTCCACTGTGTTGCTGCAACCTCATCTTCAACACCTCCTTCATGCTACTCTATCAAATCTAAAATGTTAAACACTGGTGAAATATTCAGCTCAGTAGGCAATTCTACCTCATATGCATTTCCTGAATCATGCTTCTTCAGTATCGTACATGGTCTAGCCTTCTTCATTTTCAACTTGTTATATGCACCAACCGGAAATTGCTCCTTCCACAAATGAACCATGACTTCATCACCAACCTAAAATTCCTTATGCCTCCTTTTCTCATCTGCCTTAGTCTTATACTGCACATTCATCTTGGTAATATGCTTCCTCACCTCCTCATGGATGTTCTTCAAGTGTTTTGCAAAATCCTCAGCTTTAGCACTACTTATTTGTCTTTTATCTATCTTTCTCAACTCAGATGTATTTCTTGGACTACTTCCATATACAATCTGGAATGGTGATTTACCAGTGCTCCAGTTGATAGAATTATTGTATGCAAATTCTGCTTGTGGTAAAATCAAATCCCATCCTGTTGGCTTATCTCCAACCAAACAACTCAACAAATTTCCCAAACTTCTATTCACCACCTCTGTCTATCCATCAGTCTATGGATGATGTGATGAATTGAACTTCAAATCTATCTTCAACTTCTTCCACAATGTACGCCAGAAATATCCAACAAACTTAGTGTCTCTATCTGAAACTATGGTCTTTGGCAAACCATGTAGTCTCACTACTTCTCTGAAAAACAATTCTACTACATGAACAACATCATTAGTCTTCTTGTAGGGAATGAAATGTGCCATCTTCGAAAATCTATCAACTACTACAAAAATTGAATCATGTCCCCGCTGAGTCCTTGGTAAACCAAGAATAAAGTCCATACTGATATCCTCCCAAGGCTTCTCTGGTACAAGTAATGGATGATATAACCCTATATTCTGCTTCACTCCCTTGGCCATCTAACATACTCTGCAACTCTATACAAACTTCTTCACATCTTGCTGCAACTGTGGCCAATAATAATTCTCACCAACCAAAGCAAGGGTTTTATCACGACCAAAATGTCCAGCCAATCCTGCACTATGCTTCTCTTTGATGAAATTATCCCTCATAGAACTTTGTGGAATGCACAACGAACTCCCTCTGAATAGCATATCATTTTGGATGATAAAATCTAGCCATTTCATCCTATCTAGAGTAACAGGTTCTTTACAAGCTTTCCAAGCTCCACCAAAATCAGGATCCTCTGGATACAAATTCTTGAGTTCCTTGAACCCAACCACCTCAATCTACATCTCTGTTAGAAATAGTTGCCTTTTGCTAAGAGCATCTGCAACCCTGTTAGACTTTCCACTTCTGTGTTTCAAAACAAATGTATAACTCTGCAAAAACTCAACCCATTTCAAATGCCTCTGATTCAACTTTCCTTGACTATTCAAATATTACAAAGCTTGATGATCAGTATACAAAATAAACTTCTTAGGAAGCAGATAGTGTCTCCACTTCTTCAATGCCTGAACTATAACATAAAATTCTTGATCATAAATAGAATACTTCCTCTTGGCATCATTTAACTTCTCACTGAAATAAGCGACCGGTTTACCTTCTTGGCTCATAACAACTCCTATTACGGTACCACTAGCATCACAATCTACTTGAAACACCTTATTAAAATCTAGAAGTGCTAAAATAGGTTGTTCTATAACTTTTTGTTTCAACAATTGAAAACTCTTTTCTACCCCATTAGTTCACTTAAACTCTTTTCTATCTCCTCTCATTGTTTTAGTCAAGGGACCACAAATACTGCTAAAATTTTTGATAAAATTTCTGTAAAAGCTAGCCAAACTATGAAAAGATCTTACCTCATTAGCACTCCTTAGAGTAGGCCATTCAAGGATAGCCTACTCCTTCTCTGGGTCCATTTTTAGACCTTCTACTGAAACTACAAATCCTAAATACACTAACTCTTTCTTCACAAAACTGCACTTCTTCAAATTAATCAACAATTTCTCATCTCTTAGCTTCTCAAACACCATATGAATATGCATCATATGCTCCTCCAATGTCTTGGTAAAGATTAAAATATCATCTAGATAAACAATGACAAACTTACCCAAAAATTCCTTTAGAACCTCGTTCATGAGCCGCATGAAAGTGCTTGGTGATTTGGTTAGCCCAAAAGGCATGACTAACCACTCATACAGTTCTTCCTTTGTCTTGAAGGCAATCTTCCATTCATCTCCTTCTCTGATCTGAATCTGGTGATATCCACTCTTCAGATCTATCTTTGAGAAATACACAGCTCCACTCAAACAGTCCATAATATCATCCATTCATGGCAATGAAAACTTATACTTGATTGTGATCTTGTTTATTGCCCTGGAATCTGTACACATCCTCCATTCTCCATTCTTCTTTGGCACTAATACCGCTGGTCCAACACAGGGACTCGGACTCTCTCGAATCAATGCCTTCTGCAATAACTCATGTACTTGTCTATTCAACTCTTCACTTTTTGCTGGTGTCATTCTGTGTGCTGCCTTGTTTGGAAAACTGGCTCCTGGAATCAAATCCATTTGATGACTGATCTTCCTTACCGGTGGTAATCCATTAGGTACATTATTAGATACAATATCCTAAAACTCATTCAACAAATCTGCAACCTTTATAGGTACATCCTCTACTTCCTCTTTACCAGCTTTTGGAATTAAAGAAAAATACACATTCTCATACCTCATACCATCTAGGAATTGGCTTCCATCAACAAAAGTTATTCTTGCATTACAACATACCTTTTCTTCGATCTCCTTCAATGGCTTTAGCTTATGTCGCACTCCATCCTTTGTCAGGGAATAGGTATTTGCACCACCATCATGTACAACACATCTGTCAAACTGCCATGGTCTATCCAACAACATATGACATGCATCCATAGATATTATATCACATAGTACCTCATCTTGGTACCCGCCGATCTTGAACTTTACCAAGCACTGTTCACTGACCATGACCTTGTGGTCATCCTGCACCTAGGCAATCTGATATGGATGTGGGTGTTTCTGTATCTTGAGCTTCAACTTTGTCACCATCTCTTTTGACACTAAATTGTTAGTGCTTCCACTATCAATAATCACATCACAACATTTACGTTCACACTTGCATCTAGTGCGAAACAAGATCCTCCTCTGTTCAGGTTCATTCTCACCACTAAGCAGGACTCTTTTGTTAATTAGCATTTCTCCTCCTTCAACATCTTCAAAATTTTATGATCTGGCATCTTCATTGACATGTGCAACTCTGGCCTGGCCTTCATTTCTCCTATCTATTCTACCTTGGCACTGAGGACATTCAAATGCCCTATGGCCTTCTTCTCTAGAGTGAAAACATGTTCCACGGAAGCCTCCTCTTCCAGATCCTTGTCCTATTCCTCTTCCTCTCTGATCTCTATTATTCTGATCTTGGAAATGATTGGAATTGTTTCCTCTCTGATTCTGGCTACTACTGGCCTCATCCTTCTTTTTTGGATCTTCATTTCGGCCACCATCTGACCATCCACTAGATCTTCCGCCACGACCTCTTCCATTTTGTCTACTCTCAAACTTCTTGTTCAGCTTTTCCTCTACTTTTAGGGCAAACTGGTATGCCTCATCAATACTATTCATTCAAATCAGATTCAACTCCTCCTGAATACTTGGCCTTAACCCATTAAGGTATCAGGCAACTTTCTCATTATCAGCTTCTGCATGGCTTGTTCTTATGAGGAGTCTATAGAACTCCTCTGTATACTCCTGAACAGATCTTCCTGCTTGCTTCAAACTTTGCATTTTCTTTAGTAGGTCAAGCTCACAATCAACAAGAATGAACTATCACTTCAATTTATCCACCATCTGATCCCATCTTGTGATTTTATCTTTCCCTCTTCTATTTCACTCCAATTGAATCTCTTGCCCCTAGATCTTCACATGACCTTTCAGTCTGGCCTTTGCAAATTTGACCCTATCAGGATCCTCAACATCTTCATACTCAAAATATTCCTCACATTCATTGATCTAGTTGATCAATTCCTCTGGGTTAAGATTTCTAGAAAATGTAGGAACCTCAATCTTAGGTCTTTTCCCAATCTTGGAAATCGCCCGAAAAAGTCTTTCTTCCTCCTGATTCACAACTTCAGCTTCTCCTTCTTGATATTCTTCTTCGGATTCATCCCCACTTTCATCTCTGACATTAAGATTAATTCCTTTGTGAATCTCTTCTTGCAATGCTCGTACTTGTCTCTACAGCTCTCTAACCTCAAGTGTCATAGCACCAGCTCTTCTGCCACATTCTCTTCGTGGAGGCATTTTCACGATGCGCACTGAAACCCTAACCATGGTCCTAGTGCAAACTTCCTCACAGTCGGTGATCTATTTACACACTCAAGAACTTGGCTCTGATACCACTTGATGAAGGGTGCTCCCCTTAGTACCACAAACACATAACATAAATAGAGAAACAACAACAATAATATGAAAGAATAGAAAATTGGTTTCTTATTATCTCCACAAATGTGGAATTACAAACTTTCAGAATTACAATATGCAAAGCCACATGGGCATTCCCTTACAATATTCTGTAGGAAAAATCCTCGAATCAATACCCAGATCTACTACCCACAACTGCCCTAGACAACACTACGGGCCTTCTTTATATAGGCAATTTCTACCGCCCGAGAAGGTTCTAAAAATTTAGCCCTAAGGGCCGAGCCAACTTAGAATTATTTTATTTTTCAATTTATTACATCAAAGTTGGCTCAAAATAACTTTTGAAACCCGAACAAAAATTTTGAAGGAAAATTATTTTCCGCTATTTCAGGTGGCCTGACTTCCAGAGACCATAAGTCATCACCAGTTGACCTGATTGACTATTATAACCCCATTTCAGAAACACCACAAAGCGTTCTACAGGCTTGACGCACGCAAAGCACCCATCACCCAATTTTTTGACCTCATCTGGGGCCTCTAAAGCCTTCAAAATTGAGTTCAAAGTTTCTGTACCCTACTACCAATACCGAAAATCTTCAATATCTTCAAAAATAGACCTGATCTAGCCATGAAACTTTGCTGGCAGGCTGATATGACTGAGATGAACCTCCAGATGTAAAATGAGAACATTTTGAGATCGTAAGGCCAACTTACTAAAAATAAAAAGTTTCCATAAATAGAAGCTTTGCACAAGATAGCCCTTATTGAATACAAAAATAGAAATATTTTTGGGTGATGCAAGATTGCCCTTACACCCAGGATGCTCCTGCATTTGACACCCGAGGTAATTTGAGAAGTGACCCTATCACGACTCAGGAGTTTTGGATTTTTGGAACATTGGATGTTTTTCATCTATGTTTCCATCAATGCCAATGGGGGAGATTGTTAGGAATGAATGCAAAGTATTTTGGCAGTCATTCTATAGCAGTTGTTGTTGCATTCATGACTTGGATTGTCATTGATGTCAACACAGTGATATTCTGGATATTAGCAGGAAAGCAGGTATAGTTTTGTTTTGTGCACATGTTGTATTGTAGATTGGCTTTTGTGTAGTTGATGGTATGTTCTTTGGTGTGTTATTAACCTATGGTTAATAGCACAAAAGGAAATTCATTCATTTGTGAGAGTTATGAGCATTTTGGTGAAAGCAGTGTTTAGACAGTGTTTCTGTGAAGTGATGTTTGAAAATTGGAGGATATCTCTTTGCTGGGATGGAATATAATTTTGCATAGTTAAAGGGATGTTGGAGACTCATTAATGATGATGTGGTTCACAGCGCTAACTTTGAGGATATGTTTGGAGAAATTTACAGTATCTGGAAGCCGACAGTTTTATGTGAATTCTGTGTGTAGCGTGTAGAATTTATTATTTTGTAATTGAGGACCGAATCATTTGTAATTATTTGAGTTTGGTATATAAGAAAGAATTTTTTCCTTTTTGTAATGAGTACTATGAAGATTGTGATGCGAACATATGCATGAAGTGAAGAAAAGAGCTAATTTAGTGATGAAGGAAGACTTGTGAGTACAGAGATCTAAAATTGTGATCTTGTGTAGCAGAGAGTGCAGTTTTGGCACAGTGTGAAGGAGGTAATATATTTCATATTATTTTGTTGAATAATTCTAAGATCTTTTGGACAGTGGGTTTAGAGATCTTGCCTTGAAGCTGTTTGGGCAGTGGGTCCTTCTGTCTTCCATAAAATCTTAACCAGGTTAGAATCTTTTAACAGGGATTCAAAATCTCCTAATAGGGATTTATATGTACTGAATGTATTTCATAAGACTCCTAATAGGGTCCATCCTCTAACAATAAACTTTCATATTAGTGCATCATTTTGTGGGCATCATTCCCACCGGGGTTTACTGTTTTCAAGAGGTTCCCTAGTCAACATATCTTGTGTTATTGTGTAATTGTGTATGGTTATCTTTCTATGGTTGATTAATACATTACTTATATTGTTTAAAGCATTTGAATGGTTAAATTATCTGACAACTATTTACCCCCCCCCCTCTCAATTATCTTGGGGATCTTTACTTTCTAATAGTTTTCTCACTAATTTTTATATGCTTAACTAGAAACTAGTAAAAATAGAGTTCAGAGTCACCAACCACACACTTGTGGGGATAGATTTATAAACTGGTCTTCAAATGCAATAATAAACAGTCAACAAAAAATTGTAAGAAGCTTTATTGTAGAAATATTTACTTATATCCCCAGTAGAGTCACCAATTTTGTTAGTGTTCAAAATTGTAGATGATCAAAACTAATCAGAAACCTCTGATGCTTAACTCTAGTACTCCCAATAGATACATCAAATAATAACAAACACTAAGGTATTAAGGATCTATGTCCTTCTTCACTTTGAGCCTTTAAGCTACAGGCGGGTATTTCCTATACGATTTAATTCTTCAAATGTCACAATAGTTATCTGTATGCTTGATATAGATATAGACATATAACTCTCACAAAACTTTAAAGTAAATCATTATTTATGTTTTAATTGATGGTAAAAATAGTGCAAAGTAAGCAATGACTAGTGCCAAATCCTAGGGCATCAGAGTCAATAAACATATATCTATAGAAATCTCTCAACTTAAATAAAACCAAACCCTAGATAAAATGCCTTACAGATTATACTTTTATGCATACATTATATCATAAAATTCATGCATAAACATTGAAATCTCTGATACCTCACTCAAGACTTACCACTCCCTTGAAAGGAACTCAAGATTCAACCCCACTATCTACCTTGTAGAAAGATGTACCTAAAATGACTTGCAAATTAAATACATGAAGAAATCAAGTTCACATATGAAGACAACAAACAATATACATGGAACTTTAGTATATTTTCATTAACCAATCTTGTGTATCAATAAATTTAGAGACTGACATTCCTTATAATCAAAACACTAAAACTAGAAACTTCTATTACACTGAGAAATTCACCACCTCTCAAAAATTCATAGAACTCACTATATATAGACAAACCATCTTGGAATCCTTAAGAAAAGGTTGCAACAAGATTCAAATGGTTTAGGAACAAACCCTTGTGTGCTAGAAAGTAGTCACACTTCTGTGAATCATTACATTCAAAAACACTCAAGAATGAGGTCTCAAACAACGATTCACAACTCTCTATTCGTGGAGTGCAGGGGTTTGTATATGAGGCCCTCAGATTGACCTAGTTATGCCCATGCAGGTACACCAAGAAATGAGAGATTGAAAGATGAATAGCAAGCATGTTAATCTTCATGATCATCGAGTTATTGCATGCAAATGAAACTAGTATAGATGATAACAATGCAAGAAATAAACTATTCTATTGAAATGAATGCTTATACAATGTTAATCTATGAAAGGAAACATGAATTTAAACTATTGTGTGAATGCAATATTAATCTAAACTATGGATTGCCATAAGGCATGAGAGAAGAAGACAAGAAGAAAGAAGTCTCAAATATCCAAGCTCCAAATGTGCTCAACAAGCTTCTTCCAAGATTGCTCTCCAAACCTGCTGTATAACAATAACATGAAAATTCTCGGATCTGAAATGAGAAGGAGAGGGCTCCTTATATAGGAAAATGTGGAAGAGAATGCATCCTTAAGAGCAATGTGGGATAAATCCAAAAAGAGGAAATAAAGCTCATTTTTTAGAAAGTGTGGAGATAAAAGGGATTTTATTTATTTTTAATTATTTGTTTCCCTTTTTTCATCACAAAGAGCTTTAAGAGGATTTTTTATTTATTTAAAAGAATGATTCTCTATTAATTAAATAAGATAACATTATTTAATTAAAAGAGAGATATCATAAGATAAAATCATTTAATTAAAAAAGATTTTAATTAAATAAATTTATTTCATTTTAAAAGATATTTCTTTCAATTAAATAAGGTTATTTTATTTATTTAAGAGGGAATATTTCTTTCAACTAAATAAAATTATTGATTTGTTTTGTTTTTATTTGATTTGTTTCCTTTTCCATCACAAATTTTGCTTTAAGTGGGGATTTTATTTATTTAAAAGAGGAATTATCTTTTAAATAAATAAGATAAGTTTATTTAATAAAAAGAGGAATATTTAATTAAATAAGATAAAATCATTCAATTAAAAGGGGTTTTAATTAAATAAGATTATTTTATTTAAGATATTTCTTTTAATTAAATAAGCCTATTTTATTTATTTAAAAGAGAATATTTCTTTTAATTAAATAAAATTATTGATGAAATGATCAAACCTTAGAAATATTTGAATTATTGATTTAATTGCGATTTGATCAAGGAATTGATTTGAAAATTGCAAAGCATTGATTCGGGAAATTGATATTTGACAAATTGAATAAATGGGGCCCAAAGTCTAGGCGACCATTTTAGGGTGCATACAACCCTAATACTAGAGATAGGACAAAAGATGTAAAATGCATGAAAATTGCAATCAGTTGCTTGCATCAAATTTGTAGGTTAGTTTGAGTGCCAAGTCTTTTGTAACAATCTCCAAAAATAGATTTAATTCTACTAGGTTTTTTCAAAATGCCCTAATCAGCCTATTCCTATTTGAACAAACAAGACTCTCAAGCCCCTTTCTCAAAGTAACAATCCTCTATTTTTTAACTGGTATGGCATTTTGGGAAATAATTCTGATCCGGGCGGCTACCTGATATATTTTTTTTTCACTTTATTACCTGCAACTATCCTTGGAAAATCATATTGATTCATTCTTGTCGCCTTTGGTTCACCAACTCAAAAAACCCTAGCAAAAACCCTTTAAGTAGTTTAAATCCTAACCACAATGGTTAAGTGATCAAGTTTAAAATGCGACCATCGATGTCATCTTTTCTCAGCACATCGGGCAGCTCTCGTTAATTTGTAACAGTCGACCAAGCCTTCAATTGATCTTTAAAACATGACCGTCAATCTTCACTAAAGAAAAGAATAAAAAACTATCGCAATATCGTGAAGAATAAAACCTTGTGCATCTTTTCTTTGCGACAATATGACCACTGTTAGATCAAGAAAAATCTACGGTGTATTAAAATCCTACAGTTTTACAGCCCCACCTGACAACTTCCAAATCATCCAGCTAGACCAATCAGAAATAAATACATTGGATCTATCTAGAATTAGACCCACTGCTTCTTCTATAATTACATGCTGGAAGATCAGATGGTAATCGCATGATCACAAAGAAACAAACCTCGAGCACTTTACCATAGTGAAGATACGACAACTGTAGGATCTTCTGACATCTGTCACATCTTTAACATGTTGAAAACCTTGGTCCCACTGACAACTGCCAAGTCATTATTATTGCAACCAATCAAAAACAAATACCTCAGATCTATCTAGCAGAGGAACCACCTTTTTGTTACCATCACATTGAATGGCTATCGTAAGATCATGATACAAATCTTCTTAGTGCAAACATACGACAGTCGTCAATCTTTTCTTTTCTTTATAGGCTGAAAACCCTCGCCCCACTAACAAAATCCACATCACCATCGCTTGTGGCCAATAAGAAATAAACACCTATGTACACCTAGTGGTGGACCCACATGATAGAAGCAGTGATTTGTAAGTAAGATCGATGATTGTCACAACATCACAAAGAAGAAGATTAAGTTTTGCGGACATGCGAAAACCATCAGATTAAATGGTGATTAAGCCTTTAATCAAATGACAAATCTTAGGGAAATTAAATACTTGGTACTTAGGAAATATTAAAGGGGTTCCAACTTACGTAAATAAGAACTTAGGGAAAAAGGCCCCGCCTGGTGGTAAAAATAATGCACATTCTTTATTAGGATTTTAAGTGATCAGCAAAAGTAACATCAAAATAGAATGAGTATAGGGTTTTTAAGACTTAGTCATTTTTTTGAAACCCTTTGCAAATGGATATACCCTAGTTCTTCACCTTAAAATGGCACTATCTCACCAGTTTTTTCATATTAGGCCATGCAATCTTAACTGAAGCTTGGTGACACCATAAACTACCCTTGGTTAAGGGTACAATCCATGAAACCTTGTAAATCTTTTTGTTGATCAAGACAAAATTGAAGTAGTAGGGTAGGGAAATTTCACTAAATTTGTAGGGGATAGACCATTTTCAAAAGATTTTGGCTATGACAAGAAAATGGCCCAACATGGTGCTTGTCTGTAAGAAAGGCATTCGTTTCCACATGTTCCTACTTGGGGGCCGGGGCCAAGATTGGCTAGTATTAGGAGAACCCAAGGGGTGAGGGCTATGTGATGACACTCACCTAGATTGTTGCTTAGATTTTCTACCAAGTCTTGTGAACCTTTGGGAAGGGATTTGTGTTGTAATATTCCTTGTTTAGTTATTGTTTCAAAAAGGTTACCTCAACCCTAGGAATGGCCTAGTTATCTCTTCTAGCATGGATCTTGGTGTTTATCTCCTAGCTTGGGGGAGTGGGCCTTTTGGTATCCATGTGGTTGGGTGGTAAATATTTATTTATCAAGGTATCAAATGTAGTTGCAGTGTTGAAAGGATTCTTGCTTGTACATTGTTCTAGTTTGAAGAAAGAAGACTCTTTACTTAGCTTTCATTACTTGCAAAAAAATGTAAACTTATGTCATTATTGTAACCTCCCAAGAGGAGATGGAGGTAATGTAATATTTATTGTATGTCATATTGATGTATCTTGGAATGGGTAGATTTATGGAAAGGAAAAGGGAAATGTGATCTTTATGTAAAGCTTTTTTGTTAAAAAGAAAAGGATTTTAGTACATTTTCAAAGTAAGATGGAATGTTGTTTTATTGTTGATTAAGAAAGGATACTAATTCAAATGGGATGGTTCCATATATTTACTCAAGATCTTAGATGAATCATTTATATGAGATTAGTGCTTTAAATGCTATGTTGTTCATAAAGGAATACTTTGAGAATATAAATGGATCTTAAATGTTAAGTTAAACATTTGAATGAAAGAATTTATATTTTCCTTCTTAAGATCTTCAAATGTTATGATATAGTTGGTTTAAAGTTATTGAAAGTTGTTAGTGTATTTAATGAAAATTAAATGGATGGTTAGTATCCTAGTAGGGAACCATGGGAGGAATCTAAGATAAACTTTGCTTATGTTATTATACATGTAAATCTTTTAAAGTTTGAAAAATTTCATAGTTTGTTACATAGGTTTTCTTTCCTAAGAGAATCTTTTTTCTCTTCCCTGGTTCCCTTGCAGGGCATGACATCTTGGTATCAAAGTGCTAAGTTTCCACACTAGGGCCCTAGGAAGTTGGCTCATTTTTCTTAAACTTATTGTACTTTTAAAGGAAACCTAAACTAGATTTGGACTAGGACCCTTAAACTCATCCCTCTCCTTACTTATGGCAGGATGCCTCATATGACCTGTATTAGAAGGGGAGGTGCCTAAAATACCCGTCCCAAATCTCACCAAGAAAGTTCTTAGGAAGAAGAACATTATGAGGAAGAAGGTAGGGGGGATAAATCTGATAACCATTCAGGAGGCTTTTAGGGGGATCAAGTGCAAGAAATTTTACAATAGATATTGCAATGACTAAAAGCTAGTCAGGATAGGGGCCATTGCGGGGAGACTAATGCCAATCACCATGAGGAAAGGGAAAGGAACCCTATAAATCAGGTAGTAGAAGAGGATTTCTTGCATGCTTCTCACATGTGAGACTTCATTAGGACTAAGACTAACCCATTTATGGGAACTCAAGGTTGATCTACCACTGATAATTGGCTACTATATTTAGGAAGGCTTTTCTCCATGCATCCTTACAACAACAATACCAAGGCTCGATTTGTAGTTATTCACCTTAGGGATTTTGCATCAACTTGGTGGGAAATAGATAAAGAGAAACTTCACATTGATATAGCCACCCTTTCATGGGAACTATTCTTAGAACTCTTTCGAGCCTGATTTCTTTCTGACCACTGGAGGTGGGAAAGAGATGAATAATTTCACAACTTAAGGAAGTTAACTATGTCAGTTGGTGATTATGGGTGACAGATCTTTGAACTCAAGATGGTGTAGGAGAACCTCCTCTACAATCATCAAACAACACCACTAAGGATCCTAAACACATCTAGTGTCTTAGAGTTTCTAATCAAGCACCTAGACCAAGCTGTAAGGCCTAGCTCCAGGATTGGCACAATTATAAGCCCCTGACTAGCTATGGTCAAAAGTGGTCAATGGGACTCAAATCTTAGGATGTCAGTTTCTTTTATTTTTTTAAGGTCTTTGATCCATGTTGGATCATTGGTTAAGGTTAGGACCAATTTTGGTCTTTAGATTTGCAAGATAGCAAAATAGGCAAAAGTTGCTCTAAAAGTTGTCAAGCAACTTTCGAGCAACTTTCTAAAGTTGTCAAAATCTTGTAATAACCCTCCCAAATGGCTAGTTGGTTCAAACCAATAATGTAACCATTGGGAGTATCCTATATAAGCCCTTACAGGTGGGTGATAGGATATATAATGTAATTTTGGCATTTATCAATAAAATAACCATCATTTCTCTACAATTTTTTGTGTTTTAGAACCCTGTACAGATAGATGTAGACACAAGGGCATGTGAAAATGATCCCAAGGGTTCAAGAATTTAATCCTCTCTCATTTTTAGTTGGTATCATGTGTTGATCTCCTTTAGATCGAAAGTTATTTGATTTTTAGCATAGGTGCCTAGATTTGAGGCTTAAAACCAAGGTACCTAATAGGGCCTGATTGTTTAGGCACATTCCACCATGGGAAATTGATGCCCCTTGGTGGAATACAAGTTATTTCAATTTATTTTCATCTTTTTCAGGTTTGGAGTGATCAAAAGTAGAGGATTGAGTTTTCCACCATACCCTAGGTATACATCTCAATGTGTGGACCAGTCAAGTAACTAGGACAGTCATCCTAGATTGTAGTTGGGGATTCACAAAAGCCTAAAAACTTGGATTATAATTTTTTTTACATGTCTACACATCCTCCATGATTTATTTGTGCTTTGGCATAGGAGAAAGAGCACTTGTAGTGCATTTGGAGCCCTATTTAGGCATATTAGCCCGGTCTAATGCTGTGACAATAGATCTTTCCACTCATTTCCAATCCTTGGTTTTTAGGAATGTTTTGTAACCCCAAAAGGGTATCAGGATCCTCAACTTTTTCTACACTTTGTTTGGAAGGATTTTGAACTAGGTTCAAGATACTAGTTTCAAAAGGCTACAAGCCAAATCCTAGGTTTGTGTAGCAACATAACCTTATGAGTTGCTCAATGGTGAAAGAACCATTAGAAATATCAAAATAAGACCTAAATAGGCCAGCACAATGTTTATAAGCCACCCTTTGTCTTAGTATCCATTTCATGGGGTTTGAGTACTTATTTTCCTAAAGAGGTCTCTTAGTGAACTCTTGGTTGTTGGTGCTTGGGACTTTGGCAGACCTAGTGATTAGGTTATATTGCATTATAGGGTTGTGATAACCTTCTCCAAGTCCTTTTAGCATACCTATGATAGGTATCTAGCACTTGACTCCTTTACCTTGGGTGTTGAGGGATTGGATTCTTGCCATTACACACTGTTTGGAGGCTTTTGCTAACCACTATTGCATCAAGTGGTATCGAAGCTATGTCTAATCCTGAGAAAGAGGAGATCCATGCAAGGGTTACAAGTAGTGAGTTAGCAAAGATGGTGAGAGAGAAAAAGGCTGCAAATAAGGCCTTAACTAAGAGGCTTCAAGAGCTTGAGAAGAAGCTTGATGACAAGGACAAGGATGAGTCTGAAAATAAAGAAGGGAGTGAAGAAGAGGAGGATGATCCTAATTAGCATATCCCTATAGAACAAAGACCTTTCATAGATGCCTTGAAGTCCATGGGAAGAAGAACCATGGAGGAGAAGATAGATTTGCTGATTTTCAATGGCAAGATTAATGCTGATCTAGCCTTGGATTGGATAGAGGAATTGACAACATTCTTTGAATGTGAAGATATCCTTGAAAAATAGAGGGTAAAGGTAGCAAGATCCAAGTTGAAGGGAGCAGCCCTAACTTGGTGGAACTTCATCCAAATAGAGAGGGTGAAGAATGGGAAGAACATGATCAACTCATGGAAAAGGATGATAGCATTGATCAAAGAGACATATGTGCTTGAGGACTATGGGGTACAACTCCGTAGGAGGAAGAAAAGCTTGAAACAAAAGGACATGGATGTAGGCTCATACATCAAGGAGTTCTTAAAATTATGCATGAAGACCAATATGGGTGAAGATGAGGAAGAGAAGCTAGCAAGGTACATGAATGGCTTGAAAGTATCCATTCAAGAAGAGTTGAGTCTACACTACCCTACCATAGTCAATAGGTGATATTAAATGGCACTTAAGTTAGAGGAAAAATGGAAGAGAAAGAAGGATTTTGGAAAAGGGAAGAGAAATGATAGTGGGAAGAGTTTTAGAGGCAAAAACAACTCTTGGAACAAGGGACAAAGTAGTGGCAGGAGTAGCAAGGCCCCTGACCAAGGAGACAAGGAAAATAGTGACTCTAATTCAAGAGGAAACTATAGAGGAAGAAGACCTTTCAATAAAGGAAGGACAAATTCAGGAAGTGGTAATGGACCATTGAAGTTATTCTAATGCAACCAAATGGGACACCATGCAGGAAGATGCCCTGAGAAGAGAAACAACAATAACCAAGGTGAGAGGAGAGCACAACTTGTCCATGAAGATAAGCAAGAAGACAATGCTAATGCTAGAGACTTGGAACTAGAAGAAGGAGTGTGTCTAATGATGAGGTAGGTATTCCTTCAAGTACCACAAACCCAAGAGCCTCCACAAAGAAAGAATCTCTTCAGGACAAAGATCAAATGTCATGGAAAGGTATGCAATGTTCTTATTGATTCTGGTTCAACTAAAAATCTTGTGTCTTGTGAAATGGTTAAGAAGTTAAACCTTCCTAAGAAGCCACACCCTTTCCCCTATCATGTATCATGGTTAACCAAAGGCCAATAAACTCTAGTGATAGAACAAGCATGGATAGATTTTTCAATTGCAGATTTTAAAGACAAGGTTCTTTGTGATGTAGTTGAGATGGATGCCTCACATATTCTTTTAGGCAGGCCTTTGAAATTTGATGTTGATGCCATACACCATTATAGGAAAAACACCTACTCCATCACCAAAGATGGGAAGACCTTCCCTATGAATCCCCTATCGGATAGTAAAACTAAAAAAGAACCCACTATGATTATCATGGGGGAAAAAGAGATGTTAAAACATTGAAAGAATTTGATAGTGAGCCATTTATATTAATCTCAGAGCCTAAAGACAACATCAGGTCTGATCAACAAGAGCCCATACCAAATCAAGTCAAAAATCTATTGCAAAAGTACAAAGATGTGACTATTAGTGACCTTCCCTCTAGCCTCCCTCCCATTAGGGACATTAGTCATCAAATAGACCTCATACCAAGCTCATCCCTACCTAATAAGGCACCATACAAAATGACACCATTACAACATGTAGAGACTGCAAAACAAGTCATTGAATTGTTGGAAAGAGGGCTCATTCAAAAGAGTCTCAGTCCTTGTGTTGTACCCTCAGTCTTGGCCCCTAAAAAGGATGGAAAATGGAGGTTATGGACTGATAGAAGGGCCCTAAAAAAAATCACAATAAGGTACAAATTTCCCATGCCAAGGATTGAGGACCTATTGGATCAACTAGGAGGTGCTTGCTACTTCACCAAGATAGACTTAAATTCTGGTTACCATCAAATCAGAATCAAGCCTAGAGATGAATGGAAAACAACATTCAAGACTACTAAGGGTTTTTTTGAATGGTTAGTAATGCCCTTTGGTTTAAGAAATGCCCCTAGCACTTTTACGAGGCTTATGAATGAGATATTCATAGATTTTATTGGAAATTTTATTTTTGTTTACCTTGATGACATACTAATATTCATTCATATCAAGGAAGACCATCTTGATCATGTGGAATAGGTACTAAGAAGACTCCATCAGCACAAGTTAGTAATCAACTTGGAAAAATGCATGTTTATAAGAAAGGAACTTGTATTCCTAGGTTTTGTGATCTCACAAGGTACCCTCAAGATGGATCCAAAGAAGGTAGATGCAATCATTAATTGGCCTCCACCAAAGAATCAAGGTGATGTAAGAAGCTTCCATGGGCTTGCAACATTTTATAGGAAGTTCATAAAAAATTTCAGTCATGTGTGTGCACCAATGCTTGAAACAATCAAAGGTGGAAAGAAGACTAAGTTTGCATGGACAAAGGAAGCCAATGATGCATTCCAATACTTGAAGAATAGAGTCTCTCAATACCCTATCTTGGTCCTCCTTGATTTCAACAAAGTTTTCACTATGGAGACATATGCAAGTAATTTGGCTATAGGAGCAGTCCTAAGCCAAGAAGGCAAGGCAATTGCTTTCTTTTCAAAGACATTGAATGAGGCCAAGAGAAAGTATTCTACATATGATCTAGAGCTCTATGCTATGGTCCAAGCCCTCAAGAAATGGAGGCACTACTTGATCCCAAAGGAGTTCATAGTCTACACTAACAACCATGCACTAAACTTCCTAAATTCACAAGAAAAAAATTCAGTCAGGCATCTCAAATGGGTAGAGCAATTGTAGGCCTATACCTTCAACATTTAGCATAAAAAGTGTGTAGCAAACAATGTTGTTGATGCTCTTAGTAGGAGGATTGGTCTGGTTGAAGAAGTTCAACTAAAAAGTGTGGGAATTGAGTCCCTCAAACACTTGTACCCGGATGACCCTGATTTTTTAGAGATATATCAGATTTGTATAAAGATGGAAGGCAGATATCATACCAATTTCTCTGAATATTTGATTCAGAATGGCCTTCTATTCAAAGGAGCACAACTATGCATACCCAAGTGTTCAATGAGAGCAAACATAATCAGAGAAAAGCATTATGGTGGCCTAGGAGGTCACTTTGGCATTAACAAGACAACAGACATGGTAAAGAGGAGTTATTTTTGGCCCAAGTTGAACAATGAAGTTAAGAAGTTTATTGAGTCTTGTACTATTTTCCAAAAAGCTAAAGGGATGACAACAAATAAAGGGCTCTACCAACCCTTACCAATCCCTTCAAGGCCTTGGGAATCCATTTCAATTGATTTTGTCATGGGACTACCTAAAACCAAGCAAGGATTTTATAGTGTGTTTGTCATAGTGGATAGGTTCAGCAAAATGGCCCACTTTGTGCCATGCGAGAGCACAAATGATGCATCTCATATAGCCAATCTCTTCTTCAAAGAAGTAGTTAGAATTCATGGATTACCTCACACAATTATATCAGATAGGGATGTGAAGTTCCAAGGGCACTTTTGGAGGACACTCTTCAAGAAGTTGGGTACAAACGTCACCTATAGCTCTGCCTATCACCCTCAAATAGATGGGAAAACTGAGGTAGTAAATAGGTCCCTAGGCAATCTTTTAAGATGTCTAACCAAGAAATATTCACAAAGCTGGGATACCATACTACCCCAAGCAGAGTTTTCCTTCAATGACTCTATAAATAGGTTAACCGGTACTACTCCTTTCCAAGCAGTGTATGGATTACATCCCAAGGGACCATTGGATCTAATGGAACTCCCCTCTAATTTTAGAATCAGTGCTCAAGGCCAAGAACTGGCAAAGCTCATCAAAAAGGTACAATAGCAAGTGAAAGAAACTTTGCAAAAGTCTAGTTTGAAGTACAAAGAAAATGCTGACAAGAGAAGGAGAGAGTTCCATTTCCAAGTAGGAGATAGGGTTTGGGCATTTCTAAGGAAGGAGAGACTACCTAAGGGTAGATACTCCAAACTTCAAATGAAGAAAGTAGGCCCCTACAACATACTTAACAAAATAGGTGACAATGCCTATGAGATATGCCTTCCTCCAACTTTGCAAATATCTCCAATCTTCAACATTGTAGACCTCACACCATACAAAGCTGCAACAGGTTCATTAAATGAGAAGGGTAAGGACACAAGCATTGAGGATGAAGACTATGTTACCAATCTTCCTCAAAGTAAACCAATGGAGATTGAAGTAATTTTGGACTCCAAGCTACTAAAGTAGACTAGATCAAAGAAGTACATGTAGTACTTAGTCAAATGCAAGGGTCTCCCTAACATTGATGCTACATGGCTCACCGAAGATCAAATCAACCAACATGGGACTTTGGTAGAGCACCTATCCTCAAGTAGGGAATTGAGTTTTAAAACTCAAGGGGAGTATGGTGTAGGATCACCTACTCTACAATCATCAAACAACACCACTAAGGATCCTAAAGACATCTAGTGTCTTACAATTTCTAATTAGGCACCTAGACCAAGCTGTAAGGCCTAGCTCCAAGATTGGCACAATTATAAGCTGTTGGCTAGCTATGGTCAAAAGTGGTCAATGGGCCTCAAATCTTAGGATGTTAGTTTCTTTTATTTTTTTAAGGTCTTTGATCCATGTTGGATCATTGGTTAAGGTTAGGACCAATTTTGGTCTTTAGATTTGCAAGATAGCAAAATAGGCAAAAGTTGCTCTAAAAGTTGTCAAGCAACTTTCGAGCAACTTTCTAAAGTTGTCAAAATCTTGTAATAACCCTCCCAAATGGATAGTTGGTTCAAACCAATCATGTAACCATTGGGAGTATCCTATATAAGCCCTTACAGGTGGGTGATAGGATATACAATGTAATTTTGGCATTTATCAATAAAATAACCATCATTTCTCTACAATTTTTTGTGTTTTAGAACCCTGTACAGATAGATGTAGACACAAGGGCATGTGAAAATGATCCCAAGGGTTGAAGAATTTAATCCTCTCTCATTTTTAGTTGGTCTCATGTGTTGATCTCCTTTAGATCGAAAGTTATTTGATTTTTAGCATAGGTGCCTAGATTTCAGGCTTAAAACCAGGGTACCTAATAGGGCCTAATTGTTTAGGCACATTCCACCATGGGAAATTGATGCCCTTTGGTGGAATACAAGTTCTTTCAATGTATTTTCATCTTTGGAGGTTTGGAGTGATCAAAAGTAGAGGATTGAGTTTGCCACCATACCCTAGGTGTACATCTCAATGTGTGGACTAGTCAAGTAACTAGGATAGTCATCCTAGATTGCGGTTGGGGATTCACCAAAGCCTAAAAACTTGGATTATAATTTTTTTTACATGTCTACACATTCCTCCATGATTGATTTGTGTTTTGGCATAGGAGAAAGATCACTTGTAGTGCATTTGGAGCCCTATTTAGGCCTATTAGCCTAGTCTAATGTTGTGATAGCAGAGCTTTCTGCTCATTTCCAATCCTTGGTGTTCAAGCATGTTTTGTAAACCTCAAAATGGAATTAGGATCCTCAACCTATTCTATACTTTTTTTGGAAGGATTTTGAACTAGGTTCAAGATACTAGTTTCAAAAGGCTACAAGCCAAATCCTAGGTTTGTGCAGCAGCATAACCTTATGAGTTGCTCAATGGTGAAAGAACCATTGGAACTATCAAAATAAGACCTAAATAGGCTAGAGAAATGTTTATAATCCACCCTTGGTCTTAGTATCCATTTCATGGGGTTTGAGTACTTATTTTCCTAAAGAGGTCTCTTAGTGAACTCTTGGTTGTTGGTCCTTGGGACTTTGCCAGACCTAGTGATTAGGTTATATTGCATTGTAGGGTTGTGATAACCTTCTCCAAGTCCTTTTAGTATACTTGTGATAGGTATCTAGCACTTGAATCCTTCACCTTGGGTGTTGAGGGATTAGATTCTTTCCATTACACACTGTTTGGAGGCTTCCCCTGACCACTGATGCATCACAAGCCATACTTAGGATATAAAGATGATGAACCCATGCTTACTCAACACTTCCTTAGAGGCCTCAATGGCTGATTGGCCAACATTATATGACTCTTTGAACCTCAGATAGTTAATGATGTAGTGATTAAGGCTTGTATTGTAGAACAAAATGCAGCCTTGGGATTAGGAGTCTAGATAGGTAGCCAAGGAGGTAATGGCTCTTAGTCCAGGACAAGATTCAAGGGGAATCAATCTTAAGGAATACTTGTTCCTAAAAACTATCCATCTTCATCCAAAGCAAGTCAGAGCCACCAAAAAAGGAATTTTCAAAACAACAACTTCAACAACAAATATGGGGGTACTCAAATTAAACAACTCTCACAATTGGTAGCGTGCTAAGAGATATCCAAATTAACAACTAGCTTAGAGTATATCTTAGAATTCTAGTTGAGGTAGTTATCAATAATCAAGTGCACCTTCCATAGGTAGACATTTTGTTAAAAATATAGGATGATACTCATGTGGTCAACACAGTCATATTGCAGTCAACTATCCTCAGAAATCTACCCCAGCAGCTAGCTATAGACATGCCGCTTCAAAACCCATAGTGGGTGATGCAAGTAGAACTCATCAAGTATCTTCCACACTAGACCACATGCAATCTGAACATTAGAAATCAATCATTGAAATGCCTAGTTTTTTAGGGGGTATCTCTACCACTATTCTATTTGACTCAGGAGTAACAAATTCCTTTATTTCTCCTTCTTTAGTAGAGAAGTATGGGCTAACGACAGTAAGATAGGAAGATAGGTGGCAGGTTGAGCTATTCTCTAGGACAAGAATAGCCTGACTCTTGTGTCCAGAGTTGCAAGTTAGGGGTGGGGCCTTTCTTCACCCTAGTAGATCTTCAAGTGATTCCTTTAGGCTCATATGGAGTAGTTTTGGGTATGGATTGGTTGGATGCTCACAATGCCATTTTGGATTGTAGAAACAAAAACATTCAATGTTCAGATGATTCATGGGAACCTAAGAGGATTATTGGGGTGCAACAACCCATCTCTCTTTGCATGTTCTTTGCGATGCAACTCAAGTAGTGTATGCACAAGGGATGTAATTTGTTTGCAGTCTTAGTAGAGGACTTTAACAAAGGGGAACAAAGGGATGTAAAATTAGATCATCCCCTATTACAAGAGCTTTTGGATGTTTTTCCCAAGGAAATATGAGGAATGCCACCCAAGAGGGACATTTATTTCTAGATTGAGCTAGTGCCAGGTGCAAAACCCATCTCCAAGGCTCTGTACCGCATGACCACATAGGAACTTGGGGAACTTAAGTTTTAGTTAGAAGGGATTTTGGATAAAGGGGTTATTTGACCCAGTGTCTCCCCATGGGGTGCACTAGTAATATTTGTGAAGAAGAAAGATGGCTCTCTCCGTTTATGCATTGACTATCATCAAGTCAACATTAAGGCCACAATTAAAATTTGATATCTTTACCCCACATTTATGAACTGTTTGATCAAATGAAAGGGGAAAAAATATTTTCTAAGATTGATCTTAAGTTAGGATATCATCAACTTAGAGTTTAGGAGTTTGATATTCACTTTACAACTTTCCACACCGGTTATGGCCACTACGAGTTCACCATAGTACCATTTGGGATGAAAAACACTCCCTCTATATTTATGAGCTTGATGAATGGGGTTTTTAGAACATATTTGGATACATTTGTGACAATTTTCTTGGATGACATCTTAGTGTTCTCCAAAACTCATGAAGAACATGAGATTCATCTTCGCCAAGTTTTGCAATGCCTTTGAGAAAACCAACTTTATGCCAATCTAGAGAACTGTGAATTATTTTAGACCGAGGTTAAGTATCTCAGGCACATCATCTTAGGGGATGGCATTTTAGTTGATCCAACCAAAATTCAAGCCATAGTAGAGTGGCCAACTCTGACTAACATCCCTGAGGTCTACAGCTTTATGGGACTAGCTGGTTATTATAGACAATTTGTTAGGGAGTTCTGTCAGATAGCTCATCCCATCACTTCCTTGCAAAGGAAAGGAAATAATTTTGTATGGTTAGAGAAGTGTGAGGCCACTTTTTAGTGCTTGAAAGAAAGATTAACTAGTGCTCTGATCTTGGTAGTCCCCGAACCCTCAGGAGAATTTTTGGTCTATACAAATGCCTCACTAGAAGGGATTGGGGCAATTCTTAGGCAATTTTTGGTCTATCAAAAATCATGAGCTCAACTATCCCACCCATAATCTAGTGTTAGCATCAGTGGTTCATGCCTTAGTGAAATGGAGGAAGTTTATGTTGGGTCATAAATTTGAACTCCATATAGATCATCGAAGCCTTCAGTATATCTTCTCTCAACCTAACCTCAATGCTAGAAAACAAAAATGGATGGAATTCTTATGTGAATATGATTTTGAGGTTAAGTACATCCAAGGGAATAGGAATGTAGTGGTAGATGCTTTGAGCAGGCATAGGCATGGTTTGTCAACACTTTCTCTAAGCACAAATTTGGAGAAACGAATTAGAGAGGCTCTCACTTCTGATTCTTGGTTTCAAAAAGTAAAGGTAGAATTAGAGGTGGGAGACCCTTGGAAAGTCATTTTTTAGGATATTCCTTGGATTCACTGGGATTGTTGTGACAACAAGATAGAATATAGGTGCCCATGTTAGGAGATCTTCATGTGCTTATTCTTTTAGAAAGCCACAAGGCTCCCTACTTAGCACATCCAGGGGTAAAGAAAATGTATGCTGACCTACACCAGTTGTACTATTGGTTAGGAATGAAAAGAGACATAGAAGATTATGTGGCAAGATGTTTGGAATGCTAGAGAGTAAAAGCAGAGCATCAACATCCAGCGGGTCTTTTGTAGCCTCACCTTGTGCCAGAATATAAATAGGATATTATTTCCATGGATTTTATTATGGGACTTCCAGTTACCCTATGGAGACATGATGCTATTATGGTAACAATTGATAGGCTTACCAAGGTAGCCCATTTCTCTCCCATGCAATCTTCTTATTCAGCAACTTAAGTAGCCAGAGTGAGACTCCATGAAATTCCTAGGAAGATGATTTCTGATTGTGATCTAGTATTCACATAAGCTCTTTGGACTTCCCTTCAGCACACATTCTAGACTCATCTCAACTTCACTTTGGCCTATCATCCCGAGACAGATGGGTAGACCGAGTGAGTTAATTAGGTTCTAGAGGATATGCTCAGAATGTATGTTATGGACAGACAGACCCATTGGGAAGAATACTTATATTTCATGAAGTTTTCATATAATAATGGATATCAAAGTTCCATAGGCATGTCTCCTTTTTAGGATCTATATGGTTGTCCATGTCGTACTCCTTTGAGTTGGGACTATTTGGAGGACAAGGTACTTCTTGGCCCTGAGATGTTATAGGATATGGAGCAATAGGTTAAGTGTATCAACGAGCATATTATGATAGCTCAGGATAGGCAAAAGAAGTACACAGATGCTCAGAAGAATGATGTGCATTTCACTCTTGGAGATAGATTTTTTCTTAGGGTATGCCCATGAAAGAGCCCAATCCATTACGGAAAAGGCTCCAAGTTGGCACCCTGATTTGTTGGCCCTTTTGAAGTCCTAGAAAGGATAGGACCAGTAGCTTATCGGCTTGCCTTGCCTTGCCACTCAACCTTTCTTGTATTCATGATGTATTTCATGTTTCAGTTCTTAGAAGATATATTCTTGATGTGACTTATGTTTTGGATTGGAATGCATTACAAGTTGTAGATGGGAAATTGGCTTTAGAGCCCATATGCATTTTTCAATAGTGGACACTAACCCTCAGGGGTCACACCATAGATTAGGAAAGGGTCCAATGGGACCCCAATGAAGATTCCTCAGCCACTTGGGAGGACGTTGTTAGACTTAGAGATGCTTATCCTTATCTATTTTTAGGCTTTTAGGAGTAAGCCTAACTCTAGGGGGGAGGATGTAATACCCTCTCAAATGATTATACTTTGACTCTTTGATTTGGACATTTTGCATTATGATAGTTAGAACCATATGCTTATTTAGACAGTAATATGCTTATAAGATATTTAGACATACTTATTTATGATTAATGATTATCATTCTATGTTTATGAAATTGAAAATCATTTATCTTATTTATGCTTACAGAAAATAACAGAGCTAACCCAAGGATTTGGAATCTAACCATTATTGTCTATGATGTTTTATGCTTCATGTATATATGTCTGATGTGATTAATGACTTAGGGTGAATTTTTAGTTACTCACTTAGTTGAGGTCCACACGATGTATCGATCTTGTTGATTTGTTTTCATA
The DNA here is from genome assembly GCA_027943335.1 of Chamaecyparis obtusa. Taxonomy (NCBI): domain Eukaryota; kingdom Viridiplantae; phylum Streptophyta; class Pinopsida; order Cupressales; family Cupressaceae; genus Chamaecyparis; species Chamaecyparis obtusa. Next base: position 338,207 of record BSBK01002556.1, on the reverse strand, counting down.
TGTCTTATTGTATATATATGTATCTATGCACATGCATCTCTTCTCGGTGATGTAGGCTTGTAGGTACTGAGTATAGTCTCACAAGTCTGAGAGAGCCCTCAAAATCCTCAATCATTGTTGTTGTTATGGAGATATCACCAAGGTTCTATGAGAAGGAACTCTACCTTTCACTCTTTCTATCCTTAGGTGGGGAGTTCCTGATACAATCCTTGTGTCAGATGGTGATTATTGTTAGTGAAGTTTGTTTCTTGCTTCTTGCAATTTTTCAGCATGAGATTCGGTATATAGTATTTCTAATTATATTTGATGGAAGATTATATCTTTTGTTAGTAATTACTTAAATATACTATTGTATATCATTGGAGTTTGATTTATTGTATGATTAAATAATGTGATTATAATATTAATAATAATATATATCATGATACTAATAATAATATATTTTTAATAATATTAATAATGGTATATGTAGACATATGCATATGGTTACATATATTTATATGATTTTGTGTGTGAAAGTAATTAATGCTTTTAAATAATATTAATAAACAAATAAATTACTGATTGGACAGAAAATAAATAAATGGTAAATCACTTTTACCATAGCCTAGGTAACTAGGTAACTTAGAAATAGTAAATAAACTTAAGAAAAAAGTTACCATTGCCTTCCTTAAATAAAGAAGATATAAATTAAATTATTGTTAATACATATAAACAATATCTCTTCTTGGGAATGGCTTTATTAAATACATTAATCCTAACTATTAACCAACAATTGGTTTCAATAGTTGCATCAATTGGATTTCCCCATGCAACTACTTCCTTAATCTATATATGGGAAGGATTCTTGTGAGATGGGGAGTTGGCTATGAAAATAATCTGTTAGGAAGCTTCATTATTGTTTTAGATTGGATTTCATAATATTTTTGGAGGATTATTGTGGCTGCATTTAGAGGGAGTTGTTAGAGATTTTTCTTGGGGATCAAACTTGGTAAATATGTGTGTTGGGTTTTTAGATTACACACTCTCAAATTTTCAAGAAAGAGTCTAATTGATGAGGATTGGATAGAATCCTCCTTCTACTTCAAGCTCCATAGGACTCAGGTGGGTGTTACCTATATGAATTACTATATTGCAAGTAAAATTTGAATGGTGGATTGGGTTCTTCACTGCTATGCTATTTATCTTTCAACTTATCTCAATAGAACATCACTACTCTGCAAACAGCCCAGACAATCTTGATACAAAGGATAGCAATAGAAATCATAAATGTGATAGCATAGACTAGTGGTATAAGGATATTCATCCTTCTTTTTCTAAGTTCAACTCAAGGAAGGGTAACCTTTTGATTCTCTCTTGAAGGAATCACCAATATGAACTATACCACCTGGATACAATTCCTCTAAAACATGTAAAACTCTTAAAAGGTAAAAGTACTGGTAATGAAATGAATTTTAGTTTTTCTAAAGATCATGGAAAGACAACTTGCAAGAAACAAACACTAAAACGGCTAATCCAATGGGAAAAGGAGTTTAAATGCAAATCCATAGGGCTATCTTAGAATAAAATACAACATAATGCCTTACAAACTTTCTACAATTTGAATAGAATGCCTTACAAACTATTCTATCAATCTAGTATTATTACTATCAAAACCTCTACAGATACATTTACTCTCTAAAATTGATAACAAGGATTTTAATTCTCCCCTTGAGAGAAACTCATAACCAATTAAGAAGTTGCATCACAACTAGTATATTTTAGATGCCTTAGACATAAAACATACAAGAGAAAATATAAAAGCAAAGAGACAACAATAATAGGAGATAAAAATTGCAGCGTTTTTGTATTAAAATAGACTTGTAAAATTAAATATACAAACTCATGCTCAAAAGTTCAGACACAAAATTTAGAATTCTTCTCTGTAGCAATCATACTTAGTTTTTCTATTATCTTTCTAACAATAAAAAATGAGGTTACAACTTATATATAGGTCAACCATCTTGGGATTCTCTTATCAATGAGAATGCAACAAGCTTTGGATGGTTGGAGCCTTAAACCTAGAAAGCACATAAGACAAAATACAATACAAGCCCTCAAGCAATGGAAAGACAAAGATATTTTGGATTGTTTTGTTCCTGGCTCATTGATTACTGACACCTTTGTTTGTAGATATTCATGATAGCTTCTTGAGTTGTTGCGAGATATGGTGACCTCCATTCTGAATAACTTACACCATTTTATTTGATATCTTATCATCCCTGTGCTCTAAGGTCAGGTGTCAGGTACTCCAAGTGTCTGCTTTACTCATCATCCAAAATATCAAAGTCAACTATAGTAGAATTTATCTTCTTGGGCCTTGTAAGCTCATCCCACATAGTTACTTCTTCCTCTGTCATCCATTTATAATTTTGGACATGCTGTAGTTGTGCTTTTTGTCTATCCCATCTCGTGTTTGCTATCATCTTGACATCTACCACAAATTTGGTGAGCTCCACCTCTACCTTTATGGCTTCATCTAGAGTGTTATTAAACCTCTCCATATCTACTTCATCGCTTTCATCAAGAAATGCCTCTTTCCTAGGCAATAAAGGATCAAAATCTAATCTCCACTGGTTGAGACTCTTCATTGCACCATCTCCATTTTTAATAGGAGGAATGAACCTGTTGAAATCTGAGCCAAGCATGGCTATCTTAGCCTCAATCTGATTTTCCTTGCCTTTAAAAAGTGGCAATATGGCCTTAATTCTATTTATTTACTCACCTACTTGTAGAACTGCCTCCGAAATATCATTTCTTAAAGATTCCATAGCTACCAATCTTTCAAAAAGTATTGCTCTAGCCAACCAAGTTGCATTATAACCATTCAAAATTGAAACATAACTATTCATGTCCACCTACAGTTTAGTTAATTTATTATAAGCATTAAAAACCAAATCAGATTTATCCTTTAATACATCAATCCTCTGCTGCAATATTTTTAGTAAGGCTTGTAGGATAGGCTCATTCTTCTCTAATCTCATTTTTTCAATCTCTGCAGTAGCCTCTTCTTCACTTACACCTTTATTTTCAAGTAGTATAGGTTGTTTAGGTGGTGTAGGGGTAGCTACATGAGTATTTATTATTTGCTACTCTAAATCTGCAAAATTCTTTTCCAATGCCTTTTCTTTTATCATTCAGATATCCCTCTCCCTCAAAAGTGCATTGTAGTCCTCTAACAAGGAACAATACCTCTCTAATAATTGCTTGGTCTTGTCCTCATTGAGCCTAGAAAAATGAGTTAACATCTGAGATATCTCAAGGTCTCCTATATTATGGATCGACCATACAAACTTGTCACCGTCCATTTTCTCTTTGACATTTAGAATTGATGGCTTCTTATCTTTAGGATATAGGATCCATAGAGCCAATGCCTGATTCCTTGGGCTATGCCCAAATCCTTTAATAATTTCCCCCACTTGGGTCTTTGAGGATAATGTTATATCCTCTATTAGAAATAGGGAATACTGAGAGGGGGGGTGAATTAGTATTCTAAAAACTTTATCTTTTGCCCAATTATGGATACAACAGATTATATTTATACATGCATAACATAAGAAGCTAAACAACATGCATAGCAATAAAGAACTCATAACACATTATTTGTTCTCGAGGAAACCCTGGCCAAGAGAAAACCCTAGTGGGGATGTTATCCACAAAGATCCACTAATCAGAAGTATCATGTTTAGGATGTTGACCTTGTTAGGAGTCTATTACAAGCATATAGTGTATCAGTTCGGATTAAGGGACTATAGGCCTTGTTAGAAGCCTCAACCCTGTTAGGAGTTGGTAGTACAAAATGTGATTACCAGATGAGCCCACTACCCAAACAAGTAATGTACAATATACACTGATTACAAAAATAGGTTAAGGTACATAACCTTATGCTACTTGCATTGATATCTCTTCGCTGCTCTTTCACTGTTGCTCTTACATATGCATCATATATTTCACATCATATCACTTGTCCACACTATTATGTACATCTATATTTTATAATTACAATTAAATTTAAACTTATACCAATAAATTTATCCAAGAGTTAACATCTAGCATGTCATCCCTTTATATTGTTAAGTCATTATTTTGATAAACAAAATAATCCCTTAACTCTTTACTAGTTCTGTCTTCATACTTTGTCCTGTCGGCTTGACACTGTCTTCGGTAAAACTATCATAAATCCTTCTGTACATGTCATACTGACTTACTCTCTATGATGGATGTTCAATAGAATTATAGAGTCTATTCTCAAGTGCACAAGCATGAAACTTACTCCAATCAACATCGCAAACAAAAACTATGTCCAGGTTCACTGGTAAAAATACTGTCTCACACTTAGACAAATTTGCAATGCACTCTATCATAATTTCTCTCTAACCTATGAGATCTTCATGTGGATCATATGTTTCCATAATGACAACATCTATGTAATCAACTTAGCCAAATTTCCAACAATCTCCCCCTTTGTCATTGGTGGCAACATATGAGAAAATTGGCTAAGTGTACAACTCAAATTATCAAAATTGTGGCTATAGTATAAAATATATATACTATCCTTATAACTCCTCAAAAAATATTATCTCTAATACAATACTCCCCCTAGGAGTTGTTAGAATAACTGAGAGGGGGGTGAATCAGTTATCCAAGTCCCAAAACAAAAATGAGTAATCCAAAATACTATTTCTCTAATTTCTGTCAGTCGGTAAACATATATATGATTCACTGTCAGTGTTTTTACCGATCTTCAGTTAAAGCTCTTTAGTAGTTACCGATCAAATCAAATAGCTAAAATGTAAAGTATGATAATAAAAAATCATCACAATAAACACATAACACAATGATTTAACGTGGAAACATTGTTAAGGGAAAAACCATCTGGGAACTGGAAACCCAAAAATTTCACTCTTCTGAAGTGAGGTCTGTGAGGACCCAACGCTATTAAAGGTTACAATACACACTATTAGGTGTGACTTGGTTAGAGTATTTTGCACTAGAAGTTATCTTTCAATCTTATGTCACTCACTATGCTAATTTACAAGATAACAATGTTTCACTTGTCAGAATGAAACACAAATAAGACTTAAAAGTCCACTCGGTTAAGAGATTTTCACTGTTTACAATTATTAGAAAGTAACAATAGGTTGATCTACCTTAATACAACAAATTATAGTTGCAGATCAGTGTTATGCTCAACAATGTTTTCTAACCAATATATCACTTCAGATCTAATATCAATATCACTTACAAACAATCAATTATGTGCTCTGTGTAGCTCAGTTTGTTCATTGTGTAGCTTAGTTTCTGTAGCTCAGTTTAGTAACCTGTTTGGTCAGAAATGCATGAATGCTAGTTCATGCTCAGCTTCTACAGTATCTCCTTTTTTCTCTCTGATTTTTTTCTTTAAATAAACATGTAAGCCATTTTATTTTCATCCATCAGATTTTGCCGCTTAATCATATTCACTGATTTTTCCACTTTAAACTTCCTCGACCGATGTGTCATTAACATGTTTCAATCTCCTTCATTAGATCTTCCTTGAATTTTGTTAGCTATAGATCCTTGTAACAAAATTTGACTTTTCACCTTGAAATCATGAGAATCCAGCTCATCAGTTTTGTCGTCAAATTGTGTAGTCGACAATATCATTAAATGTTTTTCTATTCTCCTCGGTTAACAAAGAAATGCATTAGCAAACCTTCATTGATTAAACTTGTGCTTAGTATACAACACACTGCATCGATGTATACTATCATCGGTGTTTACACTAAGGATCTCAGTAAACATTAAACTGTTCTCTTTTACGGACCAACATTGCTTTGTGTCTTTTAGTTCCTTTCTCCATAATAGATGAATGCAACATACTAAAGTCAATATAATGAGATCAAAGACTCATCAATAAGTTATCCACAATAAGTTATCAAATGCATTCCTTATCCTTATCTGCTGTGACCTTCTTTCACCATTCTTCAGATGTCTCGGTAATGATAACTTACAAGATAAGTACTGCCAAACTAATAAGAAACTAGTTGACATCAATGACAACATAATACTGATTTAACATATTGTATATCTATACAACTACTTTTCATGTGATCTTCAATCACTATTTCAACAATCTCTCCAATCAGTTGTAAATCAGTTGTAGGTTCAACAATCTCTCCCTTTGGCATTGATGGCAACTCAAATAATATGAATGTACCAAACACATACCAAACATATACTCTACAAATTTGTTTTTCATAAGCTCTCCCTTAGATAGTTCATCCTTAACTCTTCCTATTCAGTATTCTCACCCTTTGTCTTATAGTACAGATTCTCTTCCTTTCACTCATTCATATTTTCCTATTCTCTCGCTTTGACAAAAATGCCAAATGAACAAAATAAAAAAACATTAGTCTTGTCCAAACCTTTTCATTGTATCTTAGTATACTAATATCTCCATCTATTCTTCAAACTTAATCACAACCTTGAACTTAATCAAAGTGTGATCTATGTTAGCATCAAAATGAGTGATCTTTTGATATAATAGGCTAATGCATCATTCTAGATCAGCTTAGTGACTGATAGACAAGGGATGGACCCCAAGTCTATTCCTCAAGTATTCAAAAGTGTCTTTTGGTAGAGGCTTTGTAAAAATGTCTGCAAGTTGTTCTCTTGATGTAAAAAACTTGAGTTTAACTTGCTTTTCCTGCACTTGTTCCCTTAATTAATGATACTTAATTGATATATGCTTTGTTTTTGAGTGCATTACTAGATTCTTTGATATGTTTATAGCACTAGTGTTGTCACAATATATAGTCACTGGATTAGTGATCACCTCATTCATACCTTCCAACACTTGCTTGATATAGGCTATATTGGAGTAGTTTGTTGCAGTAGCAACATATTCAGCTTCAGCTGTTGACTGAGAAATACAACTCTACTTCTTGTTTGTCCAAGTTACAAGTCTGTCTCCAAAGAAAAATGCTCCTCCAGTTGTACTTTTTCTATCATCCACATTACCAACCCAGTCAGCATCGGTATACACTTTTAGTTCAAACATTCCATCTCTTGAATACCATAAACCATAATCTTTTGTCTTCTTAAGATATCTCAATATCCTTTTTGTTGCTATCATATGTGATTCTTTGGGATTTGTAGAAAATCTTGCAACTATTCCAATAGCATGAGCTATATCCAATCTACTGTGAACTACATACATCAGCTTACCAATCATGGATCGGTAAAGTGTTTGATTTACCTCAGTAGTCTCATCTTCCTTTGTCAACTTACATCTAGCAGCCATCAGTGTTCCCACTGGTTTTGCATCTTCCATGCTGAATGTCTTCAATACCTCCTTTATGTATTTTGATTGAGTGATGAAGATTCCATCACTATACTGAATCACCTATAGTCCTAGAAAGAACTTAATCTCTCCGAACATAGACACTTCAAATTCCTTTTGCATCTCATCAGCAAGTGCTTTACATACAATATCTCTACCTGCAAAAATTATATCATCAACAAATATTTCAGCTATGATAATAGTATCATCAGTGTTACCTTTCATATACAAATTACTATTATCACTTGTTCTGATAAAGCCAATACTTAATAGATAGGTGTGCAACCTTTCATACCATGCTCTCGGTGCTTTTTTTAGTCCATACAGTGCTTTGTGTAGTCTACAAACCATATCTCAGTTGTTTGGATCTTCAAATCCTTCAGGTTGTTCAATGTAGACCTCCTCTTCAAGTATTCCATTCAAGAAAGCAAACTTGACATCCATTTGGTATACCTTAAATTTCTTATGTGCAGCATATGCCAGTAACATTCTAACAACCTCAAGTCTTGCAATAGGTGCAAATGTTTCACCATAATCAATTCCTTCTTCTTGCACATATCCTCTACATACAAGTCTTGCTTTATTTCTTGTCACTTCTCCATTTTCATTCATCTTATTTCTAAAAATCCATTTAGTACCAACAACATTTTTATCTTTAGGTCAGGGTACTAAGGTCCAAGTCTTATTCTTTTCTATTTTCTCAATCTCTTTAGTCATTGCTTTGACCCATTCTTCATTATCCAAAGCAACTTGTACATTCTTAGGTTCAAATTCACAAACTAAGCAAGTACCTTGTCTTGTTTTTCTTCTTGTTTGCATTCCAACATCCTTGTTTCCAATAATCTGACCTTCAGGATGATGTCTTCTGACAAATCTTGCCAATATCCTAGATCTTCTATCTTGTGCATCCTGCTGTGTATTCAATTGTGCATTCTATTCTAGTTCATTAGATTGCTCGGGAGCTCCTCCTTGATCATCGATATGTTTAGTTAGTTTTGTCAGTTGTGGTACATTGTTTATCTGTTGGCCGGTTGCAGTAGTCTGTGGTGTCCTCGGTTGAAACTCAGGAAACTCATATTAAGTGAATTGTCTGTAATCTTATGGTTCCTTCATCTGCTCATCTATGATCTTATCATCATGTTCATCAACACAAACATTCACACTTTCAACAATTTTATTAGTCACCTTGTTCAGACATTTGTAAGCTTTGCTTTGGGTAGAATATCCTAAAAATATTCCTTCATCTCCTTTGGAATCAAACTTACCATTCATATCATCTTTTAGAATAAAACACTTACTTCCAAAGATTCTAAAGTAACTTATATTGGGCTTGTGTCCAAACCAAAGTTCATATGGTGTTCAGTTGGTGTCTTTCTTCAACTGTACTCAGTTAAGCACATAGACTACAGTGCTTACAACTTCTCTCTATAATTTCTGAGCTGCATTCTTTTGTATCATCAGTGTCCTAGTATGATCAATTATTGATCTATTTCTTCTCTCAACAATACCATTCTATTGTGGGGTTCTCGGTGCTAAAACTTGCCTTTGGATTCCATGCTCATTATAGAAGTTAGTAAATTCACAAGATATAAATTCACCACCTCTATCTGATCTAAGACATTTGATTTCCTTTCTAGTTTCCTTTTCAACTTTAGCCTTATACCATTTAAATAGTTTGAAAGGTTCAGACTCTTCCTTCAAAAACATCATAGTCATCAATCTAGTGTAATCATCAACAAAGAGAATAAAGTATCTATCACCATAGTAGCTTTGAGTTCTCATAGGTCCACATAAGTCGGTATGAACCAACTCAAGAATCTTCTTTGTTGAGAAGTCCTTACTCTTAAAACTAGATTTGGTCATTTTCCCTTTCTGACATTCATTCCATAAAGTATGATCAGGCTTAGATAAGTTGGGTAAACCTCTAACTCTCTTCTTTTTACTATTTTTGATCATATTATCAAATTTTACATGACATAATCTCTTGTGCCATAGCCAAGCATCTTCATCTTTCATAAGTAGGCAAGAAGACTCATCAATATCAAGTTGAAAAAGATTACCTCTGGTTTGAGTACCAGTCTGAACAAGTCTTCCATCATTTTCATAGATTTTCACCTTTTTATTTTCAAACAGCAGTTTGTGGCTTGAATTGGTTAGCTATGCCACACTCAATAGATTGTAATTCAGTCCATAGACCTAGTAAGTGTTGGCAATTTGGATAATGTAGATGCATAGATGTTGTCATTATGGAAACATATGATCTCTATTAAGAGAACATAATCTGGAATGCAAGTATGCAAAGTTGAAGAAAGAAGTTGTCTAAGTTTGGATACAGTGATCTTGACAGAGCACCCGATGAAGATTTAGTTGGTGACGTCCACTGGAGAAATATTTTTGTTTGCACAGTTAACTAAAGCTTCTATAGAGTATGAGGATACCCCATCTCAATGCACATAAATTTTGGAGTAGTGCAGACAAAGTTATTCAAAGTTTACCGAAGACAGTTTTGCAGACAGAGCAGTTTTGGAGATAGTTTTAGTGAAAGAGTTAAGGGATTATTTTTGCTTGTCAAAATAATGACTTAACATTATGAAGGGGTGACATCCTAGATTTTTACTCTTGGATAATTATTTTGGATGCTGACCATGTAAATTCATTAGCTTTAATAACTCATATATTAGGCATACTTGAAATGTAATGAAACATGGAAGTGATATGTAAAAAGAAAGAAAAGATAACTTGCGATAGTTGTATATTGTGATAGTAGAAAAGGATATTGATGAGAAGTTGTAAGAAGTAACATATTACAGTCAGAAACATTTTTGTATTACCTGTTTGGGCAGGGAGCTCAGCTGGTGATCAGGTTTTGTAATCTAACTCCTAACAGGGTTAAGGCTTCTAACAAGGCCTAAAGTCCTTTAACTAGGACATATCTACTATATATTGTAAATTGACTCCTAACAGGGTCCAATATCCCTAACAAGATACTTTTGATTAGTGATCTTTGTGGGTACCATCCCCACCAGGGTTTTCCCTTGGCCAAGGTTTCCTCGAGAACATATGATGTGTTATGAGTTCTTTCTATTTACTGCTATGTTTTTTAATCAGCTTGATAATCTTTGTATGCACTAAAGTAATCTATTATATCCATAAGTGGGCAAAAGAAAAACTTTGTGAAATACTGATTCACCCCCCCTCTCAGTATTTCCTATTTCTAATAATTGGTATCAGAGCACAGTTACCCATAGAAGGAACATTCAAGGAAAGCTTAGCAGCTTGAGTAAGATCTCTATGGATATGGATCAACTTCAGAAGAATCTTGAAGAAGCTCTTGAATAGATTGATATGCTTACTGATGAAAGAAACTCCTTAAGAAGAAAATATGAAGATGCAAAGAATGCTATTGACAAATTGAAAGGTAAGATTGAAGATCTGAAATCTGAAAAGAAATTTGATATGCTTGTTGAAGATTGTGATGAATTAGAAAAAGAAAATGAGATCCTTAAGCATGAGTTGAAGATAGTAAATTTGAAGCTTAGTATGAAAGATGGAAATTTGAGATCTGATAATGAAAAATTAAAAATTGAGAATGAAGATCTGAGGTCAAGACTTGAAAAGGAAACATCCGAATTTGAAAAAGTAAAAATTCAGTATGTGGAACTTGAGAAGTATAATAAAATTATGAAATGTGAATTAACTCAATCTAAACAACAACTTGAAAGGCTATATTCAAAAGGTGATAAAACTAAAAAACAAATTTCTTTTAAAGAACCATTCTTTGATAGGACTAGATTTGGATATAGTATGTTTAGAACAAACCATGAAAGTAAGAAGCCAGATTTGAAGACATCTGAAAGTGTGGAGGAAATAAAGCTAGATGAGAACACATTAGAAGATCCACCTAAAGAAGAACCACCTAGAGAGAAAAATGAATCAAAGCAAGAAGAATCAAAATAGGAAGAATCATCTAAAGGTATGAAAAGAGAATTCAAAGGTAGATGTTTTGCTTGTAATACTATTGGGCACATGAAGAGAGAATGCACAGGTAAGCAATTTAAATCTTTTAATGGACATTGTTATAATTGTCATAGTTTTGGACATAGAGCTAACGAATGTAGAAGACCTAAAGTAATTTTGAATAATTATGATAGAATGATTAGGAATACTAACAATCTAGATAAGAAATCTATTGAAGAAATGAATCAAAGAAAAGTTGTAGTATGTTTTAGATGCAACAAAGTAGGACACATTGCTAGAAATTGTAGGTCACAGATTAACCAGCAAAGACAAAGATTTGGAAACAATGGAATCATTTGTCAGATATGCAACAAGTTTGGACACTCAGCAAGATTTTGCAGAATGAACAATGGAGGTTATCATCATAACCCTAACCCTAGGAACAATGCAAGAAGGAATGAAAATACAGGAAACAAAGAGAAAGGTTGCTATAGCAATAAAGATGAAGTAGAATTTGACAAAGGCACAAATCAAGGAGGTATAGTTAGCACTGAAAGTAGTCAGAAGGTAATGTAATCAATGGTAAGGATGAATCTTTACCTGACCCTTCTTTAAGTACTTAAATTATGTAAGTTTTTGTAGTTTAGGACTTAGGATTAGTGTAGATTAGGAATTTGAATGAGTTAAGTTTTGCGCAGTTAGATGTAGGTTTATTACATTGTACTAATGCTATGGTTAAGTGCACAAAAGAAAATATTGTGTTTTGCGAGGTCACAGAAAGTTTTATGGTTGCAGGTTTGCAGAATCAACTTTTTGAAGTTTTAGCGGCAAAATGAATGAATGCGATGTCAGATCGAGTTAATGTGAAGTGTTATAAGGTTGAAATCAAAGTTATTATGATTAAAAAGTGATTGAAAAGAGATTGGAAAGAAGAAAAGTGAGTTGAGGATGATTTGAAGAAGTTTGGAAGCAGTTTGCAACGATGATCATACCGAAACCCTAGATTTGCAAAGTTGAGGTATTTCTTGATCTTTAATCAGTTGATAAGATGGATATTTCTATGGCTCATAATGTTAAGGATAAGAATAGACCAAAAATTAAGAAAGAACCAGTAGAACCAACTGAAATTGATGACATTTTAGCATTATCATCTATACCAGACGGAGTATTGCACATTGAGAATGTTAAAGGATATTTAGGTTGTAAGTTTGAAACTTTGGGAGATGCAGATTTTAGTGATGATTACAGGAAATTGTACAATCAAGACATGTCAGTTAAACTAGCTTATGAGCACATAGAGAAAAATGAAATTATCAAATATTCCATGAAGTATGAATTCAATGATGAGGAATGTACCAAGATCATTTTAAGTAGAATCCACAATGGGAAATTCTGGATGGAAGATAGAGTTATTGATATAACTGCTGACCTAATTCATGAAGTTACTGGATTATCTAAAGTTGGAGAGATTCCACTGAATGAAAAGAACATGAGAAAGATTGTTTTAGATAACACTGGATCTATTTATAATGGTAGAGCAATTGTGATAAGTAAGATTAAGCAAGATGATGTTAGGTACCTTTGCAAGATCCTAACAACTAAATTCTGTGGTAGTTCAAGGGGAGATGACATGGCTGCAAGAATGATTCATGTAGCTTATCTTATGTGTGTTGAGAAGAAACCATTAGACCTATGTGGAATCTTGAAAATTTAGCTATTTGAGAACTTAGAAAAGATTAAGAAGGCTAAGTACACTCGGTTTAGGTTTTCATCTCTGATAACCTATATGTTTTTCCATATTTTGAAAAGATTTCCTTACACAATAGATTGGAGTGACAATGTGAACATAATGGAAAGAATAAACTCAGTTTACATGAAACACCTTTTTGATAAAGTTAATGACAATGTGAAGCTTGTATTGAAGACTTTTCAGAATATTGTCAAAAATAAGTCAAGGATTCCTCAATCCTTAGTTGAAAAGCATAAAGATGACATTTTTTTTATGGTTGACACTGATTTCACCTACATTGAAGTAGTTGAGCCTAGAATGGAATTCATAAACCCTCTTGGCTATGAAATATCTGAAGCAAAAATAGTAGGATATGTGAATAGATTGTTAAAGTGTGAGTTGGATGGTCATGCAAATAGGTTTGGAACCTATGAAGAGAATTTCAACTCTGCAATAAGTTTGAGAGAAAAGAAGAAATCTAGTAAGAGAGTTGAATCTACTATGAAGAAAATATTGAAAGAATCTGGTATGTCAAGTCATGAGTTTGACATAGCTAAGAAGACTGCAGAAGCCCTGAGGCAAAGTGAAAATCTTGTAATTCCACCTGAGACATCAAGTGCAGATCTTGTTGATTCAATTGCAGTAAAGGTAAAAGTTGAAGTACCTAAAAAAGATGAAGGAGATAAATCTTTTTCTCCTATTCCTAGCAAAAGAGTAAAAGTGAGTGCAACAGGACCCGGCAAGAGATAGAAAGTGGTTGTACCACCTATACCTAGAAATGTAGTAGTAATTAAACATGATGATGTAGTTTCAGTCAAGAAGAAAACTTGGAAACCAAGAATTGAAAGAGTTAATGAAGATATATTGAAGCATGGAGACTTCACTAAGTTGATTAAATTCTATGATCTATATGGATCAGTTGACAAATTGAACTTTGAAAATGCAATGGTTACACACATGATTGTGACAGATAAGAAACTTAGCACCATTCATGGTAAGATCCCAGAAGATTTGTATAATAGACTTGTGAATAGAAAATAGAGAGCAAAAGAAGAGGACATGAAGATGAGAGAACATGTAATTAGGTAGTTCTATGAAGTTAAGGATGAAGATCATTTGAAGAGATTCTGGAAGTCTCTTGGAACTTTGTTGAGAACAAAGAGAAGAACAATCCTTATAATGGGAGGAAAAAAGGAGGAAGTACAAAAAGAGACAGAGCAAGCAGTAATGCAAGTTCTTGCAGATATAGTTGCAGAAAAGCATGTTGAATCAGACCCTCAGCAGAAGCAATCAGAGGAACCACATGCAGAGAAAGTTGGTATTGAAGAAGTCCCATCTTCTTCACATATCAATATTGGCAAAGAATCAATGGATATTGAAGGCACCAAATTGACTTTAGAATCAGATGATGGAGTATTTCATGATCTAGGAAATATTGTTGACAATTTGGCTTTGGGAGAGCAAGAAACAGTCACAGAATCAGAGAAGAATACAGAGGTAGAGGAAGCACCAACTGTATCAGAATCAGTTCCAGTAGAATAGTCGGTTAAAGGCAAACAAATTTTGATAGAGGCCACTACCTCTAGTGCACCTTCTAAACTGGTTGAAGACATCAGTGCACTTGACAGTAAGAAGAGGCATATTGGTTCAATGTTTGAAGACCTTGGAAAAGAAGTTGAAGATGATGATCAGCTTGAGTTCATCACATCTCTGAATAAAATTATTGGAAAGAATAAGCAGGTGAAAGACCTTGAAGGCAAAGTTAGAGTTTTGACAGAGAAACTTGAGAGTGTGATCAGCACTAAGGTATCTGAATCAGATCCACTTGAGAAAGCTCAATCAATAATAAATTCTTTTGTCTCTAAATTTTCTAACATGAAGGATATTGCTAAAATAAAAGTTCAGGAAGACTTTGAAGCAGAAATGCAACAAACTTTAAGTGTAAATATTCAAAATGATATTGGTAGTTTAGATGTATGCATAAAGAATTTGAGGAGACATTTTGAGATAGGAAAGAATTTGTACATACAATGCACTAAATCAAAAATCTTAACAGTTGAAGATGATAAGAAGATCAGAGAGAAGTTAGATGCTATTACAGTTGAGACAAACACCTTGACAAGCCCTAATGTCAAGATAAGTTCTATTGAGAAGAACATAAGGAAATTGAAAGATGAAATTAGAATGATAGCAGAGGAGAAGAATAGATAGATGATCAGGGTTAACATCTTGAGAGAGCATGTCTCAATCAAGATATCAATTTTTGAAGATCAAATTGAGCAGTGTCTTTCAGCAAAGACATCATTTTAGAAGTTTAGCTTCAATTCCCTGCAAGCTTGTCAGATAGTAGCATACGGATTGAGTACTCTACTCAATGTTGCTGAATCCATTAGGATGATATGTGAGAAATATTTTGAATCCTTGAAGTTAGAGTTTGGTGATTGTGTTGCAAGCCTACCAGCTTTGCAATAACTGATAATAAGGTATAAAGTTTTTGAAATTTTTGTACACCCTATCTTTATCATTGTTGTCAAAGGGGGAGAGATAGTAGCAGAAAATTGTTTATATGTTGAGGAAGGATACTAATAGGGGGAGGTATTCTATGGAGTATGATATTGTATACATATTGTATAAACTTTTGGCCACAAAATTTTGTATAAGTGTTTCTGAAGTTTTGTTTGCACACTTAGCCAATTTTCCCATATGTTGCCACCAATGACAAAGGGGGAGATTGTTGGAAATTTGGTGAATGTGGATGCATAGATGTTGTCATTATGGCAACATATGATCTCTATTAAGAGCGCAAAATCTAGAATGCAAGTATGCAAAGTTGAAGAAAGAAATTGTCTAAGTTTGGATACAATGATCCTGACAGAGCACCCGATGAAGATTTAGTTAGCGACGTCCACTGGAGAAATATTTTTGTTTTTACAATTAACTAAAGCTTCTATAGATTATGAGGATACCTCATCTTAGTGGGCATAAAGTTTGGAGTAGTACAGACAAAGTTATTCAAAGTTTATCGAAGATAGTTTTGTAGACAGAGCAGTTTTGGAGACAGTTTTAGCGAAAGAGTTAAGGGATTATTTTTGCTTGTCAAAATAATGACTTAACATTATGAAGGGAAAACATCCTAGATTTTTACTCTTGGATAATTATTTTGGATGCCAACCATGTAAATTTATTAGCTTTAATAACTCATATATTAGGCATACTTGAAATGTAATGAAACATGGAAGTGATATGTAAAAAGAAAGAAAAGATAACTTGCGATAGTTGTATATTGTGATAGCAGCAAAGGCTATTAATGTGAAGTTGTAAGCAGTATCATATTACAGTTAGAAACATTTTTGTATTACCTGTTTGGGCAGTGAGCTTAGCTAGTGATCAGGTTTTGTAATCTAACTCCTAACAGGGTTAAGGCTTCTAACAAGGCCTAAAGTCCTTTAACTAGGATAGATCTACTATATATTGTAAATTGACTCCTAGCAGGGTCCAATATCCCTAACAAGATACTTTTGATTAGTGATCTTTGTGGGTACCATCCCCACCGGGGTTTTCCCTTGGCCAGGGATTCCTCGAGAACATATGATGTGTTATGAGTTCTTTCTATTTACTACTATGTTTGTTAATCAGCTTGATAATCTTTGTATGCACTAAAGTAATCTATTATATCCATAAGTGGGCAAAAGAAAAAGTTTGTGAAATACTGATTCACCCCCCCCTCTCAGTATTTCCAATTTCTAATAGTAAGCATTCTCACATTTTATTCTATCATTAATTATAGGGGTACCTTTACCTTTCATAGTGCATGGGGCATCATTTCCCATTCTTACAGATCCACCATTATATTCAACTAATTCATCAAATTTATCTACATCACTTGTCATATGATGTGTGCAGCCACTGTCAATGATCCATGTTTCATTCTTTCTTATCTGTGAGATCAGGGTAGATTCATCTTGGTTTTCATCTTCTTTTGAATCTTCCTTCATTGCAACAAATACTACCTCTTCATCATCAGAATCAAACTCAGAGTTAGTATTTTCAGCTATATAACAAGCCTTTTTACCTTTGTCCTTTCGGTCATTTCTATTACTATGTCGGTAGCTTTTGTTAACTCTCCTCCCATAACTTCCTTCAGATTTATCTCTCGATTCATCATCATCATTTCTTTTTTGAGGACATCTAGCAGCAATATGACCTACTTCCTTACAATTAAAGCATGCCAAGGGTAACTTACCTCTATATCTCCCTTTACCTTTTAGTAATCTTCTAGCCATTAATGCTTCAAGGTCATCAAGGTCATCATCAGTATCAATGTCATTATTATTTCTATTTTTCTTGCTAGATTTCCCAATCTTCAGAGAAGACATGAAAGCAGACTCAACAGAAGGTACAACACTATTATCAAAATTGTTCAACTCAAAAGTAGTAAGCTTACCGACTAAGGTATCAAGTGTAAGATTGGATGTGTCTCAGTTCTCATGAATTGCTAATACTCTAATTGCATAGATAGGTAGTAGGGTTCTGAGGATTTTTCTGATTATAGTCTCTTCTTCAATTACTCCATCAGAAGCTCGTATAGCATAAACAACCTCTTTAATTCTATTTGAATATTTAGCAATATTTTCTTCTTCTTTCATTCTCATTTCATCAAATTTACCTCTTAAGCTTTCTGCTCTAGCTCTTTTGACAGATGTGTTACCACTATATACTTGCTCTAATCTATCCCACATTGCCTTAGTAGTAGTCAATCCTTTGAGTTCTTAAAATTCAGTGTCGGTACAGGCAGCAACAAGTTCCATCATTGCTACATTGTGATCATGCTTGTCTTTTAGTTGTTCCATAGTCAGAGGATCCATTGGTTCACTATAGCCAATTTTCATAAAATGTAGTGCATCTCCACCAATTCTAGCTATATGTAATTTCATTCTTTGTTGCCATACTGAGAAGTTGTCTTTGTTCAGTCTAGGCACTTCCCTCTTACTCATTTTGTGATCTTTATGCTCAAGTCCTTAAAACTTTGTTTCAAGCAACCAAACAGCTCTAATACCAATTGTTAGAATAACTGAGAGGGGGGTGAATCAGTTATCCAAGTCCCAAAACAAAAATGAGTAATCCAAAATACTATTTCTCTAATTTCTATCAGGCGGTAAACATATATATGATTCACTATCAATGTTTTTACTGATCTTCAGTTAAAGCTCTTTAGTAGTTACCGATCAAATCAAATAGCTAAAATGTAAAGTATGATAATAAACAATCATCACAATAAACACATAACACAATGATTTAACGTGGAAACCCTGTTAAGGGGAAAACCACTTGGGAACCAACAACCCAAAAATTTCACTCTTCTGAAGTGAGGCCTGTGAGGACCCAACCCTGTTAAAGGTTACAGTAAAGATTGTTAGGTGTGACCTAGTTAGAGGATTTTGCAGTAGAAGTTATCTTTCAATCTTATGTCACTCACTATGCTAATTTACAGGATAACAATGTTTCACTTGCTAGAATGAAACACAAATAAGACTTAAAAGTCCACTCGGTTAAGAGATTTTCACTATTTACAATTATTAGAAAGTAACAGTAGGTTAATCTGCCTTAATACAACAAATTGTAGTTGCAGATCAGTGTTATGCTTAACAATGTTTTTTGACCAATATATCACTTCAGATCTAATATCAATATCACTTACAAACAATCAGTTATGTGCTTTGTGTAGCTCGGTTTGTTTATTGTGCAGCTCAGTTTCTATAGCTCGGTTCAGTAACCTGTTTGATCAGAAATGCATGAATGCTAGTTCACACTCAGCTTCTACAGTATCTCCTTTTTTTTCTTTAAATAAACATGTAATCCATTTTATTTTCATCCATCAGATTTTTCCGCTTAATCATATCCACTGATTTTGCCACTTTAAATTTCCTCAGCTGATGTGTCATTAACACATTTCATGTTAGGAATGAATGCAAAGTGTTTTGGCAGTCATTCTATAGCAGTTGTTGTTTCATTCATGACTTGGATTGTCATTGATGTCAACACAATGATATTCTGGATATTAGCAGGAAAGTAGGTACAATTTTGTTTTGGGCACATGTTGTATTGTAGATTGGATTTTTTGGAGTTGATGGTATGTTCTTTGGTGTTTTATTAACCTATGGTTAACAGTGCAAAAAGAAATTCATTCATTTGTGAGAGTTATGAGCATTTTGGTGAAAGCAGTGTTTAGATAATGTTTCTGTGTAGCGATGTTCAGAAATTGGAGGATATCTCTTAGCTGGGATGGAATCTGATTTTGCATAGTTAAATGGATGTTGGAGACTCATTAATGATGATGTGGTTCATAGTGCAAACTTTGAGGATATGTTTGGAGAAAGTTACAGTAACTGGAAGCCAACAGTTTTATGTGAATTCTATGTGTAGCGTGTAGAATTTATTATTTTGTAATTGAGGACCGACTCATTTGTAATTATTTGAGTTTGGTATATAAGAAGGAATTTTTTCCTTATTGTAATGTGTACTATGAAGAGTGATATCTGAATATATGCATGAAGTGAAGAAAAGAGCTAATTCAGTCATGAAGGAAGACTTGTGAGTACAGAGATCTGAAGTTGTGATCTTGTGTAGTAGAGAGTGCAATTTCGGCACAGTGTGAAGCGGGTAATATATTTCATATTATTCTATTGAATAATTATAAGATCTTTTGGATAGTGGGTTTAGAGATCTTACCTTGAAGCTATTTCGGCAGTGAGTCCTTCTGTCTTCCATAAACTCTTAACTGGGTTAGAATCTTTTAACATGGATTCAAAATCTCCTAACAGGGATTTATATGTACTGAATGTATTTCATAAGACTCCTAACAGGGTCCATCCTCTAATAAGGAACTTTCATATTAGTGCATCATTTTGTGGGCATCATTCCCACCGGGGTTTACTCTTTTCAAGAGGTTCCCTAGTTAACATATCTTGTGTTATTGTGCAATTGTGTATGATTATCTTTCTATGGTTGATCAGTACATTGATTATATTGTTTAAAGCTATTGAATGGATAAATTATTAGATAAATGATTCACACCCCCCCTCTCAGTTATCTTGGGGATCTTTAATTTCTAACAATTGGTATCAGAGCAACAGGTCCTTGAAAGAAAAGTTTAACAACTTAAGGATATCCATGGCGAATTTTAGAAAAGAAAGCCCTAAGTTTGATGGAGTAAATTTTGACAGTTGGAAAGAAAAGATGAAGACACATCTATTGTGTTTAGGACCAAGTTATTGGTTGATTACAAAGAATGAGAAGACTATCATTGAGGAAGACAATGTAGAGGCAGGAACTAAAGATGAACTAGATCTATTCATGTGTAACATACTTGCAAGAGAAGCACTTTTATCAGCACTACCAGAGAATGAATATAGTCAGGTAAGATGCTTGAAAACATCTCATGCGATTTGGAAAGCTTTACATTCTACTTTTGAAGGTGATGGACATGCAAAGAAGGCTATATTATATAATTGGATTTTTGCATTTGAAGATATTAGAATGATGGAAGATGAATCTATTAGAAGCTATATTGGTAGGTTGTCTGAGATTGTGACAGGAATAAAGTCTTGTGGAGGTGATAAGATAGAGAATGAAGTGATATGGAAAATTCTGAGAACCTTGACACCAGTATTCAAGTAGACAACGTAGATGATTGAACAAGTGATACCTTGTGCATCGAACTTTTCAAGAGAGACTCTTCTTGGAAGATTAGAAATAGTAGAGATGAACTTGAGATTATCAAAAGAGCTACCTCGAATGGAAATAGCATTCAGTGCTCTTAGAATTAGACCTACAAGAAGTACTAGTGTGAATGGAGATTATGCCAGCAGTACCAAATCTGAGGAAGATAAGAAGATTGAAGAAGGTATTGAATTACTTGTAAAAAGAGAACCAGATGGTAAGAAAATCTTTAAATGTTGGACTTGTCAAGAATATGGTCATTTTGCATCTAAATGTCCTAAAAGAGTTAAGAAGTATAGAAGCAACTTTAAACCTAGGAGATCTAAAGAATGTTATTATGCAAATGATGAAGATCTTGAAGTAGGAATTGAAAAACATTTAAGTGACAGTGATAATGATAACTTATAGGAAATAGGATTTGTAGCAATTAAAGAAGAAAGTTCTGAATCTGATAAAAGGGAAGAAAAAGCATTAGTTTCACAAGTTGAAAAGAAATATGATTGGATTATAGATAGTGGTTGTTCACATCATATGACTAGAGATAAAAGAAATTTTGTTAAGTTAGATAATTATGATCGAGGAATTGTTAGGGTTGGTAACAATGCACCTTGTTTGATTAAGGGTATAGGATCTATTACTCTTGATGGAAAGACTAACACTGATGATGTTTACTTTGTTGATGGACTAAGACATAATCTACTAAGCGTTGGACAATTGGCTGACAAGGGTTATCAAGTTTGGTTTTCTGAGAAAACTTGTGTGATAAAAGATAAAGATGGAAATCTGATTGGAAAAGGATCTAGAACCAGAGGTAATGTATTTTAGTTGAATCCTATTGAGATGACATGTTTAATAACTAGGATTGATGACAGTTGGTTATGGCATAAAAGGTTTTGTCATATAAAATTTGATAATATTGTCAAGGTGAGCAGTACACTTGCGGTAAGAGATTTACCTAGAATTATGAAACCTACTAACATGATTTGCAAAGAATGTATGATGGAAAAGTAGAAAAAGAGTTCATTTCCCAATAAGAAGTTCACATTGGCAAAGAAGTTGGAGATTGTTCATAAAGACTTGAGTGGTCCTACTAGGACTAGAGGATTCTATGGTGAAAGGTATTTTATGATTCTTGTTGATGATTTTACAAGAATGATGTGGATTGCATTTTTGAAAGAAAAATTTGAAGCATTTGATAAATTTAAGATCATGAAAAGAAAAATTGACAATGAATGTGGAATGAAGATTAAGTGTCTAAGATCTGATAGAGGTGGTGAATTTACATCTAGAGAGTTTAACACTTTTTGTGAAATGAATGGTATTAAGAGACAACTTTCAGCCCCTAGAACACCAAAACAAAATGGTATTGTAGAAAGAAGGAACAGGCCAATAACTGAAGGAGCAAGAGCTATGTTGTTTGAAAATGATTTGGCTAAATTTTTTTGGAGAGAAGCAGTGAACACAACAGTATACACTATGAACAGAGTACAAATCAGAGTAGATACAAACAAGACACCTTATGAATTATGGTTTGGACATACACCCTCAGTTAAGTATTTTAGAATTTTTAGAAGTAAATGTTATATAAAGAGAGATGATGATATAGGAAAGTTTGATCCTAGAAGTGATGAAGGAATATTTCTTGGATATTCTTTTTAAAAAAAAGCATATAGATGTTATAACAAAAGAACTAAGACTATTGTTGAAAGTGCAAATGTAAAAGTTAATGAGAAGTTTAAAATTCAGGAAAGAATGCTTGATTATGAATCTGATGGAGAAGCACAACCTCAGCCTAACATTGAAAATGCAAAATTATTTTTTGAAACTAACAATGATTTTCTGAATGAAATTCATACTGAAGAAGACAGAGAAGAAAATAGAGAAGAAAACAAAGAAGAAAATAGAGAAGAAAATAGAGAAGAAAGCAGAGAAGAATCTACAGTCGGAACAAGATCAATAACTATGACACCTAACAGGTATACTTCAAGACATCACCCTGTTGAGCAAGTTATTGGAAGTTTAGATAGAGGAGTTTTGACTTGAATAAGGTACATTTATGTTTGATTTCTCAAATTGAACCTAAGACTACTAATGAAGCTTGTGAAGATGAACATTGGATCAATGCTATGAAAGAAGAACTAGAGCAGATTGAAAAAAACAAGACATGGGAATTGGTCCCTAGACCTGAAGACAAGAATGTGATTGGAACAAAGTGGGTATTCAGAAACAAGATGAATGAACAAGGAGAAGTAATAAGAAACAAAGCAAGATTGGTATGTAAAGGATATTCACAACAAGAAGGAATTGACTATGAAGAAACTTTTGCACCTGTGGCCAGACTTGGAGCAGTGAGAATGTTTCTAGTATATGCAACTTACAAGAAATTCAGAGTGTATTAGATGGATGTGAAGTTAGCATTTTTGAATGGTGAATTGGAAGAAGAAGTCTACATTAAGCAGCCTGAAGGTTTTCCTTTGACACAAGAAGGAGATATGGTATGTAAGTTAAAGAAAGCTTTATATGGATTAAAACAAGCACCTAGAACCTGGTATGCAAGATTGGATAAGTATTTATTGAAATTGGGATTTATAAAAGGAACAGTAGATAGTAACTTATACACAAAAGAAATTGAGAATGGTTTGTTGGTTATATTTATATTTGTTGATGATATTATCTTTGGAGGAGAAGATGAAGCTAGTGACAAATTTGTAGATGAAATGAAGACTGAATTTGAGATGAGCATGATTGGAGAAATGAAATATTTTTTGGGATTACAGATAACACAAAGCAAGGAAGGTATATTTGTAAGTCAGACTAAGTATTTAAATGAATTATTGAAAAGATTTGGAATGGAAGATTCTAAACCTGTTGGAACACCTATGGTAACTGTGTAGACACAAAAAATTGGCAAAAGCCTTAAATCAATCAAAAGGTGCATCAAATCATCAAAATAGCACGAAAAATCAATAAATGGAACAAAGGCAATTCAAATCAAAGGAAAATTCAATTAAATGATTAAATGATTAAATAAAACTTGAAAAGGGGAAAAACACTACGAAATTGATTAAATTCAATTAATGACATTGTTGTTGAAATAAAAAAATCAAAATGAACATCTTACCCTTCATGGCTAAATTTAATTACTTTAATTAATTAATAAATCATAATTTCCCTCAACAAAGCAAAAAGGAGACAAAATGGACACAAATCACTCACTTTTGTTGAAATGGTCCAGCCTTTTGAAACCATTTAAATGTTTGTCCCCCCATTTATGGACAAAGCAAAGCCAATTGACCTTACCCAAGCATAACCATGGTTATCTCACTCTACCCCCTACCCTTGGGAAAATCCTATATATACAAGGCATTTTGAGGCATTATTCATCCACTCCATATCTTTGAATTGCAGCAAAGCTCTGTCAATTTGCATCCATATCACTCACTTATCATTTGTCATTGCTAATTAGCTTAAATTGCTTTGATCATAGTAGATTGTTCATCAAATAGAGCTAGAATTTGATAGAATAGATCTAAATTTATATATCATATAGCTTAATTCTCATCTTTAGAGTTTCACTAGTGAGGATCATAGCTGAGAGCCTCATTTACCACTTTATTTTAGAGATCCATGAGATATTTAGATTAATTGTGCATTATTTAGATTAGTTTGCTTTGAATAGTGTAATTGTCCTTTAAATCTTGTTATTTCATGAAGGTGTAAATCACTCACACACAAATGGCACCCACCGTGGGGCTCTAGGCCTCAAATTCATCATTATTTCCATGTTATTTGCAAAATTTAGGCTAGAATTGCATGAATTTGCTTACTGTTTGCAGGTTACAGAAAAGAAATCACGCCTACCAGTAAAGAAGTCACGCCTAAAGAAAAGAGATGTCACGGATGGAAATTAAAATATCACCTACAGTCTGAACTATTACGCTTGTTAGACTGCAGAATCACGCTTTTTGCCAAAGAAATAACGCGGTCAGAAATCAAACTCTCGCGTCTTGGACAAATAGTTGATGCCTTTAGTCATTTAAATGTCGCGTGATCAGAATTAAAAAGCCGTGGTCGAGGAATCATTTTACGTCTGGTGTGAAGGGAGTACTCTGCCTTATTCATTTAATTTCTCACTTCCTTCATTTTAAATGTCACCTTTGATTAATGAAATATCATTTTTCTAATATTAGTTTGTCGCGTATAATAAAGATTTCACGCGTAGGTACAATTTGATATCGCACCTGGTTATTTTAATCTCGCTTGAGCCCCTTATGGTGACGCTTGTGGTTAAAGTAATCATGTCTTTATTAAATTAGATCTCGCGTTTAGTATAGACAATGTCGCTTGACTGTGCATTTATATTTTATCAGAATAATTATTGTTGTCGCGTCTGGTAAAGATTTAACGCTTAGGTAAAATTTGATATCACATCTGGTTATTTTAATCTCACTTGAGCCCCTTAAGGTGACGCTCATGGTTAAAGTAGTCACGTCTTTGTTAAATTTTATCTCGCCTATAGTCTGGATAATGTCGCGTGGCTGTATTTTCTATATTTTATCAAAAATGTTAAAATGATGACTATATTCTAACTTCACGGTCATTTTTTTTCTGTCTCAGGAGTATGGTCTGTCATAAGAAAGTTCAAAAACCAAAGAGAAGACATAACTTAGAGGAGAAATTGATTGCTAAGAGGATAAGAAAGGAAAACCGGGTACACTCTACTTTTGTTCTCAACAATGATTTAGAAAAGGAGGTAGAATTATATGCTAAATACATTGCTATTGTAGATGCTTACAAACAAAAATACATATCATTAAATTGGGAGTTTAGTCCTTAAGTTTGTAAGAATTTTGCAAATATTTTGGTAAAAAGAATCAAAAGCATAATCAACTATATCATTTTAAGCATTGATTTTGGTTTCCCCTCACTTTGTTTGTATTGTGCCGACTAACTTGCTAGTGGAGAGAACGTTTCATTAAGGTAAGGGAAGGATTTGGAGAGAAAAATGAGAAATCTACTACTTAAAAATGCGCCTAGTCTTTGCTAGCATCGTTTGAGGTATTTCTCTCATCAAGCTTGCACATTCCCTTAGCTTGTGGCATTTCAAAGTTCAAAACATAGTTTAATCATAAAAAGGAAAAAATAAACACTTCAATTCTAAGAACCCCTTTGTCACGGGGTTGAAAAAGAACCAAATTGATTGTGAGTGTTTGGGATAAGGGAAAAGCAATAGGGATATGCTCTTCACTCTTTGAGTGAATCAAATTCCCAAACTTGCTCTACCAAATCCACTTTTCATGCTTTCAAATGAACATGTTTAAAACTTAGTGGGCTCACCTCCCAAGATTGCCTTAAAAGGGCCGGTGAGAGGGACAGCCCAAAGTGGGATACACTTGCTTTTGCCGCGAGAATTTGACCCACTATAAAATGAAACGCGTGTATCCTTAATGGGGTGCACGACAAAAAGGATTTTAGCTCTTTCAAACTTCCTCTAGTAGTCTTAACAGATTGCGCAAAATCATGCTTCGGTGCGTGTGGGAAGCCCCTTAACATACTTGGGGGATGAAAGGCTAAGATCTATTTTGAACAGAAAACTTACTACATAACGGTAAAATAGAAAAACTACCTATTAAAGCCATGTTTACGAACCAATTATGTGCTAGGTAGATTGCGTGGAAGCTATTCTTGTGTTTCAACTTGTGAAAATGTTCAAAAATACACACATTAGAGTATTCTAGGAATATGGTACCCAATTGATGTGTGTGTTGAGATTGTTTTTATATTTTCAAAAAAAATATTCCAAAGTTATTGATCAAAACATCATTAAAATTTTAAACCATTTAAAATTGATCAAAAACCTTTACCTTATTCCAAAAACCAACTTATCAAGAGAAGAAGTCAACATACCCTTAAAGTTTGTTCATGCTTGTTATTACAAGATCACTCTCTATAAAGAAAACATTACAAACAGACGGGACCTACAAAGGAGAAGAGCTTCCATTTCTGAACGACACTTTCATTACTTCATGAGTGATTGAAAAACCCACTAAGGCAAAGGACACCAACAAGATGTTTACGGCACCCTAGGAAATATCGATTCTAACAACCAAGGGAACAACATGAATAGGGGTATGGATCCTAACAACAATCAAGGAAATTCTAATAATGGAGGAAGAGATCCTAATTCCCAAGAGACAAATTCACAAGGCAACAACTTACTTCCTCCTCATAATACAAACCTACCCCCAACTGCGGAAGAAGCCACGGTTGAAAGAGCATTAGAGGCAAGACAATGCCCTTATTTCATAGAACTAATGAAAAAGACCATGCTTATGGATAAAGAAAAAAACTTCATGGACTTGATACAAATGGGGGTAAAGCTACCTAAAGATTTTGACATAGAACAACTAAAGCCCAAGGAAATAGAAGACCCTATGGAAGCAATAAGGGAACAATTCAAAGCATTACAAATGGAAATCGACAGTTTGAAACAAAACGGGGCTCCTAAGCCTTTCTCTATTGAAACATTATGTCCTTTTCCATTCGATAAGAGCTTGGTCATGGTGCCTTTTCCCATTAATGTAACATTTCCTAAATATGAGAGGTATGAAGGAACATCTGATCCACATGATCATCTTCGGGGGTTTTGTGCATTGAGTCTTGAATTCATGCATGAATCAACCTATTTAATGAGACTATTCCCAAGAAGCTTGGGAGGAACGACCATGGATTGGTTTTCAAAACTACCATCCGGCATAAAATCCTTTGAAGAATTAGCTTCTAAATTCATGACTCATTACTCTTATAACATCAAACATGAGGTCACAATGATAATGTTATGTAACACGAAGCAACAAGATGGAGAAGCCTTCCTCACATCCTTGCAAAGATGGAGGACTGCATTTGCTAGATATCCAAGAAGTGTACCAGAAAAAGAAAAAATGGATATCTTTATTAACGGTTTAAGAAGCGAATTAAATTATAGACTAAGGATGCAATGTCCTAAAACCTTCCAAGATTTGATTGATAACGGAATTACAACGGAAGAAGTGTTGATTAAGAGTGGAGAGTTGAAATTGTACAAGGAAAATAAGAACAACTCTAACTCCAACAACAACAATACCAACAATAACAACAATCAAAATAAAGGTTGGTACAATAACAATAGCCATTATGCTGCAAAAAATAACAACAAAGGCATTGTTAGTGATGGTGTAGTGGAATCCAGCAACTTGAAGGTGATTCCATTTTCCCTTACAAAGACACCAAATCAAGTGAATAATACTCATCAAGCATATAATGCACCTTCCAACAATAACAACAATGCCAACAAGAATAATCAAGCAAACAAGGATCAAAATAGCAAGTATGATAAGTATTTGAAGCCCACTCCTTCAAGACACTTTACACCCTTGGGAGAATCACTTGAAACTGCATTAAAGGCTCTCATGGCTAACAATGTTATTACATTACCCGCTATTAAGCCTTATGAACCAGACCACAAGCCGGGCTGGTGGGATGCTAAGAATCATTGTGAATATCATAGGATTCGGGGGCACACTACAAATGAATGTCTACAATTAAAGAATGTGGTGCAAGACTTGATAGATAATAACATAATCACTATTGATGGATCCCAAAATAATGAAGATCATACAGCCTTCAAACAACCTTTTTACAAACATGATAAAGGTGAGTCATCAAATGGAAAGAAACAAAGTGCCAATAATCTCAACTTTGCGCCATCATATGATCATATTGTTAATGCTATAATAATTAATGAACAGCCTCAAAAGGAAGCAACAAATGTCATTACAAGAGGGCAAAATTTTAGAATGACTTTACAAGGGATAGTCCCTCAAAACACCAGTATCCCACAATCCAACATTGTGGTCAAACAACCTCCTACAGCAGCAAGGCCTTATAGTTTGGTGGACCAATTGCAACGTACTCTAGCACAAGTCTCAATCTTAGAGTTATTGAAGTTGTCACCGAATCATAAAGAGATTTTTGAAAAAGCTTTGGAAGAGACACATGTTTCTACTACCTTAGGGGAATAAAAGTTTCAAAATATGGTAGGACATCTCATGGCTCCTCATTGTCTTTCATTTTTTGATCAAGACGACATGTCTATAACTCATCCTCAAAATTTGCCATTACATATAGAGGTTTTGATCAAAAGGCATAGAGTCAAAAGAGCCCTTATTGATGGAGGGGCTGGTCTTAACATATGCACATTGAGTCTTGTAAAATCCTTAGGTCTATCTGAGTCTTGCATTGACTCTACAAAGAAAATCACCATAAAAGCTTACGACGAAGCTGAAAGAGCTTCTAAAGGCATGATTGTGTTGCCCATCCAAGTGGGACCAGTCAAGAAGGAAACCAAGTGTCAAGTGTTGGACATGAAATTAACCTATAACATCTTATTGGGAAGACCATGGATTCATGAGATGCAAGCTGTCCCATCCACATACCACCAATGCATCAAGTTCCCATACATGGGTGAAGAAATCACAGTTGGAGGAGACTCAAATCCATTCCAGTATT
Source organism: Chamaecyparis obtusa (assembly GCA_027943335.1). Classification (NCBI taxonomy): domain Eukaryota; kingdom Viridiplantae; phylum Streptophyta; class Pinopsida; order Cupressales; family Cupressaceae; genus Chamaecyparis; species Chamaecyparis obtusa. The sequence goes on along the minus strand of BSBK01002556.1, from coordinate 308,892 downwards.
GTAATGCACTCAAACCCTTGCATGAATTATACATTCCACATAATCATGAAGGAGTTGATCCAAGAATCACCAATGAAGATGCACAAAATCCTCTTCAAGCTAGCTCAACTACATCAACTAAGGGCAAGGAAAAAGTGAGCTACGAGGGTCCAAATATAATGGAAAGTCCATATTTAGCACCTAAATTGGAGACAGTGATCTACAAACCTACTAAAGAGGAAAAAGAAAAAGCTAAAGAAGATCATTACCAATACATGAGTGAGATGATGAACAAATTTGACAAACAATGCAAGATTAGTTCAAAAGGGGTAGGAGAATATTCAGTTTCTCTATTTGACATGCCCATGTCCCCCAAATCACATGGTAAACCATCAAAAGAACATCTTCCACATAAGTATAATTCTTATTTTGTGAGGGAAGATAGCAAAGCAACATGGGATAAGGAAGAAGATGATGTCCTTCAATGGCTTTATCATGATGAGGATGATACCTTAGACACTCCCATGGAAAGAATTCAGCATGTCAATATACAAACCGAACAATATGGGAAAGGATTTGATATTATGCAAAAGATGGGATACAAAGGAAGAGGACCCCTAGGCCAAAGAAATAGAGGATTATTAGAACCTATTGAACCTATTTGGAAGGCAAGTCATGAAAAATCCGGAGTAGGTTTTCAATACAAGGGAGAAAGTTGAAGTCCAATGCATGATTCTCATCCTCAAATAAATGCATTAGAATCCAAAGGAGATAGTGATGACTCTCAGGATTATGAATGGGATACTTTATCAGATGAGTCATGTCAAGATAAAGAAGTCATTGCTATACATACTTATGCAAAAATCCCAAAACAAGATGCTCCAATTAATGAAGAACCTCCTATTCAAAGGCCTAATATAGAACAAGCATCTAATAGTGGAGCATGGATAGAAACATTTTGGACACCTTCAGAGGAGGGAAATTCAAACGTTAGTTTTAACCCGCTTGTGGTTTTTCCCACATTGTTTCCCGTAGAGGTTGACGAGGATTCAAGCGAAGGGGACTTTGACCCTGCTTCCATGGATCATCTTGAGGAAGAGCACATCATAGATATAAATGATACAATGTATGAACCCTCAAACAAAGTCATGTCCATAAATCCTATTGATGATACCTTACCCAATAACTCCTTAATTTTGATGCACCTGGAACTCATTGATTGGGATCAAACTGAACCACATGACTTACTTTACTTCCCAAATGACCAAGCAACAAACCAATATCTCAATTCGGTTGAACCCTCTTTCACCAACGAACTCAATACAGACATAATGACAACAACAAGGGTCCAATCTCTTAGTCAAAAAAAGAAAAAAACTGAAAAAAAATAAAAAAATGAGAAGTTCTAATTGTGAAAACCCAACTGTGGCACCATAAGAACCAAAAACAATGAAAATAAAAGACGTCTCTTTTGGTGAAAACCCAACTGTGGCACCATTAGAAGAGAGATTGGATACTTTTCCTGAACATGAAGAAGAACGGTCATCTATTCTTATAGAACCAACAGAAAAAGTTAACATTGGTACAGAACTAGAGCCAAAGGTCATACACTTGGCTACATCACTTACATCTCTTGAAAGGAAAGACTTTATCAAATTCTTCCAAGAACAACAAGTAAATTTTGCATGGTCATATGCCGACATGCCCAGACTGGATCTTGATTTCATAATACATCATCTGAATGTTAGACCCGGAGTTAAACTTGTGAAGCAAAAACTAAGGAAAATGCACCCACATGTGGCTCTCCTAGTCAAGGCAGAATTGGAAAAATTGTTAAAGGTGGGGTTCATAAGAAGAGTAGCATATGCTGATTGGATCTCTAACATTGTGCCAATTACTAAGCATGATAAATCTATCTGTGTGTGTACGGATTTTAGAGATTTAAACCTTGCATGTCCCAAAGATGACTTCCCATTTCCAAGCATTGATACTATAGTGGATCTGACAGCAGGTCACGCAATGTACTCATTAATGGATGGATTTAGTGGCTACAACCAAATAAAGATTGCTCCCGAAGACCAAGAAAAGACAGCATTTACTTGTCCTTGGGGTACTTTTTGTTGGAATGTCATGCCCTTCGGTCTAAAAAATGCTGGAGCTACATATCAAAGGGCCATGACAACTATTTTCCATGACATGATGCACACTTTCTTAGAAGATTATGTGGACAACATTCTAGCAAAGTCCCACAATAGAGAAGAGCATTTACAAATCCTAAGAAAAATATTCATTCGGTTAGAACAATTCAAAGTTAGATTAAACCCAAAGAAGTGTGCCTTTGGTGTCCAATCCGGCAAGCTATTGGGTTATATCATGTCAGCAAAAGGCATTGAAGTTGATCCTGAAAAAGTACAAGCCATTCTAGAAATGGAGATTCCAAGAAATATTAGCCAAATGAGGTCACTACAAGGAAAGATTCAATCAATAAGGAGATTTATATCTCAATTAGCAGAAAAGTGTCACTCCTTCACCAGATTGCTACACAAGGACACTACATTTATGTGGGATGAAGAATGTGATAAAGGCTTCACTATTTTGAAGACTTATTTGATAAACCCACCTATTCTTATGTCACCTATCAAGGGTAAAGAACTATTGTTATACATATCAGCCACAGAAAGGTCTCTAGGCATATTGTTGGCACAAGAAGATGAGCAAGGAAAAGAAAGGGCAATCTACTATCTTAGTAGAACCTTAATAAAATATGAACTAAATTATTCATTCATGGAAAGAGCATGTCTAGCAGTGGTCTTTGCATCTCAAAAACTAAGACATTATATGTTGATGCATAAGATCAAATTAATTGCCAAGATTGATCCTCTCAAATACTTGCGAAGTAAAACTACCTTAATAGGTAGAATAGAAAAATGGGTCATGATCCTAAGTGAATTCGACATTGAATATGTTGATAGAAGAGCAATTAAAGGATAAGTGATAGCAGATCACTTAGCAGATAACCCAATGGAATCTACACAAACCATTCAAATTGAATTTCCAGATGCAACAATTGTCAACATAGAAGCAAAGACATGGAAATTATATTTTGATGGATCTTATACACAAGGAGGTTCTGGAGTAGGTATATTATTGGTTACCCCTCAAGGGTACACCATTCCAAAGTCCTATAAACTCTTATTTCTGTGCACTAATAACATAGCGGAATATGAAACATTAGTCATTGGCATCAAAATGGCTTTGGAATGGAATATTGCAGAATTACAAGTGTATGGGGATTCCCAGCTCATAATCAATCAGGTTAATAATGAATACAATACCAAAGATATAACATTGATGAAATATAAAACCTTTATTGATGGATGGAAGAAGTACTTTGCTTTGATCACATTTGAACAGATTCCAAGAGAAAAGAATAGAGCAGCAGATGCCATGGCTACCTTGGCTTCATTATTACAAAAAGCAAATCAAAATGAGAAGTATGAGTTCTTGGTGGAAGAGTTGGTAAAACTAGCATTCAACCTTCCTGACACCCAAATTGTTGCTCTTTTACATGGACATGACTCTCCTTGGTATGGACCCATCTATACTTACCTTCAAGACCAAGTACTCCCCGTAGACCAAACTCGTGCCCAAAAATGTAACTTCATACACCAAGCCACCTGTTACCTAATCCTTTCAGACACATTGTATCGTAAGGGTCTTGATGGGATGTTACTTAGATGTCTAGAGGAAGAAGAGTCTAAGTTAGCTTTACGCGAGGTCCACGAAGGCATTTGCGGGTCACACTCAAGCAGTCTTAATCTACCTAAGAAAATCCTTCATTTAGGGTACTTTTGGACAACATTAGAAAAGAATGCTTGTCAATTTATGAAGACATGCAACAAATGTCAATATCATGGTAAAATGATACATGCACTGGCTCAAGAATTACACCCATTGATTACACCATGGCCTTTTTATCAATGGGTTTTTGACTTGATTGGAATCATACATCCTCCATCTTCAAACAGAGACAAGTATATCATCACAGCAACAGAATACTTCACCAAATGGGTGGAAGCAGTTCCATTAACAACAGTAACCGGCAAACAAATTTCAATGTTCATTTTGAACCACATAATTTGCCGCTATGGTATTCCACATGCCATTATCATGGATAATGGGAAACAATTCAAAAATCAGGATATTGATGAACTTTGCATGACATTTCACATTACACATCATTCATTATCCATTTATTATCCACAAGGCAATGGACAAGCTGAAGCAACGACCAAAAATATCCTCAAAATATTAAAAAGATCAGTTAACAAATCAGGAAGAGATTGGCATGTGCAAATAAATCCCGCACTATGGGCTTACAGAACTAGTATCAGAACACCTATAGGAGCCACCCCATTCTCTTTAGTCTATGGAACCAAAGCAGTTCTACCATTAGAAGTTGAAATTCCATCTCTACGGGTTTCATTAAGAGGATTGATCACTGATGAGGATTATAGGATTGCCAGACTGCAACAATTGGAATTGTTAGAGGAACACCAAACTCAAGCTTATGAGAATTTAAGAGTTTATCAAAACAGGATTTCATGCAATTACAACAAACACATCAAACCAAGAACTTTTCAAGTAGGAGACTTGGTACTAAGAGAAAATCCCAAAAATCAAGCTGAAAGGGAAGAGAAAGGAAAGTGGGAAGCTAATTGGATAGGCCCATTTGTGATAGTGTCATCCTTTGGAACTGGAACATATAAGTTATCAGATTGTAATGGTGAAGAATTACAAGAACCCATAAATAGCATTCATTTGAAGAGATTCTACACCTAAAGTAGATGAAAGAGTATAAAGAGTATCAGATGAGAGAGCGTCATAATTATTGTACATAGTTGAAAAGGGATCTTGAAAATACAAAAACATTTGAAAATGGAAAATACAAAAACATTTGAAAATGGAAAATCCAAAAACATTGGAAAGGAAGAAAGATCAAAAACAGTGGAAAATTGAGCATGAAGAAAGCAAAAACATTTGAAAAACTATCTCTTGGTGAAAACCTAGCAAATAGGTGCCAAGGTGATAAGGAAAAATACAAAAAAATTCAAAAAAATGAAAAATACAAAAAAAAATGAAAAAGAAAAGAAAGTGCCTTGGTGAAAACCTAGCAATAGGCGCCTCGGTAGCAAAAAAAAAAGAAAAAAAGAAAAAAAAGAAAAAAAAAAGCACCCAAAGGTGAAAACTTGGCAACAAGCACTTTTGGTTTCCTTAAGTCATTTCTTTCCTAGTCACATGTGTATATAATGCATCTCATCATCCCATTTGTCTAAACCTTCATTGCATCCGTCATTTGTACATAGTCATAATAACATTTTGTAGCATCATCCTTTGCATTGCCCAAAGTTGTCAAAACTGATACATCAAACACTTGGGGGTAGCATAAAATGGATTGGAAAGTGGGTACCTCAAAAAGGATTCAAACGAGCAACATTCAGTCACAAGCAGAAAGGGATCAACATTTTCAGAAGAGAGATCAGATTTTTGTAAACCTTTGATGGATATCATTGTTTACTAACCAAGAAGTTGACTACCACAACAAATCCTTGAGCCTAAATTGACTTATTATTCAGGATTAAAAATCAAACATCATTCCATGATCAAAACACTTGGAAATACTCTTTGAAGATCAGAAAACAATGCAAAACACCTAGATAGATTCTTTTGAAAAGTTGGTTAACAATCTGTTTACTTACATTAATTCAATTTGTATCAAGTCTTTTTAGCTAATCAATGATGTTTCGACTAGATTGGCAATGACAGAGACATGATATTTTTCTTGACTATGAAGTGAATGGTTGGAGGAAGATTCATTGCCTTATGATAATTCATCTAAAGACATGGTCATCAAAGAACCATCGAAGATTATCTTATAAAACAATGAGTTAACTTTTGTTTGTTTACGCAACCGGATACCTTGGATATTTAGATTCTTCATATCTAAATGACAAAATCCACTTGCAACATAGAATCTGACAAAATCAGTATTCGTACTCTCATGATTGTTTGTAATTAGTGATAGTCGTATCGACGAGACCGATGGGAAAGCAAAATGGAGGTTACCATATGAGCAATAAAAAGAAATATTCATATCATCATGTCAGTGGGCAGTGGTGATTGTATCGACTTTCTGGTCCCAAGTGCTCAATGATGAAAATATATCCTCGAGGCATTTATTTGCTAAAAGCTAGTGACACTTAGCTGCATTCATAGAAAAGATAATTGCATTCATAGAAAGGTTAAAATGCATTCTCATGTTAGATTAATTGCACATGCATTTTTTCCCAAGGGCTTCATTTCACATTAAAAAGGGGGTACATAACATCATCAACAAGGTCAAATCAGCAAGGACAACATCACCTCAACATCATCTTTTCTACAATAAAAACATGAGATTATACTTTTTGCATTCATTCCATATCATTAATCATTACATAGATATATTATCGAGGAAAAGAAGGAAATAATCATTTACATGTGCATACATCTAGATAGTGATACAGATTGCATAAATGAGAAAATAACACATCAAAAACAAAAAAACTTGCATCCATACATGAAGAAAGAAATGCATCCATCTATCTATATCATACATAAGATACATTGAATCAATAGACACATCCATTCAAAACAAATGCATTAGATAAACACATATAGTAGCATCTAAAGGTAATCTCATATATCATCAAGTAAAAAATAGGAAAGATCATAAATGTCCTCATATCACATGTCTACTCAAAAACTCAACGCATCAAGTATAACAATGATATCATAAATCAACTCTATAATCGCCCATCAATAGGGGCATCAATGTCAAACAAGTATCAAAGTACAACTAGAAAGGTGACACCAAGGTTACAAGAATATGATACAATATCAAGTATCTCAGCATCAGTACACAAATGATCAACAAGAGCACTCATAGCTCAACTCTCATCACCACTAGGAGGAGGCTATGGAGGAGGCTGTGATGGAGGCTGCTGAGGCAGCTGAAGAGGCATCTGACCAACCATAGCAACAAGGAGAGGAACCAATGGAGCTAGACCTGACACTAACTACTGAATCATAGAAGACATCTGGGATACTTCTGTCCGTAATGCTCCCACATCTGCTCGCAGCTGGACAGTACTAGAACTCTCACCAACCTCATAGGTACTCTGAGGATCACCTGTATCTATAGGAACTTTTCCCCGATCATGGGAAAAAGCTACTGGCATGTGTTGTGCACCTGTATCCTGACCATCCATGGTAGCCTACGGTAATCCCACTCCCGTATCCTATCCTGCAACTGAATCCTGCCTAGCAGCCCTCACATGGTCCTGACGATCTATCCTCTGTCTCTGTGCTACTTCAGGATGAGAAAGAGGAGGAGGTGGTGCCTATATCTGTATATCCCTTGCTCATCCTCTAAGTCTAATCACCACTCTACCTTGTGGTCTACCTCTATGTCTCCTCCCACCACCGACACCATCACCATCATCATCTCTTCCAGGCACTAGCTTTGCAGGGTCTGTAAATCGAGGCATAGGATGCTCCATCAACCAATCTAGATACTCCTGAGTAACCCTGACATCTCTAATGTGTAACCTCATATCCTAGTCCATATAACCAAGCCACGATATCTGCTCAATAGCATCATCATATGAAGGCATGTGTCCCCAAGTAGCCCTCTCTGCACTAGAATGAGCATAAATTGCTGATCCCTGAGGCATAGGCTGAATCTGCCCAAACTGCCGTAGCACTCTACTTGCCAAGAATCTCTCAAGGATAGAGTCGATCCTACCGATCATCCATCAAGGAGAAAACATATATGGTAACTCCAAGCTATCCTCTCTCCAATCCTCAACATCGACATATGGTCTCCAATAGACCTCATCCATATCATCAATCTGTCACCACCAATACTCCAAATAACCCAAGTGATGCTGTGTCACCATCCCAGTATACTGCCATGCAAAAGGATATCCTAAAGGTCAGTCTCGCTCTGATATCAGATGACTAACTGGTAAGTGCTCCCATATCCAAAGCTGCAAAATATGAATCCTAGCAGATAATGTAGCTGATCTCCTATAAACCACCTCATGAAGATCATGGTAAAGTTGTGCAAGCACACAAGATCCCCAATCAAATCATCGAGGCTGATGTAGCAAGTCCTCGATAATCCTACCCCAACCCACTTAAAATCCATGACCCTGATGATCAGGTAGTAACACGCCACCAATGATAGCACCTAACAACGCTAGTAAAATAGGAAATGAAGAAAATTGAGGCCATAGGATGCAATTATCACCAATGGAAGGATCTTCGAATACTCATTGATAATACGTCCCATCATATACTACATCATAAAATGTTATCTCTCCATGTGTCAGGATCCGCAGCAATCTATATACATCCTCAGGAGTAATAGTCATCTCTCCCTGTGGCAACCAAAAAGTGTTTGTCTCAGAGTGCCAACGCTCTGCGACATCGATAATCAAACCTCAGTTCATTTGGAGCCGAGGAAGCTCTAATACACATAATAAACCACATCACCTAATCACTCGTCTCTCGGCGTCAGTCAACTGCTCCCTCAGCTCCATCACCCAATGTGGTACAGTCCAAAGGTACAGAACAGGGACATACTCCTATTGAATCAAAACAATGGAATCACATGAGTAAACTAATATCAGGAAATCAAACAATCAATCACAGTCATTAATTTACATATACCTATCAGACCTACTAATCCTAACTCTAAGCATTAAGGAAGGATGATCCTAGTTTTATGTCTCTAAGCATTTGAGAATAAAATGAATGGACGATTAGACCCATGACCTATCATTCGTGATGAAGATTGATTTACCTTATCCTTCGATATCATAGTTATCAATGTCTTAATTCATTGTTGAAATCAAACAAGGGGAACACCCTAACTGAACATTCGATCCAATTCATTGACGTGATCGATATCAATCAAGTTGATGCAATCGAGCAATCAGACGTCATAGAAAAGTCTCAAATAACATAAAAAATTTTTCACTTACGCAACTTTTTTTTTAGGCGTCATTTCTTTTACCAGAGGCGACATCAAATTCGCCTTACGTGTGATTTTAATCATCCGTGTGACTTAATTTTACAGACACGATATAAGATTTTCATTAGGCGACATTTTATTATCTAAGGTTTTCACGCGATAAACAATCAAAATGCTTAAAACCCTAAGCGATATTAAATTGTCCGCAGGCGATAAAGGATTTTCTAGAGGCGTGAACAAAGCTAAGAAAGGCGATATTAAATTTACCAGAGGTGACATTTAAATTTTTCAAGCGTAACTAAAATGCACAGAGGTGACATTTCTTTTCAAAAATGCAGAATCAAAATTTTAAAAAGCATTAAATGAAGTCATAAATGCAATTTTCGAAACATGAGGAAAATTTGAATGACATACCGTGTTAGTGTTTGAACCTGCAGATTAATCAAATACTCAAATAATCCCAATGGATGTAACCTAGCAAGTCACAAACTACTAAGGTATTAAGGTTAAGACCTTCTTCACTTCGAGTAATATATACTCAGGCGGGTGTACCTCTATCAATTCAACATTCAGCTGAGCTCTGAATTGAGAACTTGCTCCTTCACTGCTCTGTTACTGCCTTCAAAGTCTAACTCAATAAGTTGCTAAAACTCTGAGTATAACCCAAATCATCATGATACACAACATCATGATATAGATAATAAAAATAGCAACACGATACAATGGCTTAAGGATATTCATCCTTCTTCCTTTTAGAGTTAAACTCAGGGAAGGGTTAACCTCGTCTATTGCTTCTTCAAAGCACTGAAATACATATTTATGAACTTGTCATAATATGACTCAAGTCTGGAAATTATGCATATAAAGTAAAATGTCAATCAATTATATATTGGATGGGAAACCAATGTAAGTGGATCTAAAACCAGTCCCTTATCCGCTGGGCATCAGAGTCAAACTCTACCTTCACATATATCTATTAAAATGAATACAATGAAACTCCAATAACATGCCTAACATATCATTGTTTCCATTCCTACACCTGTCATCAAATCCACATATAGATATTCAATTCCCAGAGACCTCCCCTAAGATTTTACTCTTTCCTTGAAAGATACTTAAGCTCAACCCCTACATTCACCTTGTGAAAGATGTATTTAAACTGTCTTACAATTTAAATGCATAAAGAAACTAAAACACTCCACATGTAAAGACAATCAAATTGTAGTAACAGAACTCCAGTGTATTTGTATTAATTGATAAAATGCATTCGTACAATTTTCCTTGATTTCACAGAAAATCAGGTTCTATATTTCAGACCTCTCCTTTACAAAAATATTTTCCAACCTCGATCATCAATAGGAACAGACTATTTATACTAATCAACCCTCCTGGAATCCTCGTAAGGATGCAACAAGCTTCGGATGGCTGATAGAAAATTGTGCTAGAAAACAAAAGAAAATACAAACAGAAAGATATTTAATAAAGACAGCAAGGCGTATTTTCAGTTCTGAACAACTTCCACAGCTGGCACCTTTGTTTGTAGATATTTTTAGAGCAGTTACCAAGTTTGTCATATGAATGATGACTGCCATTACAGGCTAACTTACATCATTCTCTGTTTGAACACGCTCTCCCTCAAATTCTGGATCAGGTGCCAAGTGCGATCTATTCTTCTTCCTCCTCCGTCAGCTGGATGACCGGTTTCTTCTTCTTCTTTGTGATTAGCTTTTCCCAAGCTGCCACATCATCATCGGATGGCCAGTCGTAACTCTGCAGCTCCTGTAACAAGTTGACTTGCCGTTCCCATGTAGAATCAGTCACATTTTTAACTTCTGATATAAACTTGATGCAGTCACTTTCAACTTTGAATAAACTATCAATTATATTGTTAGTTCCTTCCACGTCCAAAGCCTTATTATCTTTTAGGAAGGCATCTTGATTGATGACCAACTGACCCATTGACAGCTTCCAATCTTCCAGCTTAACCACATTTCCATTGTCATCATATACCGGGGGCAAATACTTGCTGTAATCTTTATCAAACATGGCTAACTTAGCCTTTATTTGGTTTGACTTTCCTTTGAAAAACTTTGACGCTGCACTTATTAGGCCAATCCTTTCAAACACATCAGTTACTACTTTTGGGATATCAGGCCTGTGTTCTTGTAAACTGTTAAGCTTATCAAACAATAAATTCCTCCCAGACCAAATACTATAGAGTGGCTCCAAGGTGGCTAAATAGTCATTCGCCTTTTGATTGGTCTGATGTAATAGGCTGACTGATTTATGAACTGCATCCATTCTGTCCTTTATTTTGTCCTACCTATACTGCACTATTTTGGCTATAGTGTCCAGGGATGCATCCAATTTCACCTTTTCCAAGTCTTCAGCAGGTCCCTCAGTTGCCTCCAAATTTACCTGAACAGGTACCTCAACTTGCAAAGGAGGAGGAGGAATTATTTTTGAGGCTTCCTCAAGTTTGACCTTTATTTCTGCCAGCTCATCTTCCAACTGTTTGATCCTCATCATTTTCAGATCTCTGTCCTTGGCTACCATGCTTGAACTCTCAAACAACTTGGCATATCTTTCTGACAGCTGAGCTGTCTTGGCTTCATTCAGATTAGCCCAATGAGTTACTGCCTTGGAGACTTCAAGGTCTGTTCTATTTTGTATAGTCCATATAATTTTATTCCCCTCCATCTTATCCTCTATACTCAATAGGGATGGCTTTTGAGTTTTGGGAGCCATGGACCACATTGCAACAGCCTGGGACTTAGGGTCATAGCCACTTCCTCTTATCATGTCACCAATGTGAACTTCATATGATAGGCTACCCTCTGGTTGCTTTCTCAATTGATCAATGAGGAATGCAGAAGTCAGATCCCATCCTGGGGTTAACAACATTCCACTTGATTTAACCAAATCTCTGGCTTCGTCCACTGTTATGGGATCAAGGCTAGGATCATATGAAGCAAGAGCTCTCAGAGTTTCTTCACTTGGCTCCATACCTTCAGGCAGAGCTTTCTTTACTTCTTGCTGCTTGTTCCAAATGAGAAAACTCTTGAACTCATCAGTTTTAATGAACTGATCATCACTCAAGAATTCCTCTTGATAAACCTCTCTGATGTCCTTTTCTAACCATAAGGACTTTTCTCTGCCTTCTTGCTCAATGGCTATCTTCTTGCCTGCTCTTATTGCTTTCCTCAATTGATGATGATATGGCCTATCACCTGGTACAAGAGCGGATGCTCTGTCAATTTCCCTTCTTTGTCTCACATGCCTTGAAGGTTCACCTTCCTCAAGCCTTTGTCTCTTCAATGGTGGCTCTGAGATATCCTGCATTTCTGGTTGATCTTGAGTGAGATCAACAACTGGTGGTCTCTCAACCTGTGGAGGACTATCTTCTTCTTGTGACTCATCAGTAAATTCTTCCTCATCAGAAGATGAATAATCTTTCCTTTTCTTTTTCTCTGGCTCATTCTGATCAATCAAGCCTTCCAATTGATTTGCCAAGGTATCATACTTTTCAATCATCCCATCAATCCTCTTCAAATAAGGAAGATTAGGGAAAAAACCCTCAAAAGGAATTTGAGATGCTTTCAACTGGTTGGACAAATCCACTAAATCAAAGAATCTGTACCATCTCCTTTTAACTTCATCTTCATCTAAGATGTTTCTGATCACATCTTCTTCATCCAAACCTTCATGCTCTTTGATCACACCAATGTTTGGGATGTAAGTCATCCTGGCAGTCTTGATGAAATACTCAGGATCTATGTGCCTACAAGCACCAGTAACCATTTTGAATTGTTGTAGCCATGCACTGATTTGAGGAAAAGCCCTCTTTCCTATCAGGAAATCACCTACCTTGAATTGCCTGGGTGTGAATGTACCCTTTCTGTGAGGGGCCAGGAGCTCTTTATCTGTACACATAAGCTGCCAAACAAATTCCAAACAAGCCAATCTCGGAGGCACATACTTTGGTAATAAATGTGGGGGTTGGGGACAGCCATAAACTCTGATAATTGTTGAATTATCTCCTAAGTAGAAATCACCCCAATTATGATTTCCCTCCCACTTATCCACATACTGCAGTGGTCTTAAAAGCCTGAGGACTCTAGGAGATAGCCTGGTGACATTTATACCTAGCATCCTGATAATTGGATAAACAATGAAATTCTAAAAAACACAAAAATCTACTTCATTAGAGGTAGAATTCCATATCCTCACCCACAACTGCACTGGATTGTGCTGATCCTTGAAATTGAACCTTGGTTTTAGCATGTTTGCATCAAAACTATTGATGTTGAAAAATAGAATCAAATGCATTAATAGAGAATAATGCATGAACTCAATAGGACTTTTACTTTCTTGGACAGACATCAGCCCCTGATGCATCCTATCGATCACATACTGAATGTAATCATAGTCAGTGTTTACCAAAGGATTTTGAATATCCAGGATGATCATCAGCAAGTCAGCTGGTAAAAATTCTGCATTCCCATCCATTCCCAAAACTCTACATAATGCATAACAAGTATATCTCATATAATGATGGAGGGATTTGAACTGGTATGGGGCATTCATGTTAGCAGGAAGGGGGGCTATATATTTGTCCTATTTTGGCATATGCTTAACCAACTGGTCTTTTACTGACCCTACATTGCTTCTGTATCTTGCCTTTTCTTTGTTTAAATCAATTTCAGTGGAAAAGGACGTGTATAGACCAAAAGCTTTCATAAAAGATCCCCTATCAAGAGTAACTAAGGGTGATTGGTCTTCTTTTCTGATTGTCCTTGAGATAGGGTCATATCTTCTGGCTAGGGCAACAATTAAATCAATATCTAGGAAAACGTCAGGGACAACCATTTTTCCTAATCCTAGCACCCAACCATTACATACAGGAACATGCTTATTTCTATTGCCGTAAAAGAAATTGAAAATGGTGTAACCTATGAATTCCGGAGTGATTGGGTCTCTACACCATTCCAAAAGATCTTGAAACACGTCATCAGCAGCCCTCTTGTTCTGACTGGAGCCCGACAACAGTTTCAGGAATTCATCTGAAAAATTAGGCTTATTCTTGTCCTCACCAGCTTTGGACTTGGCCTCACTACTGGAAGACGCTGCACTCTTCTCAGGTTGACTCATCCTTGCTACAGAAACACCTTCAATTCTCTGTATCTCAAATGCTTTATGCTCAGAAATGCTCTGGATAGACAAAAACTCTTAACAACTGAAACTTGAACAAATAAACAACGAGTTTCAACTTATTTATCGATATGAATCCAAGGTGTGCAACTACCACAGTTAATGCAAATCTCCTTAATGGATCCCATATTCAATTTCATGTACCCCCAGATTTCAAATTTTGAGCTCGCCATGTCTGGATGTTGACAGATATATTAAACTACTTGAAAACAAGGTGAAGAGGGAATGATCAGGATTCTGTACTTTAAAACTGTTTGCGTCATGCAATCTTTCTTCTTGAAGCTGATTTGATGGCTTACTAGTTTTATGTCCATATCGACAAAGTACTTTATCTATGTGGCAACGGTCCTTTTTCCTTTTCCTTTATGACCTTTTCCATCTGAGCTCATTTAGCGAACCAGCGACTAATGGCATCTCTTAATCGCTGAATAGAATGCTAACCCTAGCTATCAACCGGAGAACTGGCGACCACTGGCTTCACTAAGTCTCTGAATCCTTGTTTGACCCTAGTTCACATTTGGAGAACTAGCGACTACTAGCTTCACGGGTTCTCGAAATCCTATCCTTAACCATCCAAGCATTTCGTGAATCAGCGAACAAAGGGTTCCCACTTACACAGTTAACCTGCAATTATCATTTGGTGAACTAGTGAACAAAGCCATCTCCCATTCTCTTAATGTTATGACTGACGGTCAATTTCCCTGGAGTTCTAGCGAACAAAGGGTTCGCGCATTCGCTTAAAGATATACTTAACCGCTTGACTGTCTGGAGAACTGGCGAACACTGGCTTCGCTGAGTCGCTAAATCATTTAACTTAATCATCACTTTATACCAGGATTCCAGATTGACCGTTGATCTTCATCAATTGATGGCTATCGCTAGTCCTCTGAATATCAAAACCCTTAACCATTTAATTCCAAGAATCAGCGAACAAAGAGCATTCGCTAGTTCTCCAAATACTCTATATCAGTGACAATTTCATTTCGAGAATAAGCAACTGAAGCCTTAAAACTTATCATCCATTAATTCACTTATTCGCCAGATTGTTTTAACCTTTACCTTTTTATTAAGAGAACTAGCGACCAAAGGCTTCGCTGAATCACTAAATGGTTTAGCATGTCGCCAACTTATTTCGAGAATCAGCGAACAAAGAAAACTTATCTCCGCTGAAATCTTTTAGGCAAACCATCAGAACCGCCAAATTTAGAGGATAGCATTATTTTCATTTAGTCACTCATTCGCCAGATCAAATATGCAGGACCCACAGATATCTTGAGATTAAAACAGGGCCGTTGATCTTGAAAGCAATCCATGGTATTCGCTAATTCTCTAGTTGAAACAACCCTTGACCGCCAGATTCTGAGAACAAGCGAACACAGAGCATTCGCTGAATCGCCAGATTGTTTCAAAAGACCGCCAAATATTGGGAGAACTAGAGATAACCGCCATTCGCTAGTTCTCGGAAAGGAAAATGAAACCGCCGAAACACTTGGAGACTTAGCGAACAAAGGGTTAAAAGCTTGGCTTTAATGCATTCGCCAATTCGCTGGATGTTTGGGATAACCGCTAGAGGATCTAGAGAACTGGCGACTGAGACCTTAATAATGAACATGAACATGACTCATTCGCTGAATCGCCAGATTATTTTGACCTTTGATAATACATTTCCCGATTCAGCGAACACTAGGGGCAAATAAGCATGTGCACAAATAACAACTTAAGTGATTAAAAGGTAACCAAGAAAAGAAACAAGAAGGCCACATGAAGTTTGGAAATGAATGGAAACATTTTGGAAGATAAGACCTAGGGTAAGGGTTTTCCTGAACATGTCAAGACCATTTTCATGACACTTTACAAACCCTAGTCCAGGAAAAACACTCGCATGGAGACCTAAACCATGAATTGGACTTCAAACCTTGAAAAATTTTAAGATACCCAACATACCTGAGGACCATTGTTCGCTCTCCGACTGAACCGACACGCTCTCTCAAATTGATGCTCGCGATGTGGGACCACCATCATGTAAAAAGGGCTAAAATTAGAGCTAAAATCTCAAAAGGGAACGGTGAAAATGAATAGTAAAATGAGGGGTTTTACCCTATTTAAGGTAAAATTGGCCCTAATAAAGACTTAAAAATGCACTTTGGACCTATTATATGACATCTTCATTAGCCAAGGCATGAATAAAACTTGCTTATTTCTTTAAAACGGTATCAAAAATCAAAACATATTCCTACTAATCAAAATCTTTCAAATCAAGGAATTAATATGTTTTATTTCTGAGGGGGCATCAGAGTATCAAATTGGCATCGCATCAAAAAAATTTATCAGTGGGGCATATCATATCATATCATATCATATCAATTTCAAATCAGGAGGTAAATCAGTATCATATCAGGAGAAAAATCAATATCAAATCTGCTATCATATCAAACCTATCAACATATCAGCAATCAATTAACCCAGGACCTTTATCAATAAAACCCAGGACCTTTATCAGTGAACCCAGGACCTATCATCAAATCAGGACCCATATCATATCAGAGGCATCAGAATCATATCAACATCATCATCAGAGGTACATCATCATCATCAGGAAGTACATCAATCAGAACGATCAGAGGAATCAAGGAATCACAGAACCAGAACAAAATCAGATCATCATACCAAGGGAATATTTGAATTGGTGTTCTTCACACATCGACTCAAAGAGGGGCATTTGTAGACATGAAAAATTGGCAAAAGGCTTAAATCAATCAAAAGGTGCATCAAATCATCAAAATAGCACGAAAAATCAATAAATGGAACAAAGGAAACTCAAATCAAAGGAAAATTTAATTAAATGATTAAATGGTTAAATAAAGCTTGAAAAGGGGAAAAACATTATGAAATTGATTAAATTCAATTAATGACATAGTTGTTGAAATAAAAAAATCAAAATGAACATCTTACCCTTCATGGCTAAATTTAATTACTTTAATTAATTAATAAATCATAATTTCCCTCAACAAAGCAAAAAGGAGACAAAATGGACACAAATCACTCACTTTTGTTGAAATGGTCCAGCCTTTTGAAACCATTTAAATGTTTGTCCCCCCATTTATGGACAAATCAAAGCCAATTGACCTTACCCAAGCATAACCATGGTTAGCTCACTCTACCCCCTACCCTTGGGAAAATCCTATATATACAAGGCATTTTGAGGCATTATTCGTCCACTCCATATCTTTGAATTGCAGCAAAGCTCTGTCAATTTGCATCCATATCACTCACTTATCATTTGTCATTGCTAATTAGCTTAAATTGCTTTGATCATAGTAGATTGTTCATCAAATAGAGCTAGAATTTGATAGAATAGATCTAAATTTGCATATCATATAGCTTAATTCTCATCTTTAGAGTGTCACTAGTGAGGATCATAGCTGAGAGCCTCATTTACCACTTTATTTTAGAGATCCATGAGATATTTAGATTAATTGTGCATTATTTAGATTAGTTTGCTTTGAATAGTGTAATTGTCTTTTAAATCTTGTTATTTCATGAAGGTGTAAATCACTCACACACAAACTGGACATAAGTTATCTAGCAAGGATGAGACACCAGCAGTTGAGCAGAAAAAGTACAGATCTATGATTGGAGGATTGTAGTACTTGACACATACAAGACCTGATATAGCACATTCAGTGGGGATTGTAGCAAGATTTCAAGCAGAACCTAGAGAATCACATTATGCAGTAGTAAAGAGGATACTGAGATATCTGAAAGGAACAATGGATTATGGATTATGGTATGAGAATTCTGATGATTTTACTTTATGTGCCTATACTGATGCACATTGGGGAGGCAACATTGATGACAAGAAAAACACCAGTGGTGGAGACTTTTTTCTTGGAGGTAAATTGGTCTCTTGGCTAAGTAAGAATCAGAATTGTACTTCACAAAGCACAACAGAAGTAGAATATGTTGCAGCAACAAATAATTGTAATCAGATTATTTGGATGAAGCAGATGTTGAAAGATATTGGAATAAAGTTTGATGAGCCTGTTGTTATACATTGTGATAACACCAGTACAGTGAGTATGTCAAAAAATCTTGTTTTACATTCTAAGACTAAACATATTGAGATCAAGTATCATGTTGTAAGAGAGAAAGTTGCAGAAAAAGAAGTAAGATTGGAGTACATAAGTACAAAGGAGCAGATAATAGATATATTTACAAAGCCTTTACCTAAGGATACATTTTTGTATCTAAGAGGTATGCTTGGGGTTATGCCCCAACCTATTTTTAAGAATTGATGCAGATGATTGCATCCATCCAGTGGTATATGAGCCCTATCTTTCTTCTGGATTGGATGTTGGAACTTCCTCTATGGGGGAGTTTATGAGCTGAGTCATGAGGACTCTTGTTATTGTATTTTTTTGAAAAGTGTCTTTTGACATTAATTTATTGTTGACTTAGTGATAGAATTTCTATCATTGATGTCAATGGGGGAGAGATATACATGAAAAACATTATGGATTGTATGAGAGAGTTGAATAGGAAAATGAAACAAGATTTGATTTGATATTTTGCAGTGATGTTGCAGTATTGGATTTTTGGAACATTGGATGTTTTTATTTATGTTTCCATCAATGCCAATGGGGGAGATTGTTAGGAATGAATGCAAAGTGTTTTGGCAGTCATTCTATAGCAGTTGTTGTTGCATTCATGACTTGGATTGTCATTGATGTCAACACAGTGATATTCTAGATATTAGCAGGAAAGTAGGTACAGTTTTGTTTTACGCACATGTTGTATTGTAGATTGGATTTTGCATAATTGATGGTATGTTCTTTGGTGTTTTATTAACCTATGGTTAATAGCACAAAAAGAAATTCATTCATTTGTGAGAGTTATGAGCATTTTGGTGAAAGTAGTGTTTAGACAATGTTTCTGTGTAGCAATGTTTAGAAATCGGAGGATATCTCTTATTTGGGATGGAATTTGATTTTGTGGAGTTAAAGGGATGTTGGAGACTCATTAATGATGATGTGGTTCATAGCATAAACTTTGAGGATGTGTTTGGAGAAAGTTACAGTAACTGGAAGCTGACAGTTTTATGTGAATTATGTGTGTAGCGTGTAGAATTTATTATTTTGTAATTGAGGACCGACTCATTTGTAATTATTTGAGTTTGGTATATAAGAAGGAATTATTTCCTTATTGTAATGTGTACTATGAAGAGTGAGATGCGAATATATGCATGAAGTGAAGAAAAGAGCTAATTCAGTGATGAAGGAAGACTTGTGAGTACAGAGATTTGGAATTGTAATCTTGTGTAGTAGAGAGTGTAGTTTTTGCATAATGTGAAGGAGGTAATATATTTCATATTATTCTATTGAATAATTCTAAGATCTTTTGGACAGTGGGTTCAGAGATCTTGCCTTGAAGTTGTTTGGGCAGTGGGTCCTTCTGTCTTCCATAAACTCTTAACCAGGTTAGAATCTTTTAATAGGGATTCAAAATATCCTAACAGGAATTTATATGTACTAAATGTATTTCGTAAGACTCCTAACAGGGTCCATCCTCTAACAAGGAACTTTCATATTAGTGCATCATTATTTGGGCATCATTCCCACCGGGGTTTACTCTTTTCAAGAGGTTCCCTAGTTAACATATCTTGTGTTATTATGCAATTGTGTATGATTATCTTTCTATGGTTGATCAGTACATTGATTATATTGTTTAAAGCTGTTGAATGGATAAATTATCAGATAACTGATTCACCCCCCCCCCTCTCAGTTATCTTGGGGATCTTTACTTTGTAACATTTCAATCTCCTTCATCAGATCTTCCTTGAATTTTGTTAGTCGCAGATCCTTGTAACAAACTTTGAATTTTCACCTTGAAATCATGAGAATCCAGCTCATCAGTTTTGTCATCAAATTGTCTAGTTGACAATATCATTAAATGCTTTTTTGGTCTCCTCGATTAACAAAGAAATGCATCGGTAAACCTTCATTGGTTAAACTTGTGCTCAGTATACAACACACTACATCAGTGTATACTATCATCGGTGTTTACACTAAGGATCTCGGTAAACATTAAGCTATTCTATTTTACCGACCAACATTGCTTTTTGTCTTTTAGTTCCTTTCTCCATAATAGATGAATACAACATACTAAAGTCAATATAATGAGATCAAAGACTCATCAATAAGTTATCCACAATAAGTTATCCAATGCATTCCTTATCCTTATCTATTGTGACCTTCTTTCACCATTCTTTAGATGTCTCGGTAATGATAACTTACAAAATAAGTATTGTCAAACTAATAAGAAACTAGTTGACATCAATGACAACATAATACTGATTTAACATATTGTATATCTATATAACTACTTTTCATGTGATCTTCAATCACTATTTCAACAATCTCTCCAATCAGTTGTAAATTAGTTGTAAGTTCAACAGGAGTATCAATCCTTATCATATATAATCAATTTTCTACTATATATCTCTCCCCCTTTGACAACAATGACAAAATAAAGGTAGGGAGGGTTTACAAAAATTGTATCTCAAAAAGATTATACCTCAATTCAATTATTGCAAAGCTGGTAGGCTTGCAACATAATCTGCAAAATCTATCTTCATAGCTTCTATCTCCTTCTCCCATGACTTCTTAATGGAATCTACCACATTAAGTAGTGCACTCAGTCCATAAGATGCTATTTCACATGCTTTAAGGTTTTCAAATTTAAACTTTTGAAAAGATGTCTTAGCTGAAAGACATTCTTCCAAGTGCTCTTCAATAATGTTTAACTTCATAGAAGTATGCTCTCTCAAAAGAGTGAATCTTTTCAATTTTCTATCTCTCTCATCTTGCAAAACTTTGATTTCATCATATAGCTTCTGAAGTTTCTTCTCAACATCACATACCTTCACATTGGGGCTAGAGAGAAGATTAGTTTCATTTTGAATCTCTCCTTCCTTCAACTTTATCTTCTGATCTTCTTCTGTTGTCAAGGTTTCTGATTTTGTACACTGTATGTACAAAGATTTACCTATTTCCAAATTTTTACTCAAGGCCTTGATACATATATCAAAAGTGTTGATATCATTCCTGATGTTTTGGCTGATGTTCAAAAGCTTTCTAGCCTTATAGGCTGCTTGTGCTTTCACTTTTGCAATATCAAACAAGTTTGTGAATTCATTGTCAAAAGTGCTCATTACCTTCTTTTCTTTCTCCATAGGGTCTTATTCTACAATTTGTGTAGTTACAATGCTTTGTAACTTCCCATTTAGTTCCTTCAGACACCCTTCAGGACTCTTCACTTTCTTATTCTTGCCAATGATTTTATTCAAGGATGTGATCAATTCCAACTGATCATCATCATCTACTTCCTTTCCCAAATGCTCAATCATAGATCCAATTTGATTTTTCTTTCCAGTCTCAGGAGTAAGACTGATACCTTCTTTGGTGGGAATGGATACATGTTCCTTTGCTGGTGGTGGTTCTACAATTGTTGTCTCTATCATCTCTTCTTCTTTTGTAGCTTCCTATTCTTCAAAGGTTGAATTGTCAACAATTTTCTCCAAATGCTTGAATACATTATCATTAGTATCCAAAGTGATTTGTGTTCCTTCTACATTCATTGTTTCATCTTCAATGTTAATGGCTGGAGGAGAGGTAATGTCCTCTTGTTTTGTCTCACTTGATTTCTCTACTGCAACTGATGGTTCTCCAACATTTTTTGACATAACCTTGATAATAGCTTGTTCTATCTCAGAATTGATTTCCTCATATCTACCTCCCATAAATAGAATAGTTCTCCTTTTGGTTCTCAGATGGGTGCTTAAGGCTTTCATGATCTGACCAAAATGTGTTTCATATCTTACTTCACAAAGCTTCCTTACAAGCTTTTCTCCAATAGCCGTGTCTTCATCTGATGCTCTCTTCTTCCTATTCACAAGTTTATTATACAAATCATCAGCTATCTGACCCTGAATTGTATCAAACTTCTTATTAGCCAAAATCATATACTTTACTACTGCATTCTCTAGATTAATTATTTTTGTATAGTCATAAAGATCATAGTATTTGTTCATTCTTGCAAAGTCACCATCCTCAATGATCTACTCATTAAGCTTTTCAACTTTTGGTTTCCAAGCTTTCTTCTTAATAGTAGTGACATCATCTTTTACTTCTACAATCTTTCTCGGAACTGGTTGCACTAAAGTTTTATGTCTCTTTCTTGGTCTAGTAGCACTTTCCTTTACTCTTTTGCTAGGTGTGGAGGAAGTGGATCTAGTAGACATCTTTTCTTCTTTGTCCTTCTCAGTTACTTCCACTTTTACCTTCACTTGTGGTTCTTCCCATTGTATTGCAATTGATGATAAAGGAGGGATAGACAAAACTTCTTTTTGTCCACTCTCTCTGATTGCTACTATTTTTTTTTTTGCTACCAAAAAATCATGCTCTGTCATTCTAGTATCTTTTAGGATTTTCTTTATAGTGCTCTCAACTCTCTTCTTAGACTGCTTTTCTTCAATTAAGATCTTTGCAGAGTTGAAGTTCTCCTCAAAGGTTCCAAACTTGTTGCACTGAGTGTCCAACTTACACTTAAGTAACCTGCTAGCATATTCTTCAGTCTCTACCTCAGATATCTCATAGCCAAGAGGGTCTATGAACTCTGTTCTAGGCTCTACTGCTTCAATATAGGTAAAGTCAGTATCCACCATAAAACATATATCATCTTTATATTTTTCAACAAGAGACTTAGGGATCCTTGATCTACTAGACACAATATTATGAAATGTCTTAATAACCAATACTGCACTCTCCTTTACACTGTCAATAACATGTCTTCTGTATACTAGGTTAATCCTTTCCATTGTATTTTGTCCATCATTCCAATAATTTCCAATGGTGTAAGGAAATCTCCTCAATAGATGAAAAAACATATAGGTGATTAAGGATGATAACCTAAACTCTGTATACTTAGTTTTCTTAATCTTCTCCAAGTTCTCAAACAATTGAATTCTAAGAATTTCAGACATATCAACTGGTACCTTGTCAACACACATTAGATAGGCTACATGTATCATTCTAGCTACCATGTCATCCTCTCTTGAATTTGCACAAAACTTAGTAGTTAGGATCTTGCATAAGTATCTCACATCATCTTGTTTGATCTTACTAATCACAATTCATCTACCATTATAGGATGAATTTGTGTTATCAATGACTTTTTTCATCATGTTTTTCTCATTAAAAGGAATAGCTCCAGTTTTAGATAATCTAGTGACTTCATGAATCAAGCCAGCTCTCATATCTATCACTCTATCCTCTAACCAAAACTTCCCATTATGAATTCTGCTCAAGATAATCTTAGTGCATTCCTCATTATCAAATTCATACTATAATCCATACTTAACAATTTCATTATCCTCCAAATATTCAAAACCTTGTTTCAGTGTCATATCATGATTGTAAATCTTTTGATATTCATTTGTGAAATCACTATCACTAACTGTCTCTAGTTTGCATCCAAGATAACTTCTAACATTCTCCAAATGTAAAACTCTATTTGGAACGGATGATAATGCAAACCTAGGATCATCTTCCAAGGGTTCTACTAGTTCCCTTTTCAACTTAGGTCTATTCTTATCTCTGACATTGTGTATTAAAGAAACATCCATGATTTCTTCAAATTCCTTTACTGATTCAAATATTTGTCAAGTAAAATACCTTAATTTTGTGATTTTAGGGCTTGCATAGATTCGGCACAAAATGCTTCTCCAAATCCTTGCAAAATGCTTCCAATCACTACTCTTTGATCTTATTGACACTTGAATTTTCTTTGATGGTCAAATAATAGTGATCATAACCTTTTATGAATTCAATCTCACTTAGATCTGACATCGCATTCAATTCTTTTGTTGCTTCTTTCCAAAAAGTTGATTATGCTAACCTGCAAAACTTAAAACTTCTTGCACTCTCGCAAAACATAATATTTTTCTTTGCACTCTTAACCATAGCATTAGAACATCATAAACTACCTTGCATTAACTCTACAAGATGCAGTTCATCATATATCTACTTCTACACTAATCTAAGTTCCTATTCTACTATAATTTACATAAATTAAGTACTTTGAGATGAGTCAGGTAAAGATTCATTCTTGCTTTTTGATACTTCACCTTCTTGATTACCTTCAATGTTTAATATGCCTCCTTGATCTATGCTTTTGATAAACTTCACTTCATCTCAATTACTACAACATCCTTTCTGACTGTTACTTGCATCTTCATTTCTTCTTGCATGATTTCTAGGGTTTGGATTAGGATGAAGAACTCTATTGTTCATTCTAAAAAACCTTACTGTATGTCCAATCTTGTTGCATATCTGACAAACAATTCCATTGTTTCCATATCTTGGTCCAGGCTGATTGATTTGTGATCTGTAATTTCTAGCAATGTGTCCAACCTTGTTGCATCTATAACATATTACTCCATTTCTTTTGTTCATATCTTCAGTAGGTTTCTTATCTACATTGTTAGTATTCCTCAACATTCTACTACCATCATTATTCTCAATAAATTTAGGTTTCCTACATTCAATAGCTCTATGTCCAAAACCATGACAATTATAACAATAACCATTAAGAGGTTTAAATTTCTTACCTGTGCAATCTCTCTTCATATGACCAATAGTATTACAAGCAAAACATCTACCTTTGAATTTTCTTTGCATACATTTGGGTGATTCCTCTTGCTTTGATGATTCTTCTTCTTTAGGTGTATCTTCAGATTTGTTGATCTCATCAGACTTCTTCTCATTTATGCTTTCAGATATTTTTAGATCTGGTTCCTTGCTTTCATCATTTTCTTTAAAAGTGTTTAATCCAAGACCAGTCTTATCATAGAATGGTTTTTGATAAGATATTTGTTCATCAATATTGTCACTAGTTGAATATAGCCTTTCAAGTTGTTGTTTGGATTGAGTCAGTTCACCTTTCACAATATTATTGTAATTGTCAAGTTCATCATACTGTAAATTGACTTTCTCAAGTTCAGATGTTAATTTACAGAGTTTAGATTTTAGTCCTTCATTTTCAGTCTTCAGACTTTCATTCTCAAATTTTAGATTTTCTTCATTCTTGCCATTTCCATCTTTCAAACTAAGCTTCAAATTTTTGATCTTTAGTTCATGCTTAAGGATATCATTTGCTTTTTCTAAATTGTCATCACAATCTTTAATAAGAACTTTAGATTCCTTTTAAATCTCAGATCTTCCAATTTTTTTTTTAGTTTCTCAATGAGGTTCTTTACATCATCATACTTTATTTTCAAAGTATCTCTTTCAATAGTAAGCAAGTCAATCTGTTCAAGAGCTTCTTCAAGATTCTTCTGTAGTTGATCCATATCCATAGAGATCTTACTCAAGCTGCTAGGCTTTCCTTGAATGATTCTTTTCTAAGTAATTAAGCTCTGATACCAATTGTTTGAAATAGGGAATACTGAGAGGGGGGGTGAATCAATATTCGAAAAACTTTATCTTTTTCCCAATGATGGATATGACAGATTATCTTTATACATGCATAACATAAGAAGCTAAACAACATGCATAGAAATAAATAACTCATAACACATTATTTGTTTTCAAGGAAACCCTAGCCAAGGGAAAACCCCAGTGGGGATGGTACCCACAAAGATCCACTAATCAAAAGTATCTTGTTAAGGATGTTGATCTTGTTAGGAGTCTATTACAAGCATATAGTGTATCAGTCCCAATTAAGGGACTATAGGCCTTGTTAGAAGCCTGAACCCTATTAGGAGTTGGTAGTACAAAATGTGATTACTAGATGAGCCCACTGCCCAAACAAGTAATGTAAAATATACATTAATTAAAAAAATAGGTTAAGGTACATAACCTTATGCTGCTTGCATCAATATCTCTTCACTGCTCTTTCACTATGGCTATTACATATGCATCATATATTTCGCATCATATCACTTGTCCACACTATTGTGTACATCTATATTTTACAATTACAATTACATTTAAATTTATACCAATAAATTTATCCAAGAGTTAACATCTAGGATTTCATCCCTTTATATTATTAAGTCATTATTTTGATAAACAAAATAATTCGTTAACTCTTTACTAGTTCTGTCTTCGTACTCTGTCCTATCGGCTTGACACTGTCTTTCGTAAAACTATCATAACTCATTTCATACATGCCATACTTACTTTTTCTCTAAGATGGTTGTTCAATAGACATCATAGGGTCTATGTTCAAGTGTGCAAGCATTGAACTTACTCCAATCAACATCGCAAACAAAAACTGTGTCCAAGTTCACTGGTAAAAACATTGTCTCACACTTAGACAAATTTGCAATGCGCTCTGTCATACTTGCTCTCTAACTTGTGTGATCTTCATGTGGATCATATGTTTCCATAATGACAACATCTATGTAATCAAATCAGCCAAATTTCCAACATCCTCCTATCTCTTGATCTGATCAATAATAAAATCAGAATATAAATTCCACCCAGGTACTAATAGCATATTGGTAGCTTTGTCCAGTTGTCTAGGTTCCTCTGGGGTGATTTTGTCAGTCTTAGGGTCATACTCCCTTAGTGTTTGTACTGCTTCATCAGGAACTTGACCCTCTTCAATGATCTGAACACTTGATGCGACCTGTTGTTTCTTATGCCATATTAAGAAGCTCTTGAATTCATTTGACTCAATAAAATTGGCATCCTTCAAGAATGCATCTTGCTATATCATTCTCTCATCTTGGCCAAGGGAAACTCAACATCCTCAGTCTCAAGTTTTTGTTTCCTTTTCTCCTTTCTTATCTTCTTCCTCAACTAGTGATCATGAACACTATTAGGCCATTTTCCTGTAGTGTTCTATGGTGTTGTCCCGCCTTGCCTACAGGATTGTTTTGGTGTGCAAAGAAAATCCACAATGTTTCATTGCTTGCACCCTTATCCAAAGGTTTTTTTTCATGTCATCATGCTCCAGTTTAGATCGCATGGCCTAATATGCAAAAAATCCAAGTGAGCTACCATGCCCTAGTTGTGACACAGTCTTGATCTGCAAGCTAAATTTTTGATGTTTCATGGCTTGCGCTCTTAGCATGTGACAGGTCATTGTGTTTACAAGGTTAGGTTAAGAGCACATGCACTAAAAGGTCACAACCAGGAAGTTATTCAAGTTTTATGGTCTATAGAGGTAGCTCATTTCATGTTTGGTGGCCTCAGTTTGGAAAGTGGTTAAAGTTTGATCAGGATTTACGGTTGTCACTTATCTGCAAGGTGAAGATGGATGAGTTTTATTCTTTGCGATCGTGTGACAACCATCCGATGAAAGTGGGGGCTTGACAATCAAACACCTTTTAATCCTTCAATTGTCACATGATTGCAAGGAATATTTTTCCCCTTCACGATCATGGGACAATTGTTCGATCTTCCAGCATCAAAGGGATGATGATACGGTGGGTCTAGGGTGCCGATTGTGCTGGGGTACTTGATTTTTATTGGTTTCTGAGGTGGTGATGTGGCCATGGAATTTTCAAAGGGAGTTGGTCAGCTGTTGATAAATTTTAAGGACCACCTGATTTGCCAGGAAAGACTGAGATCAACGGTCATGTTTTAATGTTGATTGGTCAGCCATTGGAGCTAAATTTTAAATCTTTCTCACAGTTCTCTTACCAATATTTTTTCACAATGAGTCATATATGACAAATGGGTTGTTCAGAATTGAATTCTCTATGATGGTAGCAATTGTGAAGATGATGAAGAGGATCTGGTCGGCCATCCTGACTTGATTTTTCTTCCTGGGGTGCCATGTCGATTTAAATGTAGTTGGTTGTTTCTTTTCTCAGGCGGATAGGGTTTGATGTATGTCAGAGATCTCCATGCTATGTACATGTGAATTCTTTTTGGTTGGCTCTGGCATTGAGGTTTGTTTTTCCTACAACAAGAAGGTAGTAAATATTGATCGCAGTTAGCCTGTTTGTGTTGAAACCAATAAAATTGTACATCAAATTGCATTTGATCTGCCCAGGTTTCTAGGCTTTTCTGAATTATTTCTTTTCTTGTTGTACTGGGTGGTTGTAGACCTAAATTTTTCTCTAAATGATCTGTAGCTTGTTGCAATCCTTGTTCCTATAAAATGATTTTCAAGATCATTTAGAAGGGTTCCAACCTTTTGGTTCCATTCTAGGGGTTCCTTCCCCTAGTCCTATGAATGGTTCTTCCTACAGTATTTTTCCTTCTTCTCTGCATATAGGGTGATCCCTCTTTCATTTCTAGCTTTGAAAATATGATATAAATTGTAACAAATGTCTTATGTATAAAATTTAAATGCATATGTACTTCTATCAGATTGTCTCCATTTGAGTTTTGAACTTGTTGATTATAGCATCAAGGGTGTTGTAACCTTTCTATTCGCATTTCCTAAGTGTCTGCAATAGAGCTTTTTTCACAGAAACAACTAAGTTTAGGAATGGTTTTCAGATATGTATGAGTTGGGGTATCAAGGGTATCTCATACTTGTCTTTGAGTGGATGCTAATTAATTTATTGCTTGTTCCTAGGTCTCTTCTAAGTGGAGGGTTAAAATCCTTTGAATAGGTGATAGCATATCTGGGTGCATAGGTGGGTTGTTGAAGCATGATTTGATCAATGGTAAATGTGTTGTCTTCTTGTTTCATAGCTCTATTGTAGTGATGTATTTGACTCTGTTGCCCATTGGATAAGCCACTGGTCTATGAGAGACTTAGGGTATTTCAGGGGTCCATTCAACCCAACATCAAACTCATTCAAATGAAATATTTTTCCTTTCATGTTGGTAGTAGGTAGTAGTAGGTCCATTCTAGTTTTTAGATTCATTCCATGCAAGTAGGACTATTGCATGCAGTTATTGTTTCATTGGGGTACATGATACCTATAGGAGTCTGAAAGCTATTCCTTAATAATATATCTGTAACCCTTTTTTTGTCATGAGGAGTCATGAGTGTGTAGATGAGGCAATATCCACCTAAGTGATGTGGAGCTCAAAGAAGGAGGATGTCTTCGGTCCTCATTAATTGGCACTTTTTCCTATCAGACTTTGGAGTGGTTACTAACCAGTTTGTCATCATAGTGTAAACTTGATAGTGGGGGAAAAAGTGGGAACCAACAGACACTAGTTCCTGTGAAAAGGGCCCCTACTCTATCCCTCCTCCTCTCTATAGTCCTTATTTGGGAAGACTATCTAGTTAATAATCTCTACTTCTTTGCAGGAGGCTCACTTGTATCTTGAGAACTATGTAGTTTTGTCAAGTCAACAACATTATGACTAGCTTTATGTTTTTTAGTTATTATTTGCTGTAGAGTAGGGATTCTATGCATGGAGAAGCCACCATCATTGTCTTCATCAGATTCTGACTCTGAGTGGACACCTTTCTTCTTTTTTGTTTCAACAATCTGATCTTCAAAATTCCTCATTAAAGTATTGAATTGGGCCATCATTTGTTCAAGCCTTTGGAAATATGGTAGATGGGGGAATAAGCCACTGAATGCCAATCCTTTTTGTTTTAACTATTTCTCCATGGCATATAATTTATTTATGTGGTCAACTCTTCTCACCACCTCTTCCTCTTCTATTATATTTCTGATCACATCCTCCTTAGGATATTCTTCATGTCTTTTGTTGAATGGGATGCGAGGGATGTAGTATTTCCTAGCAGAAACCATGAATCCCTCTGTATCAACATATCTATAGGATGCAACATGCATTCTAAACTATCCCAACCAATCATTCACCTTACTAAAGGCATTCTTGCCTATTTTGATACTATGCACTCTAAAGTGCCTTGGAGTAAAAGTTTCTTTTCTTTGAGGAGCCAGGTGCTCCTTATTGGTCAGCATAAGCTACCAGATGAACTCTAAAAATGCCACCCTAGGTGGAACAAAGAATGGTAGTACATGGGGGGGCTGAAGGCATCCATATACTCTAATCATAGTATAACCCTTTTCATAGTAAGTATCTCCCCAATTGTGACCCTTGGTCCACTTATCAACAAATTGCTGGGGCCTTATCAACTACAGAACCTTAGTGGACGGCCTTGAAATATTTAATCCTAAACTAAGGAGGATAGGTTGAACTATCCAATTTTCAAATGCACATAAATCACATCTTGAAGAAGAAGGACTCCAAGCCCTGATCCAAAATTGCACCGGATTTGGCTGTCCCTTATACATCATTTATGGCTCAAGGCCCTCTAGGTCCATGATATCATAATTAAAGTATAGAATGAGATGCATCAACAAAGAATAGTGCATAAACCTAGGTGTAGAATCAGATGTGTGATTCTTCAATGCCTGTAAACCCTCATGCATTTTATCTATTACATATCCTATGTAATCATATCCTTTCACCACATGAAGACTTTGGGAGTCCAACACCATCATTAGGAGCATTGGAGTGATTCTCTCCCCACCATCAACCCCTAGAACCTTGCATAATCCGTATGTTATATACTTTATATAAAAATAGATGTAGAAAAATTGGTTTGACCTGGCTATTGGTGCAACATAATTCCTATTCTCTTAGGGAACATGGTTTTGAATTTCTTTTACCACCACAACAGACTCCCTAATATATATATTGGTTAGGGCCTGTAGATTAATTTCTATAGCCATAGGGTCCTGGATACCAAAAGCTCTCATGAATGAATTTCAGTCAAGGGTGACCAGAGGAGAACTGTCACCCCTCCTAATTGATCTGGATAGGGGATCATAGCTATGAGACAAAACAATTAAGACATCTATGTCTAGGAAAACCTCTGGAACGATCAATTTTGCTAACCCTGACGTCCAAGGGTTCGAGACGGGGATCAGACTATCAGAATTCTTGTAAAAATACTTTAAAAAACACATTCTAGTGACATCTGGAGTTCTTTCATCCCTACAATATGCAAGCTCATCAATAAAACATTCATCACTAACCTTTTTGTTCTATGATGATCCTAGTAGCAAGGTGAGGAATTCATTCGAGTAGCTTTCCTTAGCTTTCTCCTTAGTACCTTTGCTGGTAGAGGCCCCACTAACTGATAATTGGTTCATCTTTTATGAGAATTAAAACTCCTCTACAAATTCTAAATGTACTAAACTTTGGAATTTCTTAGGAAATCTCAAGAATTTCTATCGTTTTGGCTCTTCTAAATCCTTGGTAATTCAAAATGACGGATGACCAACTGTATTTATTTTGCTGAATTGAAAGTAGTAACCCATTAGAGATCAAAAAGCTGAAAATTATGTCACTTTCGCTATTACTTGGCATCCTCAGAACTCAATTCACTAGCCGTAAGCTGAGAAAATGACAGGTAATAAAATTTTAACTTTTTGGCAACCTAGAGACTACAACACATTCTCATAATTGCTGAAAGATTTGGTGCCTCCCTTACATTCTCAGAGATCTGGTGACTAAAGGAAAACCTTAGTCACTTAATGATTTTATTCTTTCTTGAGACTTGGTGACTAAAGTGAGACATCATAGATGTAATACCCTCTCCTATGGTGATACTTGTATTTTTTGATTTGGACATTCTATTATGATTGTTAGAACTATACATTTACATTTATGCTTTGTGGATGATGATATGTTTATGAGATGATTGCTATGCTCATTTATGGTTATCATTTATATGTTTATGAAATTAGAAAACCATCTATCTTCATATGTTTTATGGAGCTAACCAAAGGATTTGAATCTAACCATTATCATGATGTTTTATGTTTCATGGATATGTGTCTGATGTGTTTTCATGACTCCGGATGAAGTTGTAGTTACTCACTTAGTTGAGGTCCACATACTATATTGATCCTGGTCATCTGTTTGCATATATATGATTTGTATTTATATCCATATGTATACATGTATCTCTTCTTGGTGATGTAGGATTGTAGGTACCAAGTATCATCTCCACCTGGATTCATAGGTCTAAGAGATCCCTCAAAATCCTCAATCGTTGTTGTTGATATGGAGATATCATCAAGGTTCCACAGGAAGGAACTCTACCTCTGATCCTTTTATCCTTAGGTGGGGAGTTCCTGAGTCAGTCCCTTGTGTGTATGATGTATTTCTGTGTCCTCTTAGTTTATTGGTTTTGTGGATCTTGTAGCTGGTTTCTTATCTTTTGCATTCATTCAGAATGAGGTTTTGAGTATGGTAGCTCTAATTGTCTTCATGGTATGTTCAATTTTGTTATTATATTATTGATGTGAATTATTGTTCGTAAGAGGATATGATTTAGTAACTTATCTTTATTCGTAGTTACTTATTTGTAAAATTGTATCTTGTTAGGATTGAGTTAGTATGTGATCAAATCATGTGATTTTAATATCAATAATAATAAAGAATTTATGGTATTGATAGTGTTTTAATAATAGTGGTAAATTCCAACTTATGTTAGTAGTTACCTAATATATATATCACTATTATATTTTGTAAAGAATATGGGTTAGTATATGAATAAATAATATGTTTTATAATAATGATATTCATAATATTTAAATATTTATAATATTAATAATAATGTGTCTTAATTGTGGTATATGTACCATAAGCATATGGGTGCACGCATATGCCTATGAATACATATATAAATATATATTATTATTATATAATAAATTAATTATGTGAAGGAAATTATTATGAGACTATGGTAAGTCTATGTTATTTTAATATTTGGGAAATGCTTTTGGTAAATTACCATAGTAAATAAGTTAGTAAAAGTATTCCTAGAATATTTATTACCTATTTTGTCATCCTCAAATTTAGGAGACATAAATTAAAATATTATTAAATAAAATTTGTTTATCCCTTCACAGGAATGGTTTTACAAACCATATTATTAATGAATAATTGGTGGATAGTTGCATCGATTGGAATACCTATGCAACTACCTACCCTCCAATCTATATACAGAGTGTGAGAGGGGGTGGATAGGAATTTGGATTCAAGAAGAGATATTGGATGGTTGAGAATTTTTATTTGTAGGAAATTATATTATTGAGGAGAGAATTCATTATTCTCTAAGATTGGCATTTGGTTGCTTCCAGGTAGAGGCTGGAGGTTGCACCGAGAAGGACTTGAAGGAGAGCTAGAAGAGATTGAGAGGATTGGATCCTTCTTCATCAAACCGAATCTTCGCAAGACTCCAGGTTGGAATCCATCCTGAGAGATAACTCTCTTTTGTGATATGTATTGGATAAGAGTCTAGTTGAATGTTTTCTCTGTGTGTTTTGTTGTCTATGTAAATTTTAGAATGTTTATGTTATATATATATATATATATCATTGTGGTTGTATTAGTGATTTGGAGATTAGGATCATGTTTAAGGGAATTATTTCCTATGTTGTATGTATATGAATCCACACAGATCCTGTAAACAATCCACGGAGATTTGTGATTCCGGAGTAGGATTACTTATATTTAATTTTCTGTCATATTGTAGTTTGCTGTCATTATTTGTCATTATACAAACAATCATGTAGATTGGTGAATGAAATGTGCAATGTGCAGTTTGATTCAATCCCGAGTTAGTATTGTTTGATCCTGTGTTTATACAATCCTGAGTTAGTATTATTTTGTTGTCGTGTTTGGATTAGAGTTTGTTTGTTAGTATTTTTTTATTTAGATGTCATATTTGGATTAGGGTTTGATTATAAAAATATAAGTTTGATTCAATCCCAAGTTAGTATTGTTTGATCATGTGTTTATACAATCCCAAGTTATTATTATTTTTTTTTCATTTTTGGATTAGGGTTTGTTTGTTAGTATTATTTTGATTTTGATGTCGTGTTTGGATTAGGGTTTGTTTATAGAAGTATAATATTTGGTTTGTTTATACAAGTATAACATTTAAGTATAAGTTTGGTACTTTAATTTGTGTAGACAAGACACTTTATGAGCTATGGTTTGGGAATGTACCTATAGTAAAATACTTCATAATATTTGGAAGCAAGTGCTACATCAAAAGAGATGAAGCTATTGGCAAGTTTGATGCAAGAAGTGATGAAAGTAATTTATTATACTTTAAGTTATACTTGTATAAAGAAATTAGGTACCTTTTAGGATGTTTGAGATAGGTTTTAGCTTCATAAGAGTTAAGATGCAACTTCTAGATTTTGAGTTTTCAATTTAGTTCAGACTTAGTTAAAATTTCAGGCATGGGAGGTGTTATGGAGCATTGTGTTTTGACATATGGAAATTTGTGTAAACTTTATATATGTTCATTTATTGTTTGGTGGAGGTTATATGGTGCTTTTAGAAGCTTTAATAGGGTTAGGATGTGTGTAGGAAGCAGGATTAGGGTTTACGATTATCTAGGAGGATTAGGACCATTCTAGGCCTCCCTAAACACTCCTAATTTTCCTAAACATCCCTAAACTCTCCTATTCTTTTCTATTCTTTGATGTAAGTTCTAAATTTTTTTTATGATGTGTTTAATTTCATGTATGATGTATTTTTGATGTGTGGGTTAAGGGTAGAAAACCTAGGAACACTAAGTGAGTGGCTCTCAGTGCGGGGTCGGGGCCCTAAGTGGCTAGTACTAGGATAACCAATTGAAGAGTTATTTAACAAGTGATAATTTAATTAAAACTTATGGGAAAGGGTTCAAACACTAAAAATATTAATGTATGCCTCACCCATGCCATTAGTGCTAGTAAAGGCTATGGATGGGAGTGGGAGAAGGTTCCTATACATAGGTATGATTGAATGGCACTTGTCTGTATGAAAGACATTCAGTTCTGCATGTGCCTACTTGGGGACCAGGGCCCAGAGTGGCTAGTGTATGGTGAAAATGTGACCACACTTCTATGAATCATTACATGCAAGGGAACTCAAGAATGAGGCCTCACAAATCAATTCATAGCTCCCTAGGCATGGAGTGCAAGGGTTTTAAGAATGCTCTCAGCTAGAGCTATTTAGCCAATAACCTTGCTAGTAAACCATGCAATGGGAGATTCAATGAAGACAAGGGCAAGAATGCCAATATCCCCAAGAATCAAATGAAATGCAATGCAATGCAAGCTAGCTAAGAATGAAGATGCAAGCTAAGCTATGAAAATGAAAGATGCAAGAAATGAAATCTAACTATGAAGAAAGAAAGCCATGATGATGCAAGAATGAAGACAAGAAGATAGAGTGTTGATGAAGATCCAAGATGAATGCAAATAATGCTCCAAATCTTCAAACCCTAGATGCAAGAATATCTCCAAAAGCTCCAAGATGACCTAGAAAACCTGTAACATAACAATAACATAAAAATTGTGTGTGCAAATGAGGAAGAGAGCTCTCCTTTTATAGGGAATGAAAAAGGAATGGGCCATGGAGATTAAGAGGCAAAAGATTTAATCAACGGTGGAGAAAAAAAAGAAGCTTGATCCTTGTGCACAAATATCCTCCAATAAGAAAATTAGAAGCATTTACTTTATGTTGAGCATTTAATTTATGTCCATGTGAGACAAAAAGTACTTTTTATTTTATTTTATTTTTATTTTTCTTTATAAATAAGAATTAAATGCTTTATTTGTGAAACATAGGATAAGAAGAAAAGGTGAGATTTTTATTTATTAAAAGGGGAGGAAATATTCCTTTTAAATAAAAAAAACTTAGGATAAAATGGTTAGCCCATAGAAAATAATCAAATAAATGATAGCACAAGGATTTGATCAAGAATAAGCAATTTATGATTTAGCAAAAGGGGCTAATAGTCTAGGTGACCATTTTTAGGTGTATACATTTTGCCCCTCTTTGACTAATGTGTGATCGATCTTGGAACACATGTAGTCAAAGAATAGATCAGCCAAGAAGGCAAGCAGACAACCAAGAAAGCAAGCAATAGCGATTTTGACAGATGTGAGATCGATTTGGGATCACATGCAGTCAAAGAATAAAATAGCCAAGAAGGCAAGCAAGTAGACAAGAAGGCAAGAAGATAGTGATCTGACTCCAAAGAATGAAGTACAGAGAGATAGCAAATCCTGCATGGTCAGCCTGGTAGCGACAGTACTGAACACTTAGGAAAGAGATAGCTAATAAGATATGATGTGTTTTCCCCCTCAGGATCGAAAGCAAAATCAAGTAGAGGGAATGCAAAAGCAAGAGAAACATGATCAAATCACTAGAAATCATAATCGAAGATGAAAGATAATAGAATAACCATCAACCAATGAAGGGATTCCCCACACATGGGACATGGGGCACGAACCTATCGGTCCCTCAATCCATAAACGCCATAGAGGGGGGAATTGGAACTTGGGATTTGAATGAAAGACTAGAAGGTTGAAAGAGATGGGGATGAAGAGGTTATGATGCCCCAGTGAAGATCAAAGGATCAAGCCTCAAAAGGTCAGCCAACTGTGCGAAAAAAGGAGAAAGGGTCAAGGTGAATGTGGATTTCAGTTTGGATCCCAAAATGAAGAGAAAATGATGTGAGATGAAAGACAAGAAAGTGAAAGACATGATCAGGAAGAAGCGAAAGGTGAGCGCAGCTGATTAACAAGTCCATGAAAAATGAAAGGAGAGCTCTCTCCATATGCAAGATGCAAAACTAAACTAACATGAACCTAAAAAATGCAAGCTACATGAAAAGTGGTTTACTTACAAGGTTACAAAGCCAATAGACATCTAATATTCATCATTGAGCATTATTGGTAGCGTCGCAAGATCATACAATACACACTAGCATAACTATGTGAATATGAATATGATCTTTATTAGATAGGAATGTGGAAATGTCACCTAGGCATCAAAGACATGTAGGTCAAGATGAGTAGCACAGTGAGATTACCTAAGTTTAATATAGCAAGATTATACTCGCATCGAGACACAAGGAAAGTCAAGATGGCTACAAGTATGCACTTGCACAAAAATAGTCAAGGATAATACCCTGTCAATCCACAGTGTCAAGTAAGACCAGCATAAATGCTCATGACAGTTAGGATCAACAAAATATACCCACAAGCAGAAAAAGCAATAAAATATGTTCTCATACCCTCAGTCTTCTAGCTATGCATCATCGAAAAATTCTCAGGGAGAGACCACTCAGCAAAGAAATCATCATAGGCAGCATGTAAAGAAATAAATTCAAACAAATCTCAGCAAGTCAAGTGCGTGTGTGTAGGTCATAGAGTCAAACTTTGAGTATTGCATCTGCAAATGAGAAATATCGCATCATACTAGACTGCAGGTAGGACATCTGATAAGTGTTGAGAAACACTCGATGCAAGGGTAGTGTTGAAAAACACCATTGGGGTGGTGTTGAAAAACACCATTGGAACCAAGTTGCCCAAGAAACCCAGATGCACAAAGAGACCCAAGATAAGCTTAAAGCAACATATGCCCCCTAGACTAAGACAAGAATCAATTCCAGGCTAGGAGAGGCAAAGCGAGAAGTGGAGCGAAAGAGTGCCACGCAAGACTGATAGACATAGGTGCAGAGGGTCTCAAGCAGCGCCTGTTTCTAGGTTTTCACCACTTGATAGATTTTTTCAGGACTTTTTTATAAT
Source organism: Chamaecyparis obtusa (assembly GCA_027943335.1). NCBI lineage: Eukaryota > Viridiplantae > Streptophyta > Pinopsida > Cupressales > Cupressaceae > Chamaecyparis > Chamaecyparis obtusa. Next base: position 271,063 of record BSBK01002556.1, on the reverse strand, counting down.
TTTTTTGTATTTTTGCTACCAAGGCACCTGTTTCCAGGTTTTCACCAAGGCACTTTTTCTATTTTTTTTGAATTTTTTGAATTTTTTGATTTTTTTGGTGAGACATCAAAGCGCCTATTGCTAGGTTTTCACTAGGATGCTCATTTTTTCAGTACTTTATATGCTTTTTAGGTTTTTTTTCAGCATCATATATGATTTTTTTTTGTAATTTTTTCAGGATCATAAAGTATATACAAGGAATGCCCCAGACTGAAATGGGCATTAAAGATCTGCTTCCTCTGATGTAGAGAACTGATAGGCCCCAGGCCCAAATGCTACAGCTATGATGATAGGAGGCCTCAACCAGATCGACCAATAATAACCAGCCCTAAGCAATGTCTGAGTTAGTGGAGGATCATTAGAATGTGATCCACATATGCCATCGTGGATTTCAGCTAGTACTTTTTCTGACTCCTCTATTTCTAGACACCTAAGGAGAGTTCCATCTAGACCCTTCCTATACAAGCCACCAGAGAAAAAGGCAAAGTGTAAGGGATGGTGGAAAGAATGGCATGGAGGAGTATGAGGTGGAAGACATGGAAAGATGGTAGGATTGTAAGATTTGTGAGCAGGATAGCGTAATTCATCCACCAGGAACTTGAAGTGAGATTTATGCTTTTTCATTTGTAAGATGGATATCAAAGTAACCAAGGCATTAGCAACTCTTTTCTCAGCTTTAGGAATGGGCTGAAGTATAACAGTTATGAGATCATGCTTGAAGTAATGCACCATTTGTTTGTAGAGAATCAACTTCTCATCTTTTATTTTGGAGTCATTATTTTTGAGCAAATTTTTATCTTTACTTTTTGTAGGTTTGGATACCGCCACAATGTGGTTTTCACCATCCAACCATTGATCTTTTCTTTTGACTTGATGACTGTGATGCTTGATTTCTGATTCAATCTTTTTTGTTGCTAGTTTCTTGGTGGAAGAAGTAACAGGTGTTGATGCGAGATGAAATGAAGTGACCGGTTCAATAGCATTTATGTGAGGGATGTCATCTCTGGTAACAAGAGAGGTTGAGCCTATAGGGTAGGCTCCAAAAGTAGCTAGATCTAGATTCATTATAGGAGGACCAACGTAGTCCACTAAGGCAATACGGGGAACAAACTCATCAGATCCAACACAAGACTCATCAACTACGTCAGGTGGGTTACGAGAAATATGAACTACATCAACATCCATATCTGTCATGGAAGAATCTTCTGGAAGAGGCTTAATATGCTGAGAAGTAGAAACACTCATGTCGTTATGTGATAGATCACCTCTTTGTAGCAGTCGCTCAATGTTGTGACATTGTCTATCATAGTGCAATGATTCTTTAGGAACATAGGTTCTAGACATAGAAGACTCAGCAATATCATCAGTAGGCATACGTGCTTCCCCCCAAAGAAGTGAAGTAGAAGGAAGATCATCTCCCATGTGAGCCATAGTGTGTAGTGGTGACTCATCTGTATCTGTGTCTGAATTACTGAGCATGGGAGTATTTCTGGAATCTTCTCTATAGATCCATTCTTGAATAGCTTGTTCTTCTCTTTCTTCTTCTAAAGAAATGGATGAAGGAATGAAAGTATCAAAGATCACCATAGCAGAAGTAGAAGGCTTCATTGTATCAGAAGGTTTCCCATATGACCTAGGAGAAACAGGTATAGAAGCAAATGAATCTAGCGTATATTCACCCATACCAAGGCTCATCATCTTAAGTGATTTCTCAGCAGCAACTAGAGACATACTAGGATCAACAGAAGGTTCATTATGAGGAACAAATTTTTCAGCAGCAGCCAGAGCATTAATAGCAATAGTATGGTCTCCAGGAATCACAACTTCAGTGCCATTGTATGGAAATTTGACGCACTGATGAAAAGTGGAAGGAACAGCCTGCATGTCATGGATCCAAGGATGACCCAAAAGAATGTTATATGTGAGTGGGATGTCCAATACTTGGAAGCTAATATCTCTTGTGATAGGACCCACTCGGACAGGCAGTGTGACAAGACCTTTGGAAGATCTTTCCTCTTCATCGTAAGCTTTTATAGTAATCTTCTTCTTGGAATCCACAACAAATTCTGACAAACCCAACTGTTGTATGACATTGAAAGAAACAATATTTAACCCTGCACCATTGTCTATTAGGACTCGGCGGACTCGGGTGTTGTAGACTAGAACTTCAATGTGTAAAGCCAAATTATGAGGGTGAGCAATAGATATGTCATCTTCTGCAGAAAAGGAGAGAGATAGTGGAGATGAAGTGTGGTTGACCATAGCCTAAAATTGATCTGGATCAATGTCTTTGGGGACATGTGCTGTATGCAAAGCTTTCTCAAGGATTTCTCTATGCGAAGGGGATAACTAAAGAAACTCAAAAATGGATATTTGGGCTGGCATCTTTTGCAAATGTTGGACAAGATCATAGCTAGGGGTGGCTGAAGGAGCCGCTTGTTTGGAAGGCAAAGCCTGCTTGGGATCTTGCATAGTTTTAAGGACAATCTTGGCTTGCCCCCTAGTAACAGCATTCAGTGTCTCACTTCGGGAAGATGAACTACCACATGTTTGCAAGACCAATTTTGGCTTACCATGATTGGCTTTATTATCATCTTGAGATCTTACCATAAGAACACTCTCAACGAGCTCTACCATGTTGATCACAGGTGTATTAGAAGGATACGTGTAATTGATCTTAGCATCATGATTCTTCTTATGTGCTTGAGAGGTTTCCCCCTTATCATGCTTAGGTAGAGGATCTTTGAAAGCTGTGTGATCATAATTTCTAGTTAAGCCATCAGTGGAGATTGTGCCATTCTCAATAAGATCCTGAATATCATCCTTAAGCCTAAAACAATTATCTATCAGATGTCCCTTGTTTCTGTGATAATGACAATAAGAATCCTCTCGCCACCAATCAGGCTTATCTAGTGGATCCCAGTTACCAGGTTTATCAGGAAGTGTAAGATATCCATTATCAACCAAAGTCTTAAGGATCACATCATAAGGTTCTGCCAATTTGGTATAGACTCACTTTCGAAATGACTTCTTAGGCTTATCTGCATACTGAGGTTTAGGAGCACTGCGAGTGTTGGCAGCTTCTTGTTGTTTTGCTGCATAGATAGCATTGGAGAGATTGAAAGCAGGCTCTTTAACTTTAGGAGAGTCAACAACCCCATCATTAACAACATACTTGTTCTTATTCCAAGGTTTGTTCTTGTCTTTGCCATTGCCTTTAACATCTTTATTAATAACAATATCCCCTTTTCTTATAGCTACATCCTCAATTCGATATGCACTTTCAACCATGTCATTGAAAGAAGGGAATAGTTGTTTCCTTAGATCATAATATAGCTCAGGCACCAGAGTGTTGACAAAAATGTCAATCTTTTCTCTCTCGAGTAGCTGACAAGGATATCGAGAATACAATGACCTCCAACATTGTAAGTAAGTTGCAAATGGCTCACCTTGATGTTGTCTTAGATTACCAAGATCTATCACGGTGATAGGCTGTTGGATGTTGTATGAATAGTGTTGTGTGAAGCGCATAGCTAACTCATCAAAAGTATTCAAAGGAGGTGTCAACTTTGCAAACCATTCTAAAGGTTGTCCTCTTAAGCTTCGAGGGAATAATCGTAGAAGATATGTGTCTTCATGAAGAAAGTCCATACTAAGAGCATAAAAGTGACGTACATGATCATGGGGATCACCATTTCCATCATACTTGTCATATTTGGGAACCTCAATATCCCTAGGAAATGGGACCATGTATAGATTTTTATCAAAAGGAAGAGCACAAATTGATTCTACAAAAGAGACCTTTGGAGGCTCTCTTTCTATTGCCATTTGGGTAAGGCATTGATTTGTCCGACGCAGTTCTTCCTGAAGGACTTCCAATTCAGTTGGTACTCTTTGTTGGACAATTTGTCTAACATCATAGCCAGGAGGAAGCTTGTATCCACTAGAAGTCATATATTGAAAATATTGATCACCATTACGCTCTAGAAGCTTATGCATCATTCGTTGGGAGACCACATCTTGTTCAAATCTCATAAGATCCTCACTAGAAATCTCATCATCTTCCTCTACCTCATGTTGAGAGGGAGGAGGTCTAGGAGGTGAAGAAGGCACACCAAAAGTAGGTCTTAGAGGAGATCTTGGTGGCATGTTGTTGCCATTGTTTCCATTGGTAAAAAGAGGTCTATGCTCATGATTACTAGTCTTAGGTTGCTCATGAAATGTCCCTCTATAAGCCATGCGACTAGTAGCATCCATTCTTTGTTGATTGTGTTCTTTGTCTAAGCGTGCTTGGTTATCCTTGTGCTTAAAGTGTGCTTGCAACTGTTAAAATTTTTCTTGTTCAGTCAAAGTGAGTGAGACAATGTCTGTGTTTTTGGGGGTCTTGAATGCAGAAAAGAGGAAACCTCTTTTGTACCACGGAGTAGCCATAGAATCCTTAGATTGGTCAGAACTAGAACTATTGTTGATAGCAGGCGCTCATGAGCGTCTAGTTGGAGAAGGTAACTGTGTATAATTAAACAGAGGGTGATTCTCCTGCTCAAATTGAGATTGAGTTGTAACCGGCATGAAAAGAGATGTTGGTTGACTAATAGAATGAGACAAAGTTTCTCAGATATGAGATAAGCAAAGCTAATAAAGATCACTTGTCAAAGTAAAAAAATAGAGAGATGGCTCGTCAAAAGTGCTCAAGCACTTACAGCAATCAATTGACTAAAGCTGAGCAGTGAGCAAGATGCTCAATAAGCAAGTAGCTAGAGAGGTAACCGTGATGTGACAAGTGATCAAGAGTAGCATTCGTTAAGCTCAAATCCAATAATTTTAGCTCATTTGTTTCAGTCTAGAACAAATCTAAGCATGTAGATAACAAACTAGCTTCAGATAAGAATAGAAAAGGACACTCTACGACAGGTTAAAATGCAAGTTTAGCAGCTCCGGATTGCAACAATGATAGGACAACAGAAATGACCCAGGCGATAGTTCTCAGGCAAACAGGGTGATACTTCACCTTAAGCCAGATGATAGTTTCCAGTAAGTGGGGTGACACTTTTGCAGAGTCGTACGACTCTATGACCAACGAACATAAAAATATCAGTTTGAAGTGTTTTAAAAGATCAAGTAAGTATATCAATAGATTTTTATCATGGATCAAGCACATAAGACAGCAATCAAGGAGTTCAAGCAAGCAGTTGTCTTCAAACAATGAGCAAGGGGCAAAGCAACCTTGCACATGAACAAGAATAGTGACTTAGTATTTCTACTCCTTAAAGATTCTACTTGTGTATGTTCTTCAAATGTTTTAGCAGGCACATAGAACACAAAAACACCTTAGCAAGCTATCTACAAGGATACACATGGCTTTCTAAGAGGAGTCCTCGATATACACAAGGTACGTGAGGCCCAAATCTGTAGATGAGAAGAATCCAAAATCACACAGGCGTGGGGAGACGGTAACCCAAATCTCCTCCTTCACTTCTCAAAGGTATAAAGTTCTTTGAGGCTTAGCCAAGAGTGATATCAAACTCAATTCCCAAGAGAGGTGTCTTTTGATTCACCTCCCGCTATTTATACTCCACCAGAACACAGGAGTTAAGGTCGTCCCTTGAGGTGGTGTGTCCCCAAGCAGGCCTTCTAGAAATAACAACTAAGTAATTCACTATCAAAAGTATTTAGAGCACTAGAGGTGGTACATTTAACCCTTCAAGTAAGCATGAGATGAGTCCAAAAAAGTGGAACATTTAACTCCTCACACAAACTCAAAGTGAGTCCACACCTTAGAAAACAAGTGAGTTCCAAAAAGCACAAAAGGGTTGCCAAGTGGAGCACTTAACGCTTCTTTCTTGTTGACCCCTCCCCTTTAATATGGTGCTGGGATTGCAACCACAGGGTGGAAATGAGGGGCTGGTGGATTAGCGAGTCCAATAACCCAAGATAGGAATCTAGATCAATCACAAGTACTCTAAAGTTGCTTATCAATACTACTCACAAATGAAAAAGGGGTGTACCAACGGAATATTTAACTTTCCAAGCAAACATAGAGTGAGTCCACAAGGTGGTGCATTTAACTCTCTATGTAAACAAGGAATGAATCCATGCCCCCAATCACTCAATGAGATATTTGATATTGGAACCAAGAATTACTTAAGGTTTAAACACAAGCATTCACTTACACAAACTTGTATGAAAGCAAATCTATGTTCATTCCTTTCCCATTAAGAGCATCAATTGAAATGTGTTCTATGAAAGCATGTAAAAACTCAAGCCAAACACATGAGAGGTTCAATTTTAATCCCAAAATCCAAATGTTGTAGAGATATAACAAACTACCTCAAGTCCAATGCAACACGCTTAGTAGATTTTAAGCATTTTCCATGAAAGCAAGAGCACCTTCAAATGAACAAGACAAGAGAACAAGAAAACAAGATATGCAATATATATCCAATTTATGCAAACCCTAAGGTTAGATCTGAAAATCAATTGTTAGGAGCAATGATAACCAGCAAATAATCCAAATGATAACTCATATCATGCAATGAACAATGAAAAATAAGTGCATACCCATCACAAAAATTTATTTTTTTTGCATTTGACCTAGTCAACAAGATCTGATTTTTACCACATGAATTTAGACCCTAAATTCAAAATGCAAAAAAGAGACCTCTATCAAAAAATAGAGAGCTTTCCAAAAATATAAAAATTTTAGAAAAATCTCTTCATTTGTGCCCTAGAGAGCCATTTTACCAAAACAGACCAGATTTTATAAATCAACCAAATGAGATATGATATGATTTCTAAATTAAAAACACAATGAATGGACCCCTTGTATAATTTGAAGACCTTTCCAGAAATATAAATTTTTTTGAAAAATATGCTAATTTGCACCAAAAATTGTTTTTTTATGAAAAATAAAGAAAAAATCATAAAAAATAAAAATTACCCCCGAAAAATTATGAAATTTTTTTTGGAGCTTCTTCGATATGTCGCAAACCTACAAAAACATTTTCAGACCAGAACACCAAGCCGTTTGGGAGATATGGTCAAATCTTTCAAATCTAGGGTTTTTTTCATCTCCAAACAAATCTGCACAAGGGTTAGCTTCAAAAATAATCAAAACCAGCATGCAAGAGGTGGGTTGCCCCATGGTGGGTGCCAAAAATGTATGGTGAAAATGTGACCACACTTCTATGAATCATTAGATGCAAGGGAACTCAAGAATGAGGCCTCACAAATCGATTCATAGCTCCCTAAGCATGGAGTGCAAGGGTTTTAAGAATGCTCTCAGCTAGAGCTATTTAGCCAATAACCTTGCTAGTAAACCATGCAATGGGAGATTCAATGAAGACAAGGGCAAGAATGCCAATATCCCCAAGAATAAAATGAAATGCAATGCAATGCAAGCTAGCTAAGAATGAAGATGCAAGCTAAGCTATGAAAATGAAAGATGCAAGAAATGAAATCTAACTATGAAGCAAGAAAGTCATGATGATGCAAGAATGAAGACAAGAAGATAGAGTGTTGATGAAGATCCAAGATGAATGCCAACAATGCTCCAAATATTCAAACCCTAGATGCAAGAATATCTCCAAAAGCTCCAAGATGACCTAGAAAACCTGTAACATAACAATAACATAAAAATTGTGTGTGCAAATGAGGAAGAGAGCTCTCCTTTTATAGGGAATGAAAAAGGAATGGGCCATGGAGATTAAGAGGCAAAAGATTTAATCAACAGTGGAGAAAAAAAAGAAGCTTGATCCTTGTGCACAAATATCCTCCAATAAGAAAATTAGAAGCATTTACTTTATGTTGAGCATTTAATTTATGTCCATGTGAGACAAAAAGTACTTTTTCTTTTATTTTATTTTTATTTTTCTTTATAAATAAGAATTAAATGCTTTATTTGTGCAACATAGGATAAGAAGAAAAGGTGGGCTTTTTATTTATTAAAAGGGGAGGAAATATTCCTTTTAAATAAATAAAAACTTAAGATAAAATGGTTAGCCCATAGAAAATAATCAAATAAATGATAGCACAAGGATTTGATCAAGAATAAGCAATTTATGATTTAGCAAAAGGGGCTAATAGTCTAGTTGACCATTTTTAGGTGTATACAGCTAGTACCAGGACAACCCAAGGGGTGAGGGATATGTGATGACACTCACTTAGGTTTTTGCTTAGAGTTTCTACCAAGCCTTAGAACCTTTGGGAAAAGATTTATACTTTGACCTTCGTTTCATTTTCTATTTGGGAAAGGTTACCCAACCCTAGGTATGAACTAGCTATCCCTTCTTTGTGGACCTTGGTGTTTATCTCCTAGCACGGGGGAGTGAGCCTTTTGGTATCCACATAAGTGGGTGGTAAATATTTTTATTGAGGTACCTTTTGTGGATGTAGTGCTTAATGATTCATGCTTGCATAGTGTTCCAGTTTTGAAGAATGAAGACTTGTATTTATCTTTCATGATGTAAAATTATTGTTACCTCCCAAGGGGAGATGAATATAATGTAATCATTAATGTATTTCAAAATGATGTATTTGGAATGGGTAGACTTAGGAAAAATGAAAAGGGAAAGCATGAACTTTGTGTATATGATGTATGCTGAAAAAGAAAAGGATTTTGTAAAATTCCAAGTAAAAAAGTATGTTTCTCATTATTGATTAAGTGAAAAGTTATTGAAAAACAAATGTAATATTTGCAATGCATCAAATGTTTAAACGATTCTATTATTAATTCTTTAAGTGTTATATTGTTCATAAAGGATACTTAGGAATATAGATGGATTTAAATGGCAATTGAAATGAAAGTACCTTGTATTTCTTTATAAAGAATCTACAAATGTTGTGATGTAGTTTTCTTAAGAAGTAAATCAAGTTGTTAGTACACTAAATGGACTTAAATGAATTGTGCATTAAATAAGAAGGGAACCTTGGAGGAATCTAAGTTAAACTATGTTTTGTTTATGTAATTCTTTTAAAAATTCAAAATGTTTCATAAATCTTTACTTAGGTTTTCTTTTACAAAGAGAATCTTTGTTCTCTTCCCTGATTCCCTTGTGGGGCATGACAATAGTCACTAAATAATTTGAACCCTTTTGAATTTATCTAGAGATTGGATGACCTTAAATTTTTCTATTCTAAGACTTGGCGACTATAGTCATTCATTTAGTCATTGTAAAATTATTTTCTTTTAATTTTATCTCGAGACCTGGTGACCCAAGGCCATCAAGAGATCTAGTGACTGTAATGAATCTCCCATTTGTTGAAGCCTGTTGACTTTTCAAACTTTTTCTTGAGACCTCCGGACTCACCTATTCGGAGATTCAGCGACTGAAGACAAGAAACTCTGATTTATTTTTTCTGGAGACTCAGTGACTATAGTCAAGTCTTCTTGTTTATTATCCTCTTATTTTTTCAATCAATCAGGAAGAGACACATCACAAAATCCAGCAATTGGATGCCCAAAAATTTTCAACATTTTAATTTTGGTCAACACTTAACTCTATATCATTTGGCGATTACCTCACTAAAGATAGTCTCCCAATCACTAAGAAACTTAATTAACTTGATTTTTACCCAGAGATTGGGTGAGAAGGAAAATCTCAAGGTCACTGGAACATTTTCTAACATGTGGTTTGATTCTGAGACCATGCGACCACCACCTGATCAAAATTAAATCAATGGTTGAAAACAACTGTCTAAAAACCTTTCACTTAACTCACCCTCATCTAGTGACCACGTGACTAAAGACATCTCCTTGTCGGTAGATATTTTATTTATCCAACGGTTCCCACTAATTTCTATACCTTTTATAACTTAGCCACTTCATTAGGAGACTTAGAGATAACCGTGTTGCTGAATTATTGACCGCTTGAGATATAACCACTAGAATCATGAGAACATGCGACCATTGAAATCACCAGGTCATTGGATAAAATAAATAACCACTAAATAAATTGGAGGTCTGGTGACCCGCATAAAATAGACTGCCACCTTGCATTTGGAGACTCAGCGACCAACTGAGAACCTCATAATCATTGAATATTATATCAATTCTTTATTTTTTTCAGAGATCACCCAACTGAAGGTATTTTGATCCGGAGATAAAGAGACTATAGTTGTTTTGCAAAAAATTATCATAGTAGTCACTAGATCTCATAACAATCATGCAAAGACTCGGCGACTGAAGGCTACCGCTGAGTCATTTGAAGACAAAGAATAGTCCTCCAACTTAAGGAGACTACATGATGAAGGGATTCAGACAATCTCTAGTTAAAAGGGAATATACTAAACTGATTATGAGACTAAGTGACTAACTAGAGTGTATAAAGTGCACATGCTCCAAAAGGTCGTTAAGTGATTTTAAAAAGGTAACAGCCGAATAGACTTGGGTAAGCAAATTTTAGGGCCTTTTTTATTTTCAAAGATAATTAGATCTAGCACCTAGGGGTTTTAGATTTTAGAAAAATTTTGAGCTTTGGGACTAGAAAATGTTGGAGACCAAATTATGAAACTCAGAGATAGATTTCAAAAATCAAAATTTCGAAGGACAAATTCTAAAATTGGGAAACCAACCAACGAGAGTCTAGATGATTGTTTGAAGTAGGCTTAGATAGTCAGGATCTTGCTTCTCCAATGGTATCTCCGCAGGACTCCAGGTAGGTGTATATGATGAAAACTTATGTATTAAGATCAAGTTCAAAGATGAAAATGTTAATGATAAAGATCATATTCAATCTACTCTAACATGTTCATAAAATTGTAAAAAACACTAGTCTTCACCATAACCTCAGATGAGCATGAAGCAAGTGCACACAAGACTTGCTTGATTTAAGCTCTTAAAGAGGTTGTGGGTGTGCTCTTCCAACACAAGTAGAGATCCCACTAAGAATGCAAGATAAAATGAAGATTGAGATGCTCAAGAAGAAGCTATAGAAGCAGCTTTGAAGAACTCAAATGCAAGAGGCCAAAGAAGTTGAAGGAGGAGTTATGAAAGCAATCCTCAAGCTCAATGACATGCAAGTAACAAGAACTAATGAAGCTAAAAGCATGGAATTAAACTAAGTCTACAATGAGAATTTAGTAACTACCAAATGATTAGTAAAACTCTATGAAAAGAATTCTAAGTCTAAACTAGCATGATAATTCTAATGCAGCAATGAATGGATTTTTCTTGAGACAAGGGTCCTATTTATAGGATTTTGGAGGGCTGGGGTGAGGTGGCATCTATGTGGAATCCATATAGGTGCCACCAAGGAGACACATAAGCCATACAAACTCCAAGACTTGCTCACACATGTGTGAGAAACTTGGGATGTGAGAGGTCAATGTGTACTTCAAGTACATGTGTAAGTGTGTGTAAGAGATGTGTAAGAGAAAAAGTTCATTTTCACCATTTTAGAAGGTGTAAGAAGTGTCATAAAAAATGTAAGAAGCCTTGTTTATGCAAATTTTAGCAATCTTTGAAAAGGCATTTTTTGGAAATTTGCTCACACGTGTGAGCAAATAATTAGGACTAATAGATGTAGGAATCCAAAAATTAGCCTAATTCACCTTAGTTAATTAGTGAGTAGGTTTATTAGATAGAAAGTGATGTGTGTACGATAACATCTAGGTTGGATTTAGGATTAAATTAAATTAAATTTAATTTAATAATGGCTTAGTAGAAATAAAGAATGTGAGGGAATTAAATAAATTAAAAATTTATTTAAAAGGAGAATATGGAGGAACATGTATTAAATTAAATTTAATACATTATGAGAGGTAGTATTTAAATTTAATTCAAATACTATAATTAGTGAATTAATTTAGTGAAATAAATTTAATTAAATAAATAGATGAATTTAACAAATATAATTAATTAAAAAAATTAACTATAATGTTATCTTAGGTCATTAATTAAATTAAATTTAATTAATGTTAAAAGGATGAATTTAGGTGTCTAAATTTTTCCCCTCTTTGAGGCGGTGTCAGAAATGACATCGTGTCAAAGAAAATAAAATATAGATGCCCCAAAGAAAAAGTCAGTAGGATGATGTGCCCCAGGTGATGTCAGAAATGACATTGCATCAAATAAAAGAAAATATAGATGCCCCAGAGGAAAAAAGGGACCTAAAAGGTGCACAGAGGAAAAGTCAGTAGGAGGATGTGCCCCCTCAGGAAAATAGGCCAAAAATAAAAAATTTGGTCAATTTTTGCGAAAGGAGGGAAAAAGACTTTGCATGAATTTTACAAAAATGAAGGGTCAACTGACAGGTAATAGATAGGAGTGATCTAGTGAGTTCAAAAATCCACCTTCATTTTGGCTCTAGTTGGTTGTTTCAGTGGGGGGGGGGGGGGGGGGGGGGTGTGATGGCAAGAGAAAAGGGAGAAATGGCATATGATAGAATAGGTGTCACCACTTGGTGAAGGGAAACATCTAATGGCAGTGGAGCCATTGACTATAGACAAGAATGGATGCTTGATGAAGGAAGGAAGAGCCACATGTGCATAGATGGGGTCTCTAGTCAAGGTAGAGCCACCCATCAATAGGCGAAGCCACCCAACAGATAGGCATCTCTGCCTGGGGTGGAGCCACCTATCTATAGGTAGAGCTACCTATCTATGTGCAAAGCTTCCTATCTGGGAGTGGAGCCACCCATCCCCAGACAGGTGTCTCTACCTAGGTAGAGCCACCTATCTAGGGGTGGAGCTACCCATCCCTAGATAGGAATCTCCACCTAGACAGAGCCACTTGTCTAGGGGCAGAGCGGCCCATCCCTAGATAGGCATCTCTACCTGGGGAGAGGGAGGGAGGGGGAGAGAGAGAAAGATGAAAGGAAGAGAGAGATAGGGAAAGAGAGAAAGATGAAAGGAAGAAAGAGAGAGGGAGAGAGGAAACTCATGATGGAGCCTCTAGTTGCCAGACATGCATCTCCACCTACTAGAAGTATGAGGGCAAGGAGAAGTAACCCATTTGATGAGGGGGTGCTGCCTAGGAACATGATTTGCAAGGATGAAGGCAAGGAGGGAGATGGGAGGTTTGCATTGGAAAAAAAAAAAGGGGGAGGGAAGGGTGAATAAGAAGAACCCTTGTCGCAAACAAAAATGCAGAAAAATGAACTAACTAATATGCAACTTAAACTATAATGCAACCTGACTACATGATTTAGTGGGATCACTTGTGTTCATGTTGGAGAGCACACCCTAGTTTGATATTGCAATAAGAGGTATGCATCATGCGTTATAAAAATAAAGATGACATTGTTCCATTGTGTGGACTAGTCTCTCAGATAGCTATAGAAATAGAGATGTAGATTTCCTGACTATGATAGAACCTATGACATATACTTATTGGAGAGGTCTAAGCTGCTGGGAACTGCAATTGGATCTTTATGAAAATGCAGGAAGTGATGACTGAAAACTTAGACTAGGATGAGGGTGGATATGTATAGTGGATGGGGAGACAATGGATCCAAATCTGCTATCATGGTGCCTAAGATAGGTTTTCACCATAATACTTGCCCAAAGTGCTTGTTTGCCAAGTTTTCATTATTGGATGAATGGTTTTATTTTTGTAAGGTTCCTGTTTACCAAACAATGATTTTTTTAGGAACATTATCTTCTTTTTAGGATTTTCTAATTTTTTTTATTTTTAGGATTTCTTCAAGATATTTTCTGCTTTTTAGGATTTTTTTTAGGATCTCTTTCTGATTCTTAGGATTTTTGCTGAATAACACTATACAGGAACTGAATGTTGAGCTATGCATAAAAGTGCTTCAAATGTAGAATATTTACACGATCAGGGAGCAGATCTCCCTCAAGTGTTACAATCTGATATGCCCCAAAACTAATGCTAGTATTATTTTGTTCACCAAGTAGCACTAGTACTTGAAGTTGGAAGATTTTGTAGTCATCATCAGTAAGGAAAATTTGCAGAGACACCCGAAGTGAAGGTATCATATCCAAGGAAAGACTAGTCCACAAATACTCTCTTGAACCACTCATAATGCCTTGTCAAATTCCTCACGTTCTACACACCTAAGGAAAGTACTATCTCAACTTCTCTTGAACAAGTCATTAGTGATGAGGAGATACAGGGATGTAGTTTGGATTGTACAAGAACTTGTAGGTGTGATTTTGTTTTGGAGAGAGTAGTAATGGCAGCAAGGAGTAGCAGAGGTAATGATGGTGCAAAGAATTTGGGAGTGAGGTGAGTTGTAGGAAGGAGATGCGAGCTTGAATGTCAAAATTGAATTTTATTTTTTATCCAAGTCTTTTAAGAGAGACATGAGATTCTACATAGCCTTTGATATTTATTTTCTCGGAGATGCATTTGAATGCACTTCTTCTAGGATGGATTTATGAGTCCATTTTTTCTTTTTTTTCTTGTTTTCTTAAAGGACCCTTGTGGTCTCTTGAATATTGCATGTGTTTTTATATTAACATATCAATTAGATATGACATGGTGACCTTTATATGTGAGTGGATTCTTATATTTTTTATTTTTGTGTTGCACATTCAAGATGCTTCTGGAAGACTTGGGAATTATGGATGAATGAGGCTGATGTGACATATTTAAATGGATGGATGGAAGAGAAATGGTCAAGCCACTTAACTTAGGAGGGATGAGAGATAACTATTCAATAGGTTCAAGTGCAAAAACACCAGTATCATCCTCATCATTCATGAATGTCTCAGATAGATCTAGAAAGTTATCCTCCATAAAGCGTTGTCAATCACGAATCATCCTAGAAGAGTTAGAGGAGTTTAGAGAAGTAGTTTGTGAATCTAACTGAGATGACCTAACCCTAGAACAATGTCCTTCTTCTAGTGTTTGAGTAGCCATTTGTTCCAAAATTGTACAAATAGGAACCATCTCAATTTGAGACCTCCCTAAATTCCATGTTGTTGTCATAGGATGAGGTTTGATGTATCCATGGTTCATTTGATTAGCTAGAGTAGAATTAGATGACCTAGAAACCATAGCGAGGATCTCTGTAGAAGGGTGAGAGTGATCCTCATCATCTGGTTGTTCTTGAGAATTATAACTTTCTCCCCTTTCAAAATTTGTGAAAATAACATACTTGTGCACAGCATCAACTTGAATCTCCATTGTAGCATTTGACTGTGAGTCCCATTCATATTCATTTAATTATGTGTCATTGTTATGATATTGTCTAATGTAATCAATAAGAGTGATTGTAGGAGGGAAATCTACATCATCATCACTATCTATCTTAGAAGGTGAGTCCTCAAAAGGGCCTTGTGACTGTGTAGCAGTAGGATCTTGTGTATTAGTAGGAGTAGTACCATCTATATTAGTAGGAGCATAGTCTATAATAAGAAGCAACCTATCTGAGATGTGGGGGATATCAACAATTTGCCCCTAGTTCAAATGCATGTGATCAGGTTTAGCAATGTGTTCAGCCACAAGAGCAATAATAGAGGCATTATTTGTAAGAGTAGGAGCTTTCTTAGTAGATGAGATATGATCTCTCTGATTAGGACCAAGATCATGCTCTTGAGACAGTTGTGATGGCACATAGGGTTCCCCTTGATAACTTAGATTAGTGGTTTGAATTTGTAGAAGTCTTTCATAGGTCATTGGTTGAATCTTTGCTTCTTCTTCCATGAATGAGTCCTCACATGTAGGAGTGTTGCTACTAGGTTGTTCAACTTTATGTGTATGATATCCTACACTAGTCTGGTCTTTGGGAGCTCTAAATTCAGGATGAAGAGGTTCTAGGAAATCCTTTCCTTTTCGAAGTGGACTATGTCTATCATATCCCATGTTGTGCATAAGTTGGTAATCCATATCATATTTGTCAGGTGAGATATCAACATGTTTTATTTTTTAGCCTCTTTATGTAACACAACATTCTCTTCCTTTTCTAGTTCTAAGGAAACTTTAGCCTTGCCTATGCTAGTGTCATCATCAGGTCTAACTAGAATTCCCTTCCCACGAGGTTATTTTCCCTTAGCTTGATGAGACATCTTTTCTTCAGAAGAAGTGTGCTGGATGGGAGTTTCTTGTGGAATAGGATGAACATATTAATTTAGTGGACAATAGTTTGATTGCTTTCCTTTGAGTCTCTTGCAATACTAAATCTTCTAATCATGCGCTCTTAGACTTAGCATGAATATGGTCTTACAAACTTAACTTATAGGGCACATACCATAATTCTATCGTATGCATGTGCGTTGATGCTTTGACCTTCAGGTACTCTGTATACTATCCAGTCTTCAACACTTAGCCAATTTATGATCTTCTTATCATGAGTGCTGACTCCAAAACATCATATGACTTTGTTTCCATTATGACAACACTATATTAAGTCATATACACTAGTATAGCCAACTTACCAACAATCTCCCCCTTTGTCATTGATGGAAACAAAGGAATATGGAAAAGTTACTAACTATCCCTTGATACAAAAAACACTTAATCATATCTATCTTATATCTCCCTTATGTCATCTACTATATATTTTCTTTACATATCTATAGCTTCATATTCTATACATACTCCCCCTTTGACATTAATAAAAAAGGTGATACAAAACTAAATTTGTATAGGTACTTACATTGAAAGTAAATCCGGGTATGCAATCTGTAAATTTTGGATCTCTTGCTTCACAAATGCAATCAGTGCATTGATTATTTGGAGATGGGCGCATAATGCATAGTTCATCTTTTCCATATTCTCCAAATTTGAGCTAGGACCTTGATCATATGTCACCATGGTGGCATCGATCTCATTGATATTTTGATTTAAGACATCTAGAGAGGGTGCAAGAGAATTTCTAAACTGAGTCTGCCTAGGCCTTATCTTTGACATCTCTTTTTCTTCCTTCTCAATTTTGTCAATCTATCCCTAATATACATTATTACACATGTTTACATTAGTAGAGGGATCTGTTGGAGCTTTTCCTTGCAAGACCAAACTTGAATCAATAGATGGGCTTGAATCACAAGTTAGGTACTCAAGTTTGACAAGAAAATAGTCCAATTGATGAGGATGAAAAGGAATCCTCCTTCTTCTTTGAGCTACATGTCACTCAGGTAGGTATTGCCTTATCTGCACATTCATGACATCCTTTTGGTGAATAAAAGGCCTACAGACAGATTAGTGTGGAATAGTCTTCAAACCCCTTCAGGTAACTTGTACCCCAATGAAGCCAATCCTTATGCAATAACCCTACTTACATAGAATGAGTCTAAAGACTAGAGATAAACTCCTACTACTACTACCAACATGAAAGGGAAAGGTATTTGATTTAATGTTGGGCTGAAAGGACCCCTAAGATACCCTAAGTCTCTCGTAGACTAGTGCTTTATCCAATGGGCAACAGAGTCAAATACCTCACTATAACGAAGAGCTTATGAAACAAGAAGACAATACATTCAAATAGGGTGATGTCTTACATCAACCACACACCATTGATTAGACCATACATTATCAAACCACCTGTGTACCCAAATGTATTATCACCTATTCAAAGGATTTTAACCCTCCCCTTAGAAGAGACCTATAAACAGATGATACATTAACCAACATCCACTCGAAGACAAGCATGAGACACCCTTGATATCTCAGCTCATACACACTTGAAAACCAATCTTGAACTTAGTTATCTCTATGAAGACAACTCTATTGCAGACACTCACTGGAAATGCAAATAGAAAAACTACAACACCCTTGATGCTATAATGAATAAGTTCATGATTCAAATGGAGATAATCTGATAACAATAGAAATATACTGAGTCTCGTACATAGGACAAACTATTACAATCTATATTATATTCTTAGAAAACTAGAGACGAAAGAGGGAACTCTATATGCAAAGAAAAGGAAATATCTATAGGAAAAGGACCCTTCATTTGGAACCAATAGAAACTAGAACCCTTGGAACTGATCAAAATTCAAACCCTTCCTAATGATCCTGAAAATCCTTTTATAGGAACAAGGATTGCAACAAGCAAAGGATCACTTAGAACACAAAAATTAAGTCTACAACCACCCAGTACAACAAGAAATGAAAGATTGCAGAAAATCCTAGAAACCTGGGAAGAAATCAGGTCAAAGCTGATGTACATTTTCATTGGTTTCATCATCATAGACTAACTGCGATCACAAGTAGAAGTGATTTCTTGTTGTGGGAAGAACAACTTCAATGCCAGAGCTAGTCTGATGACTTCGTGTGTACTAACCATGGAGATCTCTGACATACATCAAAACCCTAGCCACCCACACTAAAACAATAGTCCTTTGCATTTAACTCATCGTGGCACCCAGGAAGCAAGATCAAACTAGGACAACAACCCAAATCTTCTTCATCATCATCACAACTACAACTGCCCTACAAAATCAATTTTGAGCTAACACATTCATCACAAATAGCCAATTGCCTGAAAACCCTACAAAATAATGGTTGTCACATGATCACATAGCCAAGAAAAGGGCTATGTGAACATGCGACACACCTCCATGTCAACCCTCGCTTGACAAAAGACTATGCCAGGTAATCATTAAAATCACCAAATCACCCTGAAACCACTAGTGCCACCAAACAAATCCAATCAGGCTGCTAAAACATTTAAAACCAGTCCTTCTTGTCACTGAGAAAACCCTCTACAGATTTGAATTCAAATGCAATGGCTAGTCAGCAAAATTTAAAATGTGGTCATAGATCTCTTCCCCTTCTCAAAAAATTGAGCATCCACATTTAATTCACAACAGTTGTAGGCCCCTTTGAAAAGTCTTCAGCCACCTCACCGGTCAACAACTAATCAAAACCGAACAACTTAGCAACACCCACATAGTGGACCCACCTTAACTCCACAACCGTGATGTCCAAACAGTTGTTGCATGATTGCATAGCTAGGAAAAGGGCTATGCAAACATATGACGAGCGACCATGTCAACACCATGTCACCACTCCCCACCAACGTGGTACCCTTGTCGCATGATCACATGGCTAAAAGATGGCCCTTGGGATCATCCAACAAGGCCACAAGACTACCACCTTGTCCTCCCAATTTGACAGCGGGACCACAACACTTCCATCACCACTGGGCCCAGGAACAGGAGTCCACCGGTCGCGTGATCGCATGTCAAAAAACTCTGACATGCAATCATGCGACAACCAACCATGAGATGCCACATAACCACCAGTGGGACCACTACCCTCTCCACCAACGGGCCCCATTACAAAAAGGTAACCGGTCGCATGGTCGCATGTCAGAAAACTCTAACATGTGATCATGTGACAACCAATCAATTTAAAATTTTTGAAAACCCAGGCCCACCAACAGGTCATAGCTACGTAGATAGGAAACACTGACAAAGAGGAAAAGGTGCGAGGTCAAAAACACACAGAGTTTTCGGTGAGAGATTGAAAACATAAAGGGTTTTCGGCAAAAGATGAAAAACATCATGGATTTTCAAAAACATTGTGGGTTTTCGACACTTTGGCAAATTCTGAAACTATTTCCTACAAACCTTAAAACTTGGATATCTCCCTGGATTTTGTGAATTAGGAGATGCGATCTGAACTGGAGCAAGGTGATACATTAAAGAGCATGGGGCTAAGAGTGCAAACCATGAAACATTATGGGTTTTCTTTGCACATTAAAACAAGCTTGCAGGCAGAGCGGGACACTTCAAAATTTGCAGGGAAGAGGCCATTTTCAAAGAATTTTTTCTATGCTAGGAAAATGGCCTAACAGGATCTTCTACTGACTACCTCACTTTTCAATCATGGCCTCTACTTCTTAAATCTTTTTGTAGTGATTGGCTGTGAACTTATCTTGATTCATATAGTCAGCAATAATTTTCCTTCCTTTTGCTGCAAACTGTTTCAAAGTTTCTTGTCAAACTTTGAATGAACTAAGGTCTAGTGAGAATTTATTGACCAACTCATTTAGTCTTTTCTTCATATAATTCTCCTCTGCAACTAATGATGCTGATTCTTCCAAGTTAGAGAAATTACTCTTGAAATGTGAAAGAATTTCACTTACATCATCAATGGAGTGTACCTTGGACACTTTCTTATCTGCTAGTAACAAGTTGTTCGGGATATTTACTAATTCTACAAGGAGGGAATTCCTCATTACCTATTTCTCCTTGGCCTTCTCCATAGCCAAGAAATTGATCTTGATCAGGTCCTCTTCTCCCCATGAATCCAAACTAGTTATATCAGGTGTCAAACTTGACAACAATGATGCTGGAGGTATTGGAGTGATAGGAGTGCTATCCACTGTTTCTTATTTAACTCTTATTTTCATACCAGATGACTTATTATTTTGCTCACTATCTTTTACCTCTACTTCTCCTTTCTCCTTTTCTCTTTCTTCTTCTTTCTTTTCTTCTTCTTCTTCTATTTCTATTTCTATTTCTTTCTTTTCTTCTTCCTTTTCTCCTTCAACATTTTTCATATCCTCAATTAGTATTTCTTGTAGATTAGGAGTGTTACCACATAAATTCTCAGCCTCTTGAGCACTTACAAAAGCTTCTTCAAATTTTTTCAGATCAATGTATGAGGCTGCCATTGCTATTTCAACATTGTCAATGAAAATTATTTCATCCTTGTGTGCTTCTGTTATAGGTGCAGACTTCCCTATCTCTATGGGTGCTACAACTACAGGCACTGAGTCCTGAGTGTTAGGAATGGGAACACTAAGAGGGGGGGTTGGGGGGGGGGGGGGTGAATCAGTGTTCACTATATTTTAACTTCTCACTTTAATCTTTATACTGAACTTCAATGCTTAAGTATTGAAATAAACATTAACATAAACATGAAACATGAAATCAACACATGACACCAATATGATTACGAGGAAACCCAAATAGGTAAAAACCTTGGTGGGAATTGACACCCACTAATATTATGCACTAGTGTTTTGTGATCCTTGTTAGAAGATCCTTAACCTTGTTAGGAGTTTCTTTTACAATGCTTTTAGTATCATAGATCTTGTCAAGGGTCAGACCCTATTAGGAGTCTTTTACAATAGTCCCTGATAGGGGAAAGGACACACTATCCAAGAGATCATTACTCAAGCGGTGAAGGCTACAACCTTCTGATCTCAGATACATAATATATCTGCAGGATGAACTATCACTATGACATTGTTTGTCAGATCAGTTCCTTTGATGCGCTGATGCTTTAACCTCTAGAAAATCTCTAATACATCTTCTAATGTCTTTTCACACTTTTTTTGTGCTTATTACAACTCTCTATCAACTTCCATACTGAATACAATGGGCACATCTTATATTTATAATCTCATACAAAATAAACAACTACGTTGGCCCTTAGACCTATTACATACAATGCTTCCAAATGAATTGGATTAAGCATGCTTATAAACAAACAAGTACATATGTTGATAGCCTAAATACAATAGGTGCATAGCCTTTATAACATTATATTATAACTGCAAACCAAAATACTAACTGTCGACTTCATGCTCTATTCTTCATTGGCACACATTGGCTGTGCAACTTCAACTGACTGTAACTTTCTCATTCTTGCACATTTGATCATGCGATCATAGAATAAGAAAGAATATAGTCCAAAAAACTTAAATTCTAGGGCACATACCATAATTCTTCTGTACACATGTGCGTTGATGCTCTAAGCTACAGGAACTTTGTACACTGTCCAGTCTTCAACACTTAATTGATTTCTGATCTTCTCTTCAAGTGCGCTGACTCCAAACTATTATATGACTTTTTTGCTATAATGAAAACACTATATCAAGTTATATACATCAATATAGAAAACTTTCCAATAATCTCCCCCTTTTTCATTGATGGCAACAAAGGAATATGGCCAAGTTGCTAACTGTCCTTAATACAAAAAACATTTTGTCAACTATACATATACTTATATCTCCCTATACATATTATGATCCATATTATATACACAATTCCCCCTTTGAAATTAATGAAAAAGGTGGTATAGAAAACTATATCTACATATACTCACTAAGGGAAAACATCTGGATATGCAATCTTTAGGTTCTGGATCTCCTTTTTCCAAAAAGTGATCAAAGAGTTTACTATCTAGAGATGGGCACATATAGCATACTGAAGCTTCTCCATCTTCTTCAAATATGTGGAAGGACCTTGATCATATGTTACCATTGTGGCATCAATCTCCTTAATGTTTTGATTGAGAATGTCTAATGAGGATGCAAGAGCATTCCTTAATTGAGTCTGTCTAGACCTTATCTTTGCCATCTCTTTCTCTGCCTTCTCAATTTTTTCCAACTGACCTTTGTAGACATTGTTGCACATGTTCACATCAGTGGATGTGTCTTTCACTGAACTCTTCACCTACTCAATCATAGCTTCTACCTCTTGTATTTACTTAAGATGGGCATCAGTAAGCTTATCTTGATCCATGCAGTCTACAATGAATTTCCTTCCTTGATCAAAAAATTCTTTTAAAGATGCTTGACTAGTCTTGAGTGAATTCAAATCTAGTGCAAAATTGCTCATCAACTCATTCAATCTCTTCTTCAAATACCTTTCTTTTGAAACTTGGGATGCAGATTCTTCAAGGCTTGAGAAATTACTTTTGAATTGAGAAATTATTGTACTTACATCATCAACAGAGTATACCTTAGACACTTTCTTGTCTGCAGGCAACAAACTATTCAGTATGTTCATTGATTCCATAAGGAGAGGATTTCTCATTAATTGTTTCTCCTTTCCCTTCTCCATAGCTAGGATGCTAAACTTAATTAGGTCTTCTTCTCTCTAGTAGTCCAAATTGGATGTGTCAGGTGTCAAACTTGACAATAATGTTGAGGAGGGAGTGATGGGAGTGCTATCCATCACTTCTAGTTTTACCTTGGCTAGTTCAATAGAAGTTTCATATTTCTCTTGTTCTTTTTCTTCTTCTTTCTTTTCTTCCTCTTCCATTTTCTCTTCTTCTTTCTCATCTGTTATATTTTCAATCAATACCTCTTCTTGATGAGTGGGAGGTGTGCTACTGCATAAAATATCAGCTTCTTGTGTGCTCACAAAAGCTTCCTCAAACTTGTCCAATTTTGTGTCAGTGGCCACCATGGCTATCTCCACATTATCAATGATAATGGTGCTTTCCTTGAGTGATTCTAACATGGGCACAGACTTGTTTTCCTTTGATTGTACTTCCACTATAGGTGTTGAATCTTAAGGACTTGTAGAATGTACTTTGATGGTCTATGACCCTTTGGTAACCTTTATGGGTATATTAGCTATGGGTGCAATAGGTGGATACATGTTTCTATTCATGAATACCTTCTCAAAGGCTTTCTCTATCTCTTTTGCAATTAGCTCAAAGTTTTTTTCCATTATGTTCAAAGTCCTTATCTTAGTTCTAAGGTGAGGCTTCACCAAATCTAATAGAAATTTCTTTTCTTCTAGTTCACACACAGGAACGGTATCATCAAGAATCTTTTCCCTTATCTACAGATCTTCCTCAATAGCCTGTCTCTTTTGGAATTCAAGGATATTCCATACCTTGTGAGGAATCATTGTTTTTAGTTCCAAAACTATCCTTTTGAACTTGATCATCTACTTTATGATCATGCTATGGATCTTTGACTTGTCAATTTCACTATACTTGTCATAAAACTTCCCTACTTGATCAATTCTTCCTTCATAAACTATTCTGGCACTTAGCACACTGAGATTGGGTTTGAAGCTTACTTCAGGAGGTGCTTGAGTGTTCCTTCTATTTCTTGTGACTTGTGAGGATGGATGACTGGTGCCAACCTCTTTCTTCCTCTTGGGCATTTCCTTATACTTGGGAGGAGCAATAAGGTCAATGGTTACCTTGGGCGTAGAAGGAGTATCATATTCTTTACCCTTCTGACTATCATCTTTTTCAATTTTCACCTTCTTCATCTTGGGATCATTAGTCTTAGCTTCCACTGTGGATGTGCTCTTAATTTCCAAATCAATCTTCTCATCCCTTGCTTTATCAAGGTCTACTTGAGATACACCATGAATCCTTAAGATCTCTGATGTGACTTTAGCAACCTTTCTTTTTGTTGCTCCACTGTAAAGTTTAGCATCTACTTCTCTTGTTTTCTCCTCATATGTTCCCCACCTAGGTTCATTAGGATCTTTGGGGGCTGATAGTAGTACCTTTGCATATGCATCAAGGACCTGTTCCTCTACCTCATAACCAAGTGGATGAATCCACTTAGTTCTTGGATCAACACCTTCCATACAAGTGTCTATTTCCACCATAAAACAAATTGTATCTTTGTACTTTTCCACAATGCTCTTTGGAATCCTATACCTCATTTGCATCCTAACCCTGAAGGTCTGCAACTCCAATATTATATAATCTCTCAATGTAGTCTCAGTGGATGCTTCTTGAATACATATCTCTTCTTCTTAGTGACATCATAAACTATGGGAGTGGCCATGACTTACTTGTTTAATCTTTTTCCAACTATACTCTGAGATGATCTGAAGACTTCTGAATCGGCACGTCGATCTAGGGTTTCTACAACCAACCAAATGCAATGAAAACTACTGCAAATCACTAATAGATCAATCTCCAAGTCTTCACAACAACTTCTAAGGCTCTTTCTATTCTCCTATCACTCTGAATTTGAATGCAATGAGAAATCAAATAAATTTTTGTGTACTTTAAAGTCAAAATTTTGCCATTAATGCAAGTCGTGTAAACTAGGCTGTCACTTCAAAATTTCCAACTTGAGTTCTATTCATAATCAGCATGTGTGCTCTTGCCAAAAGGTACCTTTATTCTCCAAAAGCTTAATTCCAAAGGTGCATACTCTGAGCATGAGTATACTAGCCATGCAGGGGTAGAGAGCTAAATTAGCACCCCCTATGACCCTGAGGGCCATTAATCCAGATGTAGAGGGTGTGTCCACTGCGGATGGATCCAATACATTCTCATCAGTCTTTTCCTTCTTTTTCTCAAACCAAATCATGCTTGCATCATCTTAGGATTTGACAAAATTAACTTCTCCTTCGGGATCCAAAACTGGTTCTTCGACATTTTTAGGGCTTCCCTGACCTTACGTCCTTGATCTATAGAACATTGAGATATGTCTAGCCTTGTTACAAGAGTGACAAATGACTGGAGGTCTTATATTCCTTGATGCATTGACATGAGTCACCATTCTGTATTGTTTTGCTATGTGACCATTATAGTTACATATCTAGCATGTGACATTCTGAGAACTTCTTACATCTGTCTGATTCTAATTTCTCTGATCATGTTGTATTATGTTCTTCTTACTAGTCTTGCAATTCATAGCTCTATGACCAAACTTGTTACATGAATAACAGTAGCCATTAAAAGGTCTTACCTCTGTGTAGTTCCTTGCAATGTGTCCATGCTTGTTACATGCAAAACAAGTGCATTCTACTTGCTTGTGCTCATTCTTAGGTGGTCCACCATTATCTTTGGTTTGATCTTCAGTCTTTTCAGCATCAGTAGATACCTTTTGTGAATCCTTTCTTGCTCGCATGTTGTCAATCTAATTTTGTACTTCATTGTATCCAATACAGCTAGTGTCTCCTTTGTCTCTCCTTGCATACAACTGAGATTCTATCAAATCAGAACTGGTGTGTAACTTGTCAATATGATTCTTTGCTTCTTTCAATTCAAACTCCAAGCTTTCTTTGGTATTCCTTAGCTCCAAGATTTCCATGTTTTCTTGCCTTAGTTCTTCATTGAGTTGAAGGTTCTCTTTGATTTGTTCATTGTAGACTTCCTAATTGTTAGTCAGCTTATCATCAAACTCTTCAAGTTGTTCTTTTAAGGATTTATTTTCTTCATTTAGCTTCTTGACCATTGTCCCTAGATCACTAGTAGAGCATTCTTTCAAATCTTAGCTTTTTGATGACTAATTGAGCATCAATGAGTTTATCCCTTAGTTCTTCAGATTCTCTCTCTGACTTGTCTAGGTCTTCAAGAGTAACTTCAAGATTTCTTTTCAGATGTTTCATTTCTACTTTTTCCATGATCTCCTCAAGTGGTTAAACTTGAATGCTGAGGACCAGAGCTCTGATACCAATTTTTAGGATTGGAAACATTGAGAGGGGGGGGGGGGGGGGGGCGGGGGGTGAATCAGTGTTTACTATATTTTAACTTTTCACTTTGATCTTTATACTGAACTAATATTCTGCACTAGTGTTTTGTGATCCTTGTTAGAAGATCCTTAACCTTGTTAGGAGTTGCTTTTACAATGCTTTTAGTATAGTAGACCTTGTCAAGGGTTAACCCTATTAGGAGTCTTTTACAAGAGTCCCTGTTAGGGGAGAGGACATACTATTCAAGAGGGCACTGCTCAAGTGGTGAAGGGTACAACCTTTTGATCTCAGATACACACTATATCTATAGGATGAACTGTCACTATGACACTGCTTGTTAGATTAGTTCCTTTGATGTGCTGATGCTTTGACCTCTAGAAAATCTCTAAAACATCTTCTAGTGTCTTCCCACACTTCTTCTCTACTT
The DNA here is from genome assembly GCA_027943335.1 of Chamaecyparis obtusa. Taxonomy (NCBI): domain Eukaryota; kingdom Viridiplantae; phylum Streptophyta; class Pinopsida; order Cupressales; family Cupressaceae; genus Chamaecyparis; species Chamaecyparis obtusa. Next base: position 244,548 of record BSBK01002556.1, on the reverse strand, counting down.
ATTACAACTCTCTATCAACTTCCATAACAAATACAATGGGTGCACCTTATATTTATATGCTCATACAAAATAAACAACTAGGTTGGCCCTTAGACCTATTACATACAACACTTCCAAATGAATTGGCTTAAGTGTGGTTACAAAAAAACAAGTAAATATGTCAGAAACCTAAATAAAATAGGCACATAGCCTTTAAAACATTATATTATAACCACAAACCAAAATACTAATTGTTAGCTTCATGCTCTATTCTTCACTGGCACACACTGGCTGTGCAACTTCAACTGACTATAACTTTCTCATACTTGCACATTTGATCATGCACTCATAGAATAAGAAAGAATATAGTCCAATCAACTTAACTTCTAGGGTGCATACCATAATTCTTCTATATGCACGTGTGTTGATACTTTGAGCTGCAAGAACTCTATACACTGTCCAGTCTTCAACACTTAACTGATTTTTGATCTTCTCTTCAAGTGCACTGACTCCAAATTGTTATATGACATTGTTTCCATAATGACAACACTATATCAAGTCATATACATTAGTATAGACAACTTTCCAACACTGAGGACCCATCACTAGTGCATTAGTGGTCTCTACCACCTTGACTTCCTTTGAGGGCACTTGAGCTATGGGTGCAATAGGTGGGTACATGCGCCTATTCATGAAAACCTTCTCAAAGGATTTCTCTGTTTCCTTTGCAACTAACTCAAAGTTCATGTCCATTATATTTAAGGTTCTTTTTTTATTTATAAGGTGTGGCTTTACCAAATCTAACAATTTGTTCTCCTCTCGAGAACATACTGGTAAGCTATCGTCTAAAGTCTTTTCTCCAATCGTTTGATCATATTCAATGGCTTGTCTTTTTAGGAATTCTAGGATGTTCCACACTTTGTCTAGAATTATTATCTTTAGTTCTAGGACTATCCTCTTAAACTTTAACATGTGTTTGACAATCATTTCATGAATCTTTGATTTTTCTATTTCATTGTATTTCTCATAGAATTTTCCTACCCGATCTAACTTGCCTTCATCAACAATCCTTGTGCTTAACACTTTAAGGCTAGGTTTGAAGCCTACCTTTGGGGGTGCTTGAGTATTCTTCCTGTTTCTTGTTACTCACAAGGATAGATGATTGGTGCTAATATCTTTCTTCCTCTCAGGAATTTCTTTATACTCATGAGGAGTAGTAAGGTCAATTGTTACTATGGGTGCAGGAGGGGCAACATCAGATTTACTCTACTGATCATCTGATTTCTCAATTTTCACCTTTTTCATCTTTGGATCATCACATTATGTCTTTGCTATAGCTGCACTCTTATTCTAACCAAATCTATGTTAGGAATGAATGCAAAGTATTTTGGCAGTCATTCTGTAGCAGTTGTTGTTGCATTCATGACTTGGATTGTCATTGATGTCAACACAGTGATATTCTGGATATTAGAAGGAAAGTAGGTACAGTTTTGTTTTGTGCACATGTTTTATTGTAGATTTGATTTTGTGGAGTTGATGGTATATTCATTGGTGTTTTATTAACCTATGGTTAACATCACAAAAAGAAATTCATTCATTTGTGAGAGTTATGAGCATTTTGGTAAAAGCAGTGTTCAGACAGTGTTTCTATGAAGCGATTTTCAGAAATCGGAGGATATCTCTTAGCTGGCATGGAATCTGATTTTGTGCAATTAAAGGGATTTTGGAGGCTCATTAATGATGATGTGGTTCATAGTGCAAACTTCAAAGATATGTTTGGAGAAAGTTATGGTATCTGGAAGCTGACAGTTTTATGTGAATTCTATGTGTAGCGTGTAGAATTTATTATTTTGTAATTGAGGACCAACTCATTTGTAATTATTTGAGTTTGGTATATAAGAAGGAATTTTTTCCTTGTTGTAATATGTACTATGAAGATTGAGATGTGAATATATGCATGAAGTGATGAAAAGAGCTAATTCAATGATGAAGGAAGACTTGTGAGTACAGAGATCTGGAATTGTGATCTTGTGTAGCAGAGAGTGTGGTTTTTCCATAGTGTGAAGGAGGTAATATATTTCATATTATTCTATTGAATAATTCTAAGATCTTTTGGACAGTGGGTTCAAAGATCTTGCCTTGAAGCTGTTTGGGCAGTGGGTCCTTCTGTCTTCCATAAAATCTTAACCGGGTTAGAATCTTTTAACAGGGATTCAGAATCTCCTAAAAGAGATTTATATGTACTAAATGTATTTTATAAGACTCCTAACAGGGTCCATCTTCTAACAAGGAACTTTCACATTAGTGCATCATTTTATGGGCATCATTCCCACCAGGGTTTACTCTTTTCAGGAGGTTCCCTAGTTAACATATCTTGTGTTATTGTGCAATTGTGCATGGTTATCTTTCTATGGTTGATCAGTACATTGATTATATTGTTTAAAGTAGTTGAATGGTTAAATTATTTGATAACTAATTCACCCCCCCCTCTTAGTTATCTTGGGGATCTTTACTTTCTAACAATTGGTATCAGAGTAGCAAGTCCTTGAAAGAAAAGTTTAACAACTTAAGGAGATCCATGGGGAATTTCAGAAAAGAAAGCCCTAAGTTTGATGGAGTAAATTTTGACAGCTGGAAAGAAAAGATGAAGACACATCTATTGTGTTTAGGACCAAGTTATTGGTTGATTACAAAGAATGAGAAGACTATCATTGAGGAAGACAATCTAGAGGCAGGAACTAAAGATGAACTAGATCTATTCATGGGTAACATACTTGCAAGAGAAGCACTTTTTTCAGCACTACCAGAGAATGAATATAGTCAGGTAAGATGTTTGAAAACATTTCATGCAATTTGGAAAGCTTTACATTCTACTTTTGAAGGTGATGAACATGCAAAGAAGGCTAGATTACATAATTGGATTTGTGCATTTGAAGATATCAGAATGATGGAAGATGAATCTATTAGAAGCTATATTGGTTGGATATTTGAGATTGTAATAGGAATAAAGTCTTGTGGAGGTGATAAGATAGAGAATGAAGTGATATGGAAAATTCTGAGAACTTTGACACCAGTATTCAAACAGACAACACAGATGATTGAACAAGTGATACCTTGTACATCAAACTTTTCAAGAGAGACTCTTCTTAGAAGATTAGAAATAGCAGAGATGAACTTGAGATTATCAGGAGAGCTACCTAGAATGGAAACATCATTTAGTGCTCTTAACTTTAGACCTACAAGAAGTACTAGTGTGAATGGAGATTATGCCAATAGTAGCAGATTTGAGGAAGATAAGAAGATTGAAGAAGGTATTGCATTACTTGTAAAAAGAGAACCAGATGGTAAGAAAATCTTTAAATGTTGGACTTGTCAAGAATATGGTCATTTTTCATCTAAATGTCCTAAAAGATTTAAGAAGTATAGAAGCAACTTTAAACCTAGGAGATCTAAAGAATGTTATTATGCAAATGATGAAGATCTTGAAGCAGGAATTGAAAAACATTTAAGTGACAGTGATAATGATAACTTTTAGGAAATAGGATTTGTAGCAATTAAAGAAGAAAGTTCTGAATCTGATAAAAGGGAAGAAAAAGCATTAGTTTCACAAGTTGAAAAGAAATCTGATTGGATTATAGACAGTGGTGTAATACCCCAAAAATGGGCTATATGTTCATTAACCTTCTATATCAACAATTCGAATGAAATCGACATCAAAGTCCTAATCTAAGGCACATCTAAACATCATCGAATCATAATTGATTATCTTAAATTCTGCATCGGGGAATATTCCTAGCAATATTCTTAATTATCTTAATTATCTTTAATTTAATGATTATTTGGCAATAAATCACATTTATCCTAAGTTTGATTAATGAATATTTTCATATTTAATTAATTAGATTTAATATCTTGCCACTTAATTGTGTAATTAAATTTAATTCTATCTATTATTAATTGTATTATTTAATTTTGACAATAAATCCAATATCCTATGAATAATTGATTAAATTCTTATTTAATTAATTAAAGCAAGTTGTCATTATTTAATAATATAGTTTTTAATAAAAGTTTGATAAAATAGTTAATTAACCCATAAATTAATTATTTTATTTCAAAAATTAATTAAGTTGAGCATAAATCACTTTATTTATTTATTAAATCATAATTATCCATGTGCACATTCAAGGACCAGTTAAACTCAAATTGGAAAATCAATGCAAGTTGTTAGCTTTTTGAAACTCAACATATTTTTGAGTTTTAAAGTTGATCTAAACTTCTAATTCGAGTTGAACTGTGCTTTTGCATGTTTTTGTGAATTTAATTGTCATTATTATCAGATAACTCAAAAATCAAGCTGAGTTAATTTGAGTGATTTATGGCTTTTTCTCATGCACCTCCAAAGCCCTGGATTTCTATAAAAACAAGGCTCAGCTCTTCATAATTCATCCACAAATTTGCACAATCACGTTGGAGAACTGAAATTGGGAGAATCAAAGCTTATTGCGAATCAAGGCTATTGTGAGATCAATTTGTTTTTTTTACATTCATTTAGATTCTTTATCATATCATTTCTAGATTAGCATTGCATATCAATTTCATATAGCATAGATTTCATATCAATTTTTCATTATTATTGCATAGAAAATACCAAAAAAATAGCTTAATTGCATTCAATTCATATCTAGATCAATTGCATTCAAATCCTTCATTTAGGTGTCATCTAGGTCACTGATCTCGATAACAATCTGAGAACATTAATCTCACACCTACTAGAAGGCAGTAAATCGCTTGGTTAGATAGCTTTCAATTTTGCACGATTTCGATTATAGCTAACCTCTAATGTTTTACTGAAGTGTTGTGTCTACAGATCAGGTACAATTTTCACACACACATTTTTGGCACCCACCGCGGGGCCCTGAAATAGGTTTCCCTTCATTTCTATCAATTTTCTATCTTTTGAGGATAAGGGTTTCAAGGATCCAGGTATACTCTGTAGGACGTTATTTTTTGTTTCTTTTTTGCCTGCAAAAAAGAAATTTTTTTTTTTTGGCACTTTTTCTATCAAAACTATGATTTTTATCATTCTGTCCGTACTTCTGTACATCTCTGTATGAATTATTGTGTGAGATTTCACACTGTGTCATGCAAGATTTCTTTCTGTGTCGTGCGAAATTTCACTGGTATCATTATTTTTTTTGTGCGTGAAAAATCACTTTCTCGCGCGAGACTATACTTCCTCGCGTGAGATTTGATCCTTTGTCGCATGAAATAGTGTTTCCTCACGTGGGACTACATCCTACCTCACATGAGATTTTTCTACAGAGACACATAATTTATAGATTTGTACTTTTAGATTATTGATTTCTAACGCTTACAGTTTGTTGTTGATTTGTCTTGATTTTGTACTTTCGAATGTGTGCTAAATTCTGGATTGCAGAGCGTTGGACCTAAGGTATTCTTCTCAAGCTGATAATATTTCAATTTGGACTTAAAATAAATCTCTTATGTGTTTGGCTTGTGTGCGTCTTTTCATGCTTTTATCTATTTCTACACACTTGCATAATTGATACTAGGTTGTGACCTCTTAAGGATTCATTAAGTAGTCTTAGATACTTGTGATTGATCTTGATTTCTATCTTGGGTTATTGGACTCACTAATCTACCGGCCCCTCATTTCCGCCCCGTGGTTGCAATCTCAGTGCCATAAAGGGGAGGGGTCAACAGGACAGAAGTGTTAAGTGTTCCACTTGGCAACCCTTTTGTGCTTTTAGGAACTCACTTATTTTCTAATTTGGGGACTCATTTTCAGCTTGTGTGAGGTGTTAAGTGTTCCACCTTGTGGACTCATCTCATATTCACTTTAAGCGTTAACTGTTCCTCTTTCTTCTTTTTGGGTACTTTTGGTAGATTTGCTTTTGGAAACATACATCTGTGCTCACATAGTAATTAGACCCTATGAACACTATAAATGATTCTTGAGAGATTGGATTCCTAGCGAAATCCTTCTTGATGATAGAATCTTGTAGGTAGGGAGGATACTTAGTGCGTTTCACATTCAACTTGGTTAGTGTGTCTTCTCTTATTGATCGATACATTCTCTCCCAGGAGAGGTTGATAGATCATGTGGGGTTGACATCACGAGCTTTGGTGAATCAAAATTGGTTAGTGTGTCTTCTCTTATTGATTGATACATTCTCTCCATGGAGAGGTTGATAGATCACATGGAGTTGGCATCATAGACCTTGGTGAAGCAAAACTTTGTCTTAGCGTGTCGGATTAATCTGCTTGCTTTGTTTGGGTTAAAAGTGAAAAGGTGTCAAAAACCTTAGATCTAGAGCCAAGTCCCCTTGTGGTATACTATTGTGAGTCACCTTTAGAGAGGGTTAACCATAGCAGAAAATCTCTTCACAAGGCAAACTACGTTGACGGAACCTCAAGCGGTAATAGCCATTTTCACCATGGTAGTGATAGCCACTATATAAATGTCCTTGTGGAAGAAACCTCCACGGGTATGGTTCATAGTTGGGTTGTCAAATCTCCCTAGCAGCTCCTGAAGATTAAGTTCTCAGACTGTGTCAAAACCCTGGTGCACCGGGATTGGAGTTCACCCCTTTGGATCATAAAAGTTGTAGAGTCAAACCATTACTAAAAACCCTAGCGAGGCCAAATTTTCATTTTATAGGGTATATGTGTGTTATTGCAAAACATTTTAGAATGTACACAATTAGCGCTTCTCAGGATTAGAACCAATAAGTCACTTGATTGTTCATGTGTGAGGTTGCTTTCGCCCTTATTCATTGTTTTCAGACATGCTTGAAATCACTTGCTTTCTATTTTACGTGCTTGTTTATCTATCTGGTTACTAAAAATGAACAAATTTGTTACAATCTTCAAATCTAGACATTGAAATTTGTAAACAATCCGAATCTGAAAACTCAAAATTTTGCAAAAATTGACGTAAAATCCTTTCTGGAGTCAAAAATCATTTCAGGAAGTCAAAAGTCATATGAGTTTTTCCAAGTGTCATTTCATTACAACCCATCTATTGTATGATTGAGTACCTAGTGTCCTACGAGTTTCCATGCTAGCAAATTCTCAAAGTCAAAATCTTGCAACTGTCGTATGAGATTTTCAACTATCATTTCATTGCATACCCACTGTTGTACGAGCCTTGCAATTGTCGTACGAGTTTTTTCAACTGTCGTTTCATTGCTACCCAAGTGTCATATGAGTTTTGCAACTGTCATTTCATAGCATGCCCACTGTCATACGAGTCTGCAGAGTGTCATTTGGAAAATTTTTGAAAGTTGTCAAAAATTTATCAGAATTGCCAGATATTTAGCTTTTTCAGCCTATTTCTAGAATTTGTCGAACAAATCACTGTGTCAGGAATAGAGCAGTAGCTATTGAGAATCAGTACACATGTGTCAAAGAATCAATACACAAGAGGAAGAAGCTCTAATCACCGCTATGATGAAGCAGTTGCAAGCTATGCAAGTTGAACTTAACAATCTTAAGAAAGAAAAGGAACCTAAAGAGTTCTCCATGGAATCTCTATATTCTTTTCCATTTGATAAAGACTTGTACATGTCACCATGCCCCTGGAAAAAATGTGAGCAACGTGACAACCCTTATGATACCTCTTCCATAGAGAGTGACACATCAAGCTTTGGAGACTATGATGACTATGACATTAGACAATGTAATGATACCTATGACAACTCTATTTCTAAGAGTCCTCCTCATCGTGTGTTCCTACTTACTACAAATGGGCCATCACATTGGATAGATCATGATGGTGATCCATATGATTCTTATTTTGAAAGAGATTTTGATGGCTTTTGTGGACAATACCTTGATTATGATCCATCTACTACTGCTGAGGACTATAAAATGCATCGTGCTAGCTTGAAGCATCAATATTATAATAATCCTTCTCCTAAGGACTCTCCTACTGAAAATAAAGATTATCTTCTCAAGCAAGATCATGTTAATGTTGGACCTTTATCTTGTGATGGTTCCCATCCATCCCCTACTTCCTCCAATACCCATACATTTCCTAAAGCTTTCGAGTCTTTCAAATCTTTCACAGAACCTTCATCCGACACAAGCCCTGATACTTTTCATGCGGTTCCCTATAGTTATCCTCCAGGGCTACCTCTTAAAGAAACTCAAGCTAACCTTCACTTGGCTGCAAATAATTTCAATAATGATAAGCCTAAAGATCCTAAGCCTTCATATGCTATAATCCCTACTTCAGCTAGTCCTCCACCATCTCTTCCAAAGTCATCCATACAATCCCAACATGCTTCCTTGTCCTTAGAAGTGGCTCCATGTCAAGAGGACTCTAAAAATGATGAAGAAAAGAAGATAAAGAAAGATCAAGATCAAGAACCCTCCATATCGTCCACTCCTTTTCCTGATGTCTCTTATCCACTTCATGGTTCTTTTGATCCTACAGACCCTTTTTCATGCATTCCACCATGTCTTAAGTCTTCTCTTAAGCAAGATCAGGCTACTACTTACACTGATGAGCTTATTGACAATCAAAATGACCTTACTACACTTTCGCTTTCCAAAGATGATACTTCCATTAAGGTTGGTAAAAATGGTGTTGTTACTTCCAATGTTACACCTATTGAAAATCAAGAGAAAAATTATGTGCTTGTGCTATCAAAAGATCCTTGTCAAGATGAAAGTCTTCCATCTTCTTATTCTACCACTCCATGTTTGCTTCTAGTTTCTACTCTTCCTAAGTATTTGCAAGCTTTGAATAATCCTATCAAAGAAGGTGCTCATATTCAAGATGTACTTGATTCTATTGAAAATTCTAATGCTCACTCTAAAGATGCTGATATCCTTGGTTGTCATATAGATGCTGATGAACTTATTGATTATCCTTTTGCGTCTTCCACTTCCATCCTTGGAACTCTTCCACCACTGCTAAAGGCTTCACATCTACCTTCCATCTTGGGTCCTTATGTCCCTTCACTTTCCTCTCCTAACTCTCCTAATTTTCCATCCATCTTGGGTCCTTACATCCCTCCATCTCCCATCTTTCCTCAAGATCAACATAGATGCATACCCTTGAATCCTTTTCATCCACCCACCCATTTAAACCAGTCATATCCTCCTTCTTCTTTCACAAGTCCCAAGTCTTTTGGAAGTAACTTGAATGTTCAATACAAGAAAAAGAAGTAATACAAGAATCCATCAAAAAAAGATCACCATGTCTCCTCTAATAGACATGGAAACATAAAGTCAAAAGAGATATCTAAGAAGAAAACTACAAGACAAGTATGGGTTCCAAAATCCATCATTGAAGATATTCTCTCTAAATTACCAAAAAGAAATGAAAAGCCTACAACTATATGGATTCCAAAGTCTCTCTTGAAAGTGTCTGGTGTTGAACAAAAAGTGAAATTGACATTCAAGCTTCCAAAGGCTTCCACTTCATCTTCTTCCAAAAAAATTCTTTCATTCCATGTGCCTAAACCACAACCTCTGCTATCCATTCACCATATTCCTTCACGTATTCCTTCATTCACATTTTCTCTATCCTCTCGCCACCCTTCAAAGTGTGTGTTGACATCGATCTTGCCTTCCTTTCCACCTACCCTTTCACAATCCTTCCATTCATTATCCTTCTACCTTCTATCCTTTTTCCTCATTTGCCTATTCCTCCTATCTTCCAACCCCACTCGCTTTACATAAAACCTTATCCTCCATTTTCCTCTTCCATCTCCCTTTCCCTATCAGCATCTTTGAGCATATCATTTTGAATCATTGGCATATCATGGTTTATCCTTTCAAGGAGCATTATCTAAAAAACTTGCCTTCTTCTAAAAATTCAAAAAGAGAAAAAAAATTTGAAAAAATGAAAAAATTGAAAATGTGCCTTGGTGAAAACCCAGAAACAGCCACCTTGGTAGCAAAAGTAAAGAGAAATAAATTCATCCTATGGTGAAAACCACTCCCTTGTGGCACCTTGGATAAGTACCATGATGAAAACCTGGCAATCAGGCATCATGCGTAGTTCTACATAATTCATCCATTCCATCTTCTCTCTTTGATCTTGACAATGTTGATCTATACACAAACATTTGGCTATCTTGTGAGCTATCTTATGATGATCTTGCTTTCATTTCCTTCATGTTTAGCCTTCATGTCTATCTTCCTCCTTTCATTTTCACCTGTCACTATCCTTTTCCCCTTTGGTCTTGATCTAATAGAAGAAAGAGTAAAACACAGTGCTATGAAGCCTCTTGACATGTCTACTCCTTTGGACTGCATCCTTTCCTACTCTGGAATTATGCTTTTGTGACTTATCCTATGCTAGCCTTTCATTGCTTGTCCCAATGTGCTTTACATGATAATTTTTCCCAAGGATACACAGAATGGATCTGGGGTAGGTATATTGTTCATAACTCCCCGAGGATACTCAATCCCCAAAGCATTCAAACTAAAGTTCCCATATATGAACAATATTGTGGAATATGAAGCCCTTTTGAATGGTATGAAAATAGCAATTGAATGGAGAGTAACAGAGCTACACATTCATGGAGACTCTCAACTTGTTATTCATCAAGTCAATGATGTGTACCAAACTAAAGATGAAAAGCTCATTCCTTACAAGAGAATGGTCGATGATCTTAAGAAATATTTCATATCTATCACATTTGAGAAAATTCCTAGAATGGAGAACAAGGCTACCGATGCAATGGCAACACTATCTACTTTATTATAGCAGCCTGAACATGAGCTATGCTATGAGTTTTTGGTGGAAGCACTCTCTTATCCTGCATATGACTCCCCTAAAACCCACATGATCTGCACTGTTGTAGGTCATGATTCATCCCGATATAAAAACCTATTTTCCTATCTCCAAGACCAAATCATTCCCGATACCTTCAACCGTCATGAAAAGAGATACCTTATCTGTAATGCCTCTCGATATGTCATCATTGGTAATGATCTATACAAACAAGGTCTAGATGGTATGCTACGTAGATGTTTAGAACAGGAAGAGTCTCAACGTGCATTAGAGGAGGTCCATGATGGTATTTGTTGGTCACACTTGAACGGTTTAACACTAGCTCAAAAACTTATTAGGGCTAGGTACTATTGGCCTGAAATGGAGAAAGAGGCTATCAAATTTGCTAACAATTGTCAAAAGTTGCAAGTGCATGGCGACTTAATTCATGCTCCAGGGAGGGATCTAATCCCCTTTACAACACAATGGCCTTTCCATTAATGGGCATTTGATCTTATCAGGATGATTCATCCTCACTCTTCTAATGGACATACCCATATAATCACTGCTACAGATTATTTTACAAAATGGGTAGAAGCATTCCCTCTAACACAAGCAACGGGGAAACAGATATCTATGTTCATATTGAACTATATCATATGCAGATATGGGATCCCTCATTCCATAATTACAGATAATGGTGGGCAATTCAGGAATAAAGACCTAGATGATCTATGTACCAAATTCAAGATCACCCAACATTGGTCTTCTATCTACTATCCACAAGGGAATGGCCAAGCAAAGGCTTCTAACAAAAATCCATTGAAGATCTTGCACAGAACAGTAAACAAAACTGGTAGAGACTGGCATCTCATGATTAATCCAACTCTATGGGCCTACAAAACAAGTATCAAAACACCTACTAGGGCTACATCTTTCACTTTAGTTTATGGGTCTGAAGCGGTACTGCCTATTGAGGTTGAAATCCCATCACTCAGAATCAGAATGCATGGTCTAGTAATTGATGATGACTACAGAGTGTCTAGGTTGCAAGAAATTGAACTACTAGATGAGCGCAGAAAAGCAGCATATGATCATCTTAGAGTATATTAGAAGAGAATGTCTAGAGGCTACAACAAGAAAGTCAGACATAGAGAATTTCAGGTTGGTGATCTAGTCTTGAGAGAAAATCCAAAAAATCAATCCCATCAAGAATGCAAAGGGAAGTTCGAACCCAATTTGCTAGGTCCCTTTGTCATCATTGCTACTTTTGGCTCTGGTGCCTATCAACTCTCAACGACTGAAGGAGAATAGCTCTGAGAACCAATCAACGTTCTCCATCTGAAGAAATTATACACCTAAGGCATTCAGTCTATGGTAAATGTCATGAAAAAAATCTTAAAAATTAGAAAATGTCTTAAAAAAATGAACATCTTGGTGAAAACCTAGCAATAGGCACCTTGATGATTCACAAAAAAAAATCAAAAAATATCAAAAATATCAAAAAATGAAAAAAATGAAAAAAAATGAAAAAAAAAGTGCCTTGGTGAAAACCTGGGAACAGGCGCCTTGGTAGAAAAAATAAAATCTCTGCCAAGATGGTGAAAACCTGGCAAACAGGTGCCACTTGTTTCAAAATGCTCCATCTATCAGTGCAATCTTGGTCTTTCCCAGCTTTTAGTCTTGCTTTAGTTTGTACATATCTCCCGATTTGTTTTTGCATTTCCAGTTTTCAATAAGTCAGTTTGTACACCAATTTGCTCAAGTGTCTCTATCCTATCAATGTTCAAAATTGGGGGCAATCAATGTCATATTCTATGGTCTCCCATGTATCTTAGACATGTCATATCCAGCCAGAGTCCTTGGAAGCTTCATATGAGTCAGTCAGTTAGTCTTGTCTCCAGAAAGGATTTTGTATCTACAACAACGCAATCAAACATCAAACTGAAAATAATCTATGCTTTTTTTACATCCTTTTATCTCCTTGTATGCTTACTAATTCGCATTGAGATTTCTACATATTGTGTCCCTTCGAGCTCTTTGATAATGTACTTTATAGGATTTAGAGAATGATGACTGGGGGCATAATCTTTTCTTTGTCTTCTGCTTGTATGTGGAAATCTAACAACTTTGGAAATTCTGGATTGAAATGGTGTCCGGCTATAAGAGCCTCTATCTCAAATTGGATGGCCATGTGTACCTCGACCATTGATACCCAAAAAATTCAAAAAAGTTTGATCTAACTATTGTCTTTCTGAGTGAGTTCTTTCTCCTACTGTGAAACACGGTCTTACCTAAGGATGTGAACGATAAAGGGTCACTATGGGTAATTCACATTGGATTTAGAATAATCTCTTGGCTATTTGATGTGTTTGTCAATGCAAGGCGTATTCAGGTCATCACGACGTTTATGTTTTGATGCTTATACAAATTGCTATATCAAAATGGACATGATATTTAGGTCATCCTAGCATTTGTGCCTTGGTGCTTATATCTACTTCGACATTTCGAAAATAAAATCAATATTCATATATCCATGGTTGTTGACCAGTGGGTGTTGTATTGATTCTTGCACATACAAATCAATATTCATATGTCTATGGTTTCATAGCTAGTAGGCATTGTATTGATTTATCCGGTTACCTAAAAGTTCAATGATGATAACAAATCGACATATGATCAGTGACTAGGTCCTAGGTCTTAGGTTGCATTTCATTTTGCATATCTCTTTGCATTTTTCATGTTGCATGATCTCACAAATGGTTGGACACACTTCAATGCTTAAATAATTCTTCAATCATATCTTCAAATCTAACAAGAGCCGAATCTCACACAAAGGTTCCTCCAACGAAGCAGCAAGTAGAATCCTTCTTCGGGATCAAAATCAAAATCTGTGATCATTCATATTATTAACTACTTGCATAATCAACCTTCAATCATTACAAAAATCCAGTATTCAACTTAACTGATTATCTTCCATCAAACTATCAAAATTTCAACTTAGTCAACCATGGTCAACTTATGGTTTCACCTAGTCAAACTTGGTCTCTAGGACCTCTCAATGATGCAGAATGCATTCTTGAATGTGTTTAACCACTTCTCTAATGGAATATGGATGAAGTGACTGAGAGGGGGGGTGTGAATCAGTCAACCATAAAACACTTCATAATTAATTCTTTCCAGATCCCTTAAGATATCTTAACAATATTATTTGTTTTAGCACTCGGTAAATAGATTGCAGTAACTTTGAAGATGTAGAAAGTATTAGAAAAATTATCTTTAGATATTCATCAGCACATGTATATGATTGAGAAAGCAATTAAGAACACAAGAGACACAAGATTTAACGTGGAAACCCAATATGGGAAAAACCACCAATGTATCTAGATACTATTTTTCACTTTTCTGAAGTGATGCCCGGTTAGAAGCCAACCTGATAAAAGGTTACAAAACACACTATTAGGTGTGACCTTGTTAGAGGATTTAATCACCCTACTAGGAGTGGCCTGGTAAGAGGTCTTGAAAAAAATTCAATGGAATTGTCACCTTGTTAGAGGATTTACAATATGGTTGTTAAACCAGCTCGGTTAAGATATTTAGAATTCACTGTTACAATGATAAGAAGGTAACAATGAAAAATGACCTGTATAATAATGCAACTATCTTGCTGATTACAGATCTCTGTTCTGCATAAGTCTGATCCTTTTTGATCGAATAAATCTCTACTGCACCTCAAGGATATCTGAACATCCTTCACAAATTCGCACACACCTTTCTTGTCTTTCTTCTGTAAATCTTCTGCTATTTTTCTTATTATTTTTCACATTTGACCTTTTATTTATATGATTTTAGATTTGTCAAATTGACATTATTTAGTATAATAGTCGACTGAATTAAGCAAACTCTATTTGCAAAAATCCTTCAAGGGCTGACAGTGCTCGGTGACCATAACTTTCTATAATCTTTCGGAGACCGAGGGAACTCGGTAAAAACCGACAATCCTTTACCTTTGATAACTGACTGAACTCGGTAAACACTAAATTTTCTTCGATGATCGAATGAACTCGGTAAACACTAACTTTTCTTTGACAACCAACTGAACTCGGTAAACACTAACTTTTCTTCGACAACCGACTGAACTCGGTAAACACTAACTTCTCTTCGACAACCGACTGAACTCGGTAAACACTAACTTTTCTTCGATGATCGAGTGGACTCGGTAAGCACTAATATTCCTATCTGGTAGACCGACTGAGCTCGGTAGTAACTGGTTGCTGTGGACTATGACATTGTGTGACATCAAAGACAATACATAATTTGAGTAGCAATTTCCTTCAGACAATTGTTTCCAACAATCTCCCTCTTTGGCATTGATGGCAACACAATATGTCATATCATAAGAAATTTGAAAGAGTTAGCTCGGTTCAGATTCAAATCTCCCTCTGTCAGCAAACTTCCTGTATCCTAAAAATTCTTCCTTCTGACTATTGAAAAATTTCTTGAAGTAATAGCAAAGACATAGCAAACACTCCCTCTTTGACAACACATGCCAAAGACAATTCACATATTACTGGTGAAAATTAATGTACCTCAAGTACTGATTCATATGCAATGATTCCTTGAATATGCTGCATCAACTGGTTGATTTTCAATCATGTTCTGGTTGATGCATCACTAAAACTGTATTTAGTGAGCCTCGGATAGGGGAATGACCCCTAACTTACCTCTTAGATACACAAATGCATCTTTAGGTAATGGTTTGGTAAAAATGTCTGTAATCTATTCTTTTGTATGAATATATTCTAATCTGATTTCCTTCTCTTGCACCAATTCTCTGACAAAGTGATATTTAATAGCAATATGCTTGGTTTTGGAATGCATCACTGGATTCTTCGAAATGTTTATTGCACTGGTATTGTCACAAAATATAACAACTGGTTCTTTGATTTCAACCTTCATACCTTCTAATAACTATTTAAACCAAACAATATTTGAACAGTTTACTGCAGCAGCAACATATTCTGCTTCAGCTGTGGATTGAGATGTGCAATTTTTCTTTTTACTAGTCCAGGATACCAATCTTTTTCCAAGAAAAAATGCTCCACCACTTGTGCTTTTTCTGTCATCAATGTTTCCTGCCCAATCAGCATCAGTAAACACTTTTAAGTCTAGATTGCCTCCAAATTTATACCACAAACCATATTCTTCAGTTCCTCTTAAGTATCTTAAGATTCTTTTGATTGCCATCATGTGATTTTCCTTAGGTTTTGCTGAGAATCTAGCTACTATACCGACTACTAAGGCAATATCAGGTCTTGTATGTACTACATACTGCAATTTTCCAATCATAGATCGGTATAGAGTCTGATCAACTTCTTTTGAATCATC
Source organism: Chamaecyparis obtusa (assembly GCA_027943335.1). Classification (NCBI taxonomy): domain Eukaryota; kingdom Viridiplantae; phylum Streptophyta; class Pinopsida; order Cupressales; family Cupressaceae; genus Chamaecyparis; species Chamaecyparis obtusa. The sequence goes on along the minus strand of BSBK01002556.1, from coordinate 228,425 downwards.
ATTTTTGGTAAGTTTCAGTCCAGTACACATGGGTGTACCAACTGGTTTTGAATCTTCCATACTGAACTTCTTAAGTATTTCCTTAATGTATTTAGATTGAGTAATGTATATACCATTCTTGCTTTGCTGAATTTGAAGACCAACAAAGAATTTTATTAAACCGAACATAGACATTTCAAATTATTTGTTCATTTACTCTGAAAATTCTTTGCACTGATCCTCATTCCCTGTAAATATAGTATCATCCACAAATATTTTTGCCAATACAATTTTGTCATCCGGTCCTTCTTTAATATACAGATTGTTGTTATCATTAGCTCTTTTGAAATTAATCTGAATCAAATAGTTATGGAGTCTTTCATACCATGCTCTAGGAGCTTGTTTCAAACCATACAATGCTTTGTGTAACCTGTAGACCATGTCCCTTTTATCTCGATCAACAAAACCTTCAGGTTGTTCAATGTAGACTTCTTCATCAAGAATTCCATTGAGAAATGCAGATTTTATATCCATCTGATATACCTTAAATCCTTTGTGTGCTGCATAAGCAAGTAGAGTTCTTACAGCTTCTAATCTTGCAATAGGAGTGAAAGTTTCTCCATAATCTATACCTTCTTCTTGAGAATAACCTTTACATACCAGTCTAGCTTTGTTTCTAGATACTTGACCATCTTCATTCAACTTATTCCTGAATACCCATTTTGTTCCAATTACATTCTTATTTTTAGGTCTAGGTACAAGAGTCCAAGTTTTGTTCTTTTGTATTTGTTCTAATTCTTCATTCATTGCTTCAATCCAACTTTCATTTTCCAATGCATCTTTGATATTTCTAGGTTCAAAATCAGTAAGTAGACATGTACCTTTTAGCTTGCTTCTTGTCATAGTACCATCTGATTTGTTTCCAATGATTTGATCTAGTGTATGATGTCTTCTGACATATTTGGCTAGTATAGGTTCCTTGCCTTTTGAATGATTCATGCTGTTGTCTTCTAGGATCTCTTCTTTAGGTTGCTCGGGCTCGGTAGATATTTGCTCAGTAACTTCAGGCTGAGACTCGGTCTGAATTTCTTCCTGTGACTCAGTTTGCACTTCTTCCTGTGACTCGGTTTGTGACTCGGTAACTGTGCTCGGCTTGGTAGATATAGTTTCCTTACTGATAGTTGTGTTTGCCAATGTTTCAGGTTCAATGTAAATGAATCTTCTGTAGTTCTCAGGTTCCCTTTTGCTTTCTTCCTCAGTCTTTTCTGCAAACTCATCAAATTTTACATGTATACTTTCTATGACTTTGTGAGTAGATAAGTTCAAACATTTGTATGCCTTGCTTTTGCTAGAATATCCTAGGAATATTCCTTCATCACTTTTCACATCAAATTTATTTCTTCTGGATTCTTTTAAGATATAACACTTGCTACCAAATATTTTCATGTAACTTACATTGGGTTTATAGCCATACCATAATTCATAAGGAGTTTTGAATGTGTCTTTCTTCAATTGTACTCGGTTCAAGGTATGAACTGCAGTGCTGATAGCTTCCTTCCAGTACTTTATAGCGATGTTCTTTTCTATCATTAGAGTCCTTGGACAATCCAAAATAGATCTGTTTATTCTTTCTGCTCAGGAGTTCTAAGAGCTGATACCTATCTTTTGATTCCTCTTTCAATGCAAAAGTTGTTAAAATCATGGGAGATGAATTCACCACCTCTGTCTGATCTTAAGCATTTCAATCTTTTCCCTATTTCCTTTTCCACTCTTGCTAAGTACCATTTGAACTTTTCAAATGCTTCTGATTTTTCTTTTAAATACATAACAGTCATCATTCTAGAATAATCATCAATGAAAAGAATAAAGAATTTATCTCCAGTATAGCTTTGTATTCCAATAGGTCCACATAAATCAGTATGCACAATTTCCAAAATTTCTTTAGACTGATAGTTCTTGCTCTTGAAACTAGTTTTACTCATTTTGCCAATCTGACAATTCTTACATAGACCAGTATCAGGTTTCTTCAAAGTAGGACTGCCTCTAACCTTCTTGAATTTGCTTATTTTTATCATGTTATCAAAATTCACATGACATAACCTTTTGTGCCATAGCCAACTTTCTTCTATTTGAGCAATAAAGCATGAATATTCACTGAGATCAAGATAAAATAAGTTACGTTTTGTTTGTTTGCCTGATCCAATGAGTTTTCCTTTTCCATCCAGTAGTCTTGCTTGACCATTCATGAATTCAACCTTGAAACCAATGTTGATTAGCTGTGCTACACTTAGAAGATTATGTTTTAGTCCTTCAACCCAATAAGTATTATCACATATGAGTTCTTTGGTTAATGAGATTCTTCCTTTTCCTTTTATACAACAAGGTTCATTGTTTCCAAATCTTACATTACCACTATCACAGTCTTCTAGATATTCAAATTTTGTCTTGTCCCCAGTCATGTGGTGTGAACATCCGCTATCTATTATCCATATATCATCTTTTCTTATATGAGAAATAAGTGCCATCTTATCTTCATCATCATCAGATTCATCTTTTATAGCAATAAAGACAATTTCTTCTTCACTATCATCAGAATCTTTAGCCATAAAACATGATTTCTTACCTTTATCCTTGTATGATTTGAAATTCTTTTTGCCATAGTACTTGTGACTTTTCTTCTCTTCCTTGACTTGCTTGTTTGGGCACCTAGCTGCAATATGTCCAATTTCTTCACATGAAAAACAGATTAAAGGAGTTTTACCTTTATACTTACCTTTCCCTCTAGAGTACTTTGCAAGTAATGCTTCTACAATTTCAAGATCACTATTAGAACTTTCTTCTGATGCTTCTTCACTTTCTGACTGAACTTCTTTAATTTTCTTGTTCTTCTTTAGTGAAACCTTGGCCTCAAATGCTGATTCAATATTTTTGGAATTTGGAACATAGTTATCATAGTTGTCTAATTCAAAAGCTGTCAATCTTCCAACTAAAGCATACAAAGTTATATTGTGGTTTGTTTCACATCTTCTTTCTTGAATAGTTGATACTCTTATTGCATAGATAGGGAGTAATGTTCTGAGTACCTTACTTATAACAGTCTCATTTGAGATTGTTCCTCCAGAAGCTCTAATTGCACTTACACTTGCTTTGATTCTTTCAACATATTTTGCAATGTTTTCATCTTCCTTCATATTCATCTTGTCAAACTGTCCTCTTAGGCTTTCTGCTTTGGCTCTTTTCACATTTGCATCACCACCATATATTTTCATCAGTGCCATCCACATTTCATATGCAATAGTGCAGTCTTTAATATCATCAAATTCTTCATAGCTGAGAGCAGATGCAATGTCTATCATCATGGTGTTGTGAGTCTTTTTATCTGCAATGTCTTCAACAGTTAATGTGCCATTAGGAATTGTGTATTCTTCATCAATGTATTTGCATCCTGAATCACCAATGGAAGCCAGATGAAGTCGCATGAGACCTTGCTATGCTGAAAAGTTATCTCTGTTGAGCTTTGGAATTTCCCTCTTGTAAGACATCATGATCTTTAGCTTAGGTCCTTGAAACCCTTCCTACAAGCACCAAAAGCTCTGATACCAATTGATGGAATATGGATGAAGTGACTGAGAGGGGGGGGGTGAATCAGTCAACCATAAAATACTTCATAATTAATTCTTTCCAGATCCCTTAAGATATCTTAACAATGTTATCTGTTTTAGCACTCGGTAAATAGATTGCAGTAACTTTGAAGATGTAGAAAGTATTAGCAAAATTATCTTTAGATATTCATCAGCACATGTATATGATTGAGAAAGCAATTAAGAACAGAAGAGACACAAGATTTAACGTGGAAACCCAATATGGGAAAAACCACCAATGTATCTAGATACTATTTTTCACTTTTTTAAAGTGATGCCCAGTTAGAAGCCAACCTGGTAAAAGGTTACAAAACACACTGTTAGGTGTGACCTTGTTAGAGGATTTAATCACCCTGCTAGGAGTGGCCTGGTAAGATGTCTTGAAAACAATTCAATGGAATTGTCACCTTGTTAGAGGATTTACAATATGGTTGTTAAACCAGCTCAGTTAAGAGATTTAGAATTCACTGTTACAATGATAAGAAGGTAACAATGAAAAATGACTTGTATAATAATGCAACTGTCTTGCTAATTACAGATCTCTATTCTGCATAAGTCTAATCCTTTCTGATCGAATAAATCTCTGCTGCACCTCAAGGATATCTAAACATCCTTCACAAATTCGCACACACCTTTCTTGTCTTTCTTCTGTAAATCTTCTGCTATTTTTCTTATTATTTTTCACATTTGACCTTTTATTTATATGATTTTAGATTTGTCAAATTGACATTATTTAGTATAACAGTCGGCTGAATTAAGCAAACTCTATTTGCAAAAATCCTTCAAGGGCCGACAGTGCTCGATGACCATAACTTTCTATAATCTTTCGGAGACCGAGGGAACTCGGTAAACACCAACAATCCTTTACCTTCGATAACTGACTGAACTCAGTAAACACTAACTTTTCTTTGATGACCGATTGAACTCGGTAAACACTAACTTTTCTTGGACAACCGACTGAACTCGGTAAACACTAACTTTTCTTCAACAACTGACTGAACTCGGTAAACACTAACTTCTCTTCGACAACCGACTGAACTCGGTAAACACTAACTTTTCTTTGATGACCGAGTGGACTCGGTAAGCACTAATATTCCTGTCTGGCAGACCGGCTGAGCTCGGTAGTAACTGGTTGCTGCGGACTATGACATTGTGTGACATCAAAGACAATACATAATTTGAGTAGCAATTTCCTTCAGACAATTGTTTCCAACATTCTCAAATCACATCAACATGCTTCTAAACTATCAACACTGACTTTTCTTGTCAGATTTTAATTTTAATCCTGAAGAAGGCATGGTATTGCACATCATTCAAAGTCTGTAAATCAATTTCTATCAATATCTTTCATCAGTTGTTAAGACAACAACCACGTCTAGTTGCTGATTCATGAAAAAACCTCATCGCTCAGGGCAAATCTATCATCACTTGGGGCATATCAGATTCATCAAGATCCATATCAATCAAGTATTCTCCTAATCTTGTAAACTGTATCAATTTTTGGAACCATCAGATCATAGTGTTCTTTCCTTGGTTCTTTAGCAACTGAAGGATTCAGATGTGATACCTACTAGTTCTGCTAAGACAATCGAGTCTAGAATGGGTCACTCATTTCTTTGCAATCCTAAGGTTTGGAATCAGGCATTTTGACACTTTTTCGCAATCCTCGGTTCATCGCTACTACAGTGAACATTATCTTTGGTCATTCAAGACCTATTATCTCCATATCAAACCAATATCAATCAACTTCTGTCACATATCAATTATCAATCTCAAACATTAGTTTCATATCTTTATCAAACACAGACTTTCTTTGAACCATTGCGCTTCTCACAGTAATTCAAAGAGGGGCAAAATGTAATAACCCAAAAATGGGCTATATGTTCATTAACCTTCTATATCAACAATTCGAATGAAATTGATATCAAAGTCCTAATCTAAGGCACATCTAAACATCATCGAATCATAATTAATTATCTTAAATTCTGCATCGGAGAATATTTTCTAGCAATATTCCTAATTATCTTAATTATCTTTAATTTAATGATTATTTGGCAATAAATCACATTTATCCTAAGTTTGATTAATTGAATATTTTCATATTTAATTAATTAGATTTAATATCTTGCCACTTAATTGTGTAATTAAATTTAATTCTATCTATTATTAATTGTATTATTTAATTTTGACAATAAATCTAATATCCTATGAATAATTGATTAAATTCTTATTTAATTAATTAAAGCAAGTTATCATTATTTAATAATATAGTTTTTAATAAAAGTTTGATAAAATAGTTAATTAACCCATAAATTAATTATTTTATTTCAAAAATCAGTTTAGTTGAGCATAAATCACTTTATTTATTTATTAAATCATAATTATCCATGTGCACATTCAAGGACCAGTTAAACTCAAATTGGAAAATCAATGCAAGTTGTTAGCTTTTTGAAACTCAGCATATTTTTGAGTTTTAAAGTTGATCTAAACTTCTAATTCGAGTTGAACTGTGCTTTTGCATGTTTTTGTGAATTTAATTATCATTATTATCAGATAACTCAAAAATCAAGCTGAGTTAATTTGAGTGATTTATGGATTTTTCTCATGCACCTCCAAAGCCCTAGATTTCTATAAAACCAAGGCTCAGCTCTTCATAATTCATCCACAAATTTGCACAATCACGTTGGAGAACTGAAATTGGGAGAATCAAAGCTTATTGCAAATCAAGGCTATTGTGAGATCAATTTGTTTTTTTTACATTTATTTAGATTCTTTATCATGAAGGGTGCTCCCCTTAATACCACAAACACATAACAGAAATAGAGAAACAACAACAATAATATGCAAGAATAGAAAATTGGCTTCTTATTATCTCGACAAATGTGGAATTACAAACTTTTAGACTTACAATATGCAAAGCCACATGGGCATTCCCTTACAATATTCTGTAGGACAAAGCCTCGAATCAATACCCAGATCTACTACCCAGGACTACCCTAGACAACACTACGGGCCTTCTTTATATAGCCAATTTCCACCGCCCGAGAAGGTTCTAGAAATTTAGCCCTAAGGGCCGACCAAACTTAGAATTATTTTATTTTACAATTTATTACATCAAAGTCAGCTCAAAATGAGTTTTGAAACCCGAACAGAAATTTTGAAAGAAAATTATTTTCTGCCATTTCAGTTGGCCCGACTTCCGAAGACCATAAGTCATCACCAGTTGACCCGATTGACTATTATAACCCCATTTCAAAAATGCCAGGAAGCGCTCTATAGGCTTGACATGTGCAAAGCACCCTCACCCAATTTTTTGACCTCATCCAGGGCCTCTAAAGCTTTCAAAACTAAGTTCAAACTTTCTGTACCGTGCTGCCAATATCGAAAATCTTCAATATCTTCAAAACTAGACCTGATCTAGCCATGAAACTTTGCGGGCAGGCTGATATGACTGAGATGAACCTCCACATGTAAAATTAGAATATTCTGAGATCGTAAGACCAACTTACTAAAAATAGCAAGTTTTCATAAATAGCAACTTTGCACAAGATAGCCCTTATTGAATACAAAAATAGAAATTTTTTTTTTTGGTGATGCAAGATTGCTCTTACACCCAGGATGCTCCTGCATCAGACACCCGGGGTAATTTGAGAAGTGACCTTGTCATGACTCAGGTGTACAGAGGAAAACCAAGATGGTTAACCTCCTCCTTTGTTAGCCATGATGAATCTTCAATAGGTCATCCTTTCCATTTGACCAAATACTCTTCATATGTCCTGTTCCTTGTGCTTCTACCAACATGACTATCTAGTATGTCTTCAATCTCATTGATATCTGAACTGGTTGATGGAATACTCCACTGTGCTGCTGCAACTCATCTTCAACACCTCCTTCATGATACTCTGTCAAATCTGAAATGTTAAACACTAGTGAAATATTCAACTCACTAGGCAAGTCTACCTCATATGCATTTCCTGAATCATGCTTCTTCAGTATCTTACATGGCCCAAACTTCTTCATTTTCAACTTGTTATATGTACCAACCAGAAATCACTCCTTCCGCAAATGAACCATGACTTCATCTCCAACCTGAAATTCCTTATGCCTCCTTTTCTCATCTGCCTTAGCCTTATACTGCGCATTCATCTTGGTAATATGCTTCCTCACCTCCTCATGGATGTTCTTCAAGTGCTCTGCAAAATCCTCAGCTTCAGCACTACTTATTTCTCCTTTATCTATCTTTCTCAATTTAGATGCATTTCTTGGGCTACTTCCATATACAATCTGGAATGGTGATTTACCAGTGCTCTTGTTGACAGAATTATTGTATGCAAATTCTGCCTATGGTAAAATCAAATCCCATCCTGTTGGCTTATCTCCAACCAAACATTTTAGCAGATTTCTCAAACTTCTATTCACCACCTCTGTCTGTCCATCAGTCTATGGATGATGTGATGAATTGAACTTCAAATCTATCTTCAACTTCTTCCATAATGTATGCCAGAAATATCCAACAAACTTAGTGTCTCTATCTGAAACTATGGTCTTTGGCAAACCATGTAGTCTCACTACTTCTCTGAAAAATAATTCTGCTACATGAACAACATCATTAGTCTTTTTGCAGGGAATGAAATGTGCCATCTTTGAAAATCTATCAACTACTACAAAAATTGAATCATGTCCCCACTATGTCCTTGGTAAACCAAGAACAAAGTCCATACTGATATCCTCCCAAGGCTTCTCTGGTATAGGTAATGGCTTATATAACCCTGTATTCTGCTTCACTCCCTTCGCCATTTGACATATTCTACAGCTCTGTTCAAACTTCTTCACATCTTGCTGTAACTATGGCCAATAATAATTTTCACTAACCAAAGCAAAAGTTTTATCATGACCAAAATATCCAGCCAATCCTCCACTATGCTTCTCTTTGATGAGATTCTCCCTCATAGAACTTCTTGGAATGCACAACTGACTCCCTCTGAATAGCATATCATCCTAGATGATAAAATCCAGCCAATTCATCCTATCTAGAGTAACAGGTTCTTTACAAGCTTTCCAAGCTCTACCAAAATCAGGATCCTTTGGATACAAATTCTTGAGTTCCTTGAACCCAACCACCTCAATCTGCATCTCTATCAGCAATTGTTGTCTTCTGCTAAGAGCATCTACAACCCTGTTAGACTTTCCACTTCTGTGTTTCAAAACAAATGTATAACTTTGCAAAAACTCAACCTATTTCAAATGCCTTTGATTCAACTTTCCTTGACTATTCAAATATTGCAAAGCTTGATGATCAGTATACAAGGCAAACTGTTTAGGATGCAGATAATGTCTCCACTTCTTTAATGCTTAAAATATAGCATAAAATTCTTGATCATAAATAGAATACTTCCTCTTGGCATCATTTAACTTCTCACTGAAATAAGAAACAGGTTTACCTTCTTGGTTCATAACAGCTCCTATTGCAGTACCACTAGCATCACAATCTACTTGAAACAACTTATTAAAATCTAGAAGTGCTAAAACAGGTTGTTCTGTAACTTTTTGTTTCAACAATTGAAAACTCTTTTCTACCCCATTAGTCCACTTAAACTCTTTTCTATCCCCTCTCATTGTTTCATTCAAGGGTCCACAAGTACTGCTAAAATTTTTGATAAACTTTCTGTAAAAGCTAGCTAGACCATGAAAAGATCTTACCTCGGTAGGACTCCTTGGAGTAGGCCATTCAAGGATAGCCTGTACCTTCTCTGGGTCCATTTTTAGACCTTCTACTGAAACTACAAATCCCAAATACACTAACTCTTTCTTCACAAAACTGCACTTCTTCAAATTAATCAACAATTTCTCATCTCTTAGCTTCTCAAACACCATACGAATATGCATCATATGTTCCTCCAATGTTTTTCTAAAGATCAAAATATCATCTAAGTAAATAATGACAAACTTTCCCAGAAATTCTTTTAGAACCTCGTTCATGAGCCGCATGAAAGTGCTCAGTGCATTGGTTAGCCCAAAAGGCATGACTAACCACTCATATAGTCCTTCCTTTGTCTTGAAGGCAGTCTTCCATTCATCTCCTTCTCTGATCTGAATCTAGTGATATCCACTCTTCAGATCTATCTTTGAGAAATACACAGCTCCACTCAAACAGTCCATAATATCATCCATTCATGGCAATAGAAATTTATACTTGATTGTGATCTTGTTTATTGCTCTAGAATCTGTACACATCCTCCATTCTCCATTCTTATTTGGTGCTAATACTACTGGTATAGCACGTGGACTCAAGCTCTCCTGAATTAATCCCTGATGTAACAACTCATGTACTTGTCGGTTCAACTCTTCACTTTTTGCTAGTTTCATTCTATGTATTGCCTTGTTTGGAAAATTGGCTCCTGGAATCAAATCTATCTGATGACTAATCTTCCTTACGGGTGGTAATCCATCAGGTACATTATCAGATACAATATCTTGAAACTCATTCAACAAATCTACAACCTCTACAAGTACATCCTCTACTTCTTTACTAGCTTTTAGAATTAAAGAAAAACATACGTGCTCATGCCTCATACCATCTAAAAATTTTCTTCCATCAATGAATGTTATTCTTGCATTACCACATACTTTTTCTTCAGTCTCTTTCAATGGCTTTAGCTTATATTGCACTCCATCCTTTGTCAGGGAATAGGTATTCGCACGACTATCGTGTACAACACATCTATCAAATTTCCATGGTCTACCCAACAACATATGACATGCATCCATAGATATTATATCACATAGTACCTCATCTTGGTACCCGCAGATCTTGAAATTTACTAGGAACTGTTCACTGACTATGACCTTGTGGTCATCCTGCACCCAGGCAATTCAAGATAGATGTGGGTGTTTCTGTCTCTTAAGCTTCAACTTTGTCACCATCTCTTTTGACACCAAATTGTCAGTGCTTCCACTATCGATAATCACATCACAGCATTTACCCGCACACTTGCATCTAGTGCAAAACAAGCTCCTCCTTTGTTCAAGTTCATTCTCACCACTCAGCAAGACTCTTCTATTAATTAATGTTTCTCCTCTTTCAGCATCTTCAAAATTTGATGATTTGGCATTTCATCTACATGTGCAACTCTAGCCTGGCCTTCATTTCTCCTGTCTGTTCTACCTTGGCACTGAGGACATTCAAATGCCCTATGACCTTCTTCTCAATAGTGAAAACATGTTCCACAGAAGCCTCCTCTTTCTGAACTTTGTCCTCTTCCTCTTCCTCTCTAATCTCTATTATTCTGATCTTGGAAATGATTGGAATTGTTTCTTCTCTGATTCTGGCTGCTACTGGCCTCATCCTTCTTTTTTGGATCTTCATTTCAGCCACCATATGACCATCCACCAGATCTTCCACCACGACCTCTTCCATTTTATCTACTCTCAAACTTCTTGTTTAGCTTTTCCTCTACTTTTAGGGCAAACTGGTATGCCTCTGCAATACTGTTCATTCAAACCAGATTCAACTCATCCTGAATGCTTGGCCTTAACCCATTAAGGTATCGGGCAACTTTCTCCTTATCAGCTTCTGCATGGCCTGTTCTAATGAGGAGTCAATAGAACTCTTCTGTATACTCCTGAACAGATCTTCCTGCTTGCTTCAAACTTTTCATTTTCTTTAGTAGGTTAAGCTCATAATCAACAGGAATTAACTATTGCTTCAATTTATCCACCATCCGATCCCATCTTCTGATTTTATCTTTCCCTCTTCTATTTTGCTCCAATTGAATTTCTTGCCACCAGATCTTTGCATGACCTTTCAGTCTGGCCTTCACAAATTTGACCCTATCAAGATCCTCAACATCTTCATACTCAAAATATTTCTCACATTCATTGATCCAGTCAATCAATTCCTCTGAGTTAAGATTTCTAAAAAATGTAGGAACCTCAATCTTAGGTCTTTTCCCAATCTTAGAAATCGCCTGAAAAATTCATTCTTCCTCCTGATTCACAATTTCGGCTTCTCCTTTTTGATATTCTTCTTCAGCTTCATCCTCACTTTCATCTTTGACATTAAGATTTATTCTTCTATGAATCTCTTCTTGCAATGCTGGCACTTGTCTTTGCAGCTCTCTAACTGCAGGTGTCACAGCACCAGCTCTTTCGCCACGTTCTCTTCATGGAGGCATTTTCATGATGCATGCTGAAACCCTAACCATGGTCCTAGTGCAAACTACCTCATAGTCGGTGATCTATTTACACACTCAAGAACTCCTGCTCTGATACTACTTGATGAAGGGTGCTCCCCTTAATACCATAAACACATAACAGAAATAGAGAAACAACAACAATAATATGCAAGAATAAAAAATTGGCTTCCTATTATCTCCACAAATGTGGAATTACGAACTTTCAGAATTACAATATGCAAAGCCACATGGGCATTCCCTTACAATAATCTATAGGACAAAGCATCGAATCAATACCCAAATCTACTACCCAGAACTGCCCTAGACAACACTACAGGCCTTCTTTATATAGGTAATTTCCACCACCCGAGAAGGTTCCAGAAATTTAGCCCTAAGGGCCGACCAAACTTAGAATTATTTTATTTTACAATTTATTACATCAAAGTCGGCTCAAAATGAGTTTTGAAACCCGAACAGAAATTTTGAAGGAAAATTATTTTCTGCCATTTCAGGTGGCCTGACTTTTGGAGACCATAAGTCATCACCAGTTGACCCGATTGACTATTATAACCCCATTTCAGAAACACCACGAAGTGCTCTACAGGCTTGACATGTGCCAAGCACCCGTCACCCAATTTGTTGACCTCATCTAGGGCCTCTAAAGCCTTCAAAACTAAGTTCAAAATTTCTGTACCCTGCTACCAAGACCGAAAATCTTCAATATCTTCAAAAGTAGACCTAATCTAGCCATGAAAATTTGCTGGCAGGCTTATATGATTGAGATGAACCTCCACATGTAAAATTAGAACATTTTGAGATCGTAAGACCAACTTACTAAAAATAGCAAGTTTCCATAAATAACAGCTCTGCGCAAGATAACCCTTATTGAATACAAAAATAGAAAATTTTTTTTTTGGGTGATGCAAGATTGCTCTTACACCCAGGATGCTCCTGCATCACTTTATCATATCATTTCTAGATTAGCATTGCATAACAATTTCATATAGCATAGATTTCATATCAGTTTTTCATTATTATTGCATAGAAAATACCAAAAAAATAGCTTAATTGCATTCAATTCATATCTAAATCAATTGCATTCAAATCCTTCATTTAGGTGTCATCTAGGTCACTGATCTTGATAACAATCTGAGAACATTAATCTTGCACCTACTAGAAGGCAGTAAATCGCTTGGTTAGATAGCTTTCAATTTTAAACGATTTCGATTATAGCTAACCTCTAATGTTTTACTAAAGTGTTGTGTCTACAGATCAGGTACAATTTTCACACACACAAGTGGTTGTTCACATCATATGACTGGAGATAAAAGAAAGTTTTTTAAGTTACATAATTATGATGGAGGAATTGTTAGGGTTGTGTAGACACCTAAAAATCCTTTAGAAAATAAAGTATTTTTATTTTCTAAAAAATCCCCGATGACCTCATCATTTATTAATTAATTATTTATTTAATTAATTTATTTATTTTTATGTCATTAAATCCCTTTTTCTTAATTAAAAATATTTAATTAAGGAATCCCTCCCAAAAATGTTTAAATCTTATTTAAACATTATCTCCTTATTTATTAATTATTTTAATTAATAAATTGACCAAAAATCCCAAAATAAATAATTTATTTATTTTTTGCCCAAAACTTGGCCAATTTCCTTTAGACCACTAACCTCTTCCAGAATCTTCTAATCCTTCTTTAATTTTGATTAAAAGCTAATCCCATCTTTTCTAACCCTAATCCCAAGGCCAAATATTTAATTAAGATTAAATATTTAAATTTCATATTTATTGAAAATATTTCAATAAATATTCCGAAAACTTAAGCTTTTGGAATGAATAACTTTTATTCCATGAAACTAGGGAGAAATCTAGACTCTTCTAGAATCTTCTCAAATCCAACCTCTTCACCCATCCTAATCCTATTTTATCCTAATTCTAATCCTAATCATACCCTTAAACCTTTGTGCAATCCTAACCAAGCTTAAGACTTTCCTAAACCAAAGCAAAGTCTTCCCTTCCAAATATCTCAACCACAAAGCATTTATTGCTTCCCCAAAGTCTTCAAAGCCTCTTAAAGCCCATTCATTGCTCTTACAAGCATTTATTTGGAGAGTTATGAGCTTGGAGCCCCCTTTGTTGACTCCTCTTTGCCCTTCCCTTCATCCACTCACCTTGTGACATGTGTCACCTCCTGATTGGCTAAGAACTAGCACAATCCATGTGCTTCCCTTTGAATGAATCTTGGCCTCTCTTAAGGATTTCAATCCTGGCCATTCATTCCTCCTACCCCAAGCCTTTAGAAATCCTATAAATACCCATCCTTTCAAGAGAAAATCAATCCACTTTCATTCTCAAGCAATAGAAAACTTATAATGCCATTTTCATTCTAGACTTAACATAAATCATCTTAATTAGTTTATTTTCAAAGTATTTTAGCTCATCATAAGCTTAGAAATAATGGATTAATCTAGCTTTTCATTATTGTTTTGCATAGCATAGCATCATATCACATCTAATTTGGTCTAAAATCAATCCTAGATTACTCATCATGTAGCTTAAATCTCCATTAAAGCATAGCTTGAGTTCTTGAGGCCTTAGGGGCAAATCAGGTGTTCCATACCTGTTTTGTGCCCATTTTGGGGTTTTCATGGATTTCAATCCATCTTAGAATGCATTTAGAGTATGCTCCAAATGCTTAGAGAGCACATCCACATCCCTCTAATCTGAGCAAATCAAACAGTGCATGGGTGCAAATTGTTTCTAGCTCAATCTGAGGTGGCTTTGCTTAGAGCTCTTTGTTTTGGTTTTGATTGTATGCTAGACTAAACTCTTAACGTTTGATTGATTTGAGCCTTTCAAAACAGATAACAGGTACCCTCGAAAGCCTTGCACATAGGTTGGTAACAATGCACCTTGTTTGATTAAGGGTATAGGATCTATTACTCTTAATGGAAAGACTAACACTGATGATGTTTACTTTGTTGCTGGACTGAGACATAATCTACTAAGCATTGGACAATTGGCTGATAAGGGTTATCAAGTTTGGTTTTCTGAGAAAACTTGTGTGATAAAAGATAAAGATGGAAATCTGATTGGAAAATGATCCAGAACTAGAGGTAATGTATTTTAGTTGAATCCTACTGAGATGACATGGTTGATAACTAGGATTGATGACAGTTGGTTATGGCATAAAAGGTTTTGTCATATAAACTTTGATAATATTGTCAAGGTGAGCACTACACTTGCAGTAAGAGATTTACCTAGAATTATGAAACCTACTAACATGATTTGCAAAGAATGTATGATGGCAAAGCAGAAAAGGAGTTCATTTCCCAACAAGAAGTTCACATCGACAGAGAAGCTGGAGATTGTTCATATAGACTTGAGTGGTCCCACTAGTAAATTTGGCTTCTAATTTCGACCAAGAATTGGTCTCAATTTTGACCAAAATTAGTCGAATTTACGACTAACATTGTCGTCGGTCTTTTTTTGTCAAATTTTCGACGTATTTATAATCAGTCAAATTTCGACTAAAATAGAGGTCAAAAATTTGACTGAGTCCATGATTCAAAACTGTCATCATTTTTTTTTATAATGGTCAAATTTTTGACCAATTGTCGAACAAATATCCACCTGATATTAATCAAAATTTCGACCGGTGGCAGCAAAAATTTCCACCAAATGTTGGTCAAAATTTTTGATGAAAACATCAAATGTTCGACCGGGATGCTATACGTTCAACGGACAAGATGGTCAAAATTTTGTTGTTTTGCTCAAAATTTTCTTATTGTGGTCGAAATTTCGACCATACTTTGGTGGAGTTTTTTGGAGGCATTGGTCAAAATTTTGACCAATGTTTTTAAAAAAAAAAAAAAACAATTTTACCTACGTAAGGTGAATTTAGAGTTCTTTTCATTAACCTGTGATTCATGAGTAGCGGTTTACATAAACCCATCTCTCATGAGAATGAATGGAACAGTTACCACTCATTGGCTCTAGGTGATGCTTATGGAGGTGAAGCACTGAGACTTCCTGGGAGGTCATCCATCCCAGTACCACTCCAACTCGAGCACGCTTAACTACAGAGTTTCCTCCATTGTTAAACCCACTCTGCTTGCATCCTCATTTGCAAAACCTTCACCAAGTGTTATGCCTTATGAACCATTCATTAGAAAGCCCCTTAAGCTCGTTAATTAATAAGTAGGAGATATTTTCCACAGCAAGTCAAATTGTGATATTGCTATCAACATTCAAATGTGTAGTTTTTTGAGTCAAACTCATTGACCCGTGATTCATGAGTAGTGGTTCACACGAACCCATCTCTCATGAGAATGAATGCAACAGTTAGCACTCATTGGCTCTAGTTGATGCTCACAGAGGTGAAGCACCGGGACTTCCCGACAGGTCACCCATCCCAGTACTACTCCAACTCGAGCGCACTTAACTACGGAGTTTCCTCCGTGGTTAAACCCACTTTGCTTGCATTCTCATTTGAAAAACCTTCACCAAGTGTTGTGCCTTATGAACCATCGATTAGAAAGCCCCTTAAGCTCATCAACTAGTTCGTAAGGCGCAACACTTGGTGAAGGTTTTGCAAATGAGAATGCAAGCAGAGTGGGTTTAACCATGGAGGAAACTCCGTAGTTAAGTGCGCTCGAGTTGGTGTAGTACCGGAATGGGTGACCTCTCGGGAAGTCCCGGTGCTTCACCTCTGTGAGCATCAGCTAGAGCCAATGAGTGCTAAGTGTTCCATTCATTCTCATGAGAGATGGGTTCGTGTGAACCACTACTCATGAATCACGGGTCAATGAGTTTGACTCAAAAAACTACACAGTTGAATGTTGATAGCAATATCACAATTTGACTTGCTGTGGAAAATATCTCCTACTTATTAATTGATGAGCTTAAGGGGCTTCCTAATGAATGGTTCATAAGGCATAACACTTGGTGAAGGTTTTGCAAATGAGGATGCAAGTAGAGTGGGTTTAACCATGGAGGAAACTCCATAGTTAAGCGTGCTCGAGCTGGAGTGGTACTGGGATGGATGACCTCCTGGGAAGTCTCGGTACTTCACCTCCGTAAGCATCACCTAGAGCCAATGAGTGCTAACTGTTCCATTCATTCTCGTGAGAGATCCATTTGATAAAGCTTGGTGAAAGAACTTCAAACATTTTGAAGCATCTATTGGATTCTGTCACCCAAATGGAAGATGGATTTCCCAATTCAGAAATTCAGAGTTCTTTTCATTAACCTGTGATTCATGAGTAGTGGTTTACATGAACCCATCTCTCATGAGAATGAATGGAATAGTTACCACTCATTGGCTCTAGGTGATGCTTACGGAGGTGAAGCACTGGGACTTCTCGGGAGGTCATCCATCCCAGTACCACTCCAGCTTGAGCACGCTTAACTATGGAGTTTCCTCCATTGTTAAACCCACTCTACTTGCATCCTCATTTGCAAAACCTTCACCAAGTGTTAAGTGTGCTCGAGTTGGAGTAGTACTAGAATGGGTGACCTCTCGGGAAGTCTCGGTGCTTCACCTCTATGAGCATCACCTAGAGCCAATGAGTGCTAAGTGTTCCATTCATTCTCATGAGAGATGGGTTCATGTGAACCAGAGTATCAAAACCCGCAGTGAGTCAGGCGAGTTATCCTGACTCGCGGGTCGAGCCATGGCTCCTGGGTTTTGGTGACCTGGCCGAGTCATGGGCCGAGTTATGGGGCATGACCCGCGTGACTCACCGAGTCAGCGGGTCATGGCCATAACTCACGGGTCTGTGCCTCATGACCCGCGCCGTGGCAAGCCCGAGCCATAGACTTGTCAACAACAGTGATATACATGTTGTTGAAGGATGAGAAAAATTGTGACAATCACTTAGAACAAGACAATAATCTGCTGTTTCAAGAAGGAAGACTATGCCAATGATGCAGTCATAATAACAATGATATGAGCAATAATCCACGAATGAGAGCAGCAAACAAAAGGATGTAGAAGATGGTATGCTGGAGGATAGTGGCTTTCATTTTTATGACAGTGATCAGAAATGGAGAAATGCAGAAGAATATCGGTGAAAATCATGACTGTTATGAGAGGACATGATAATTAACAAACAGTCACATCAATGTCTAAGGACATTGATCATCTTCATGAATCTCTAATGACAGTAGGCTTCATGAATTTCTGATGATAGTAGTCTTCAGTGAGTGTTCAAGGACAGTGTTCAAAGAAAGAAGACAGCAAACAAAAGAATGAATCCTAAAGCAGTCATTAGTCATGAAAAGTCACTGATAAAAGATGATTAAAAGCAGTGTTTTGCAATGTGATAGCAGTGAAAAGAAAATCGATCAGAGTAGTGATGTATAGCAGTGATTACATGATGAAATAATGACATATACTGTTAGAAATAGTGACATTCACTTTTAGAGCAGTCACAATAAGGATCAGAATAGTAAGTAAATGATAGGTCATGAAGAGCAGTCCAAGGAATGTCAAAAAAGGTAGCCAATGAATAAATAAGAAGAATCATAAAGAAATGAGAACAGCTGATGATGTATCACAAGAATATCAGTTAGAACAGCCATGATTCATCAATGAGCATTCATGAGTTGTTAAAGGGAACAGTAGGACAAACACCTTGGGACAATGAAGATTGAAATGCTAAGAATCAATGATCCACAAGATTCAAATTGGAGAGATGGAATGAAGACAGTGAATGTAATGGAAAAAACAGTGATCAAATTGCCTTGGTTATTGATTGAATCTACACATTTGAATATCTATATATATTGAACTAGCAAATAAGAAAAGATGTGACTGTTCACATTAGAAATGACATGTTAGTTCATAATGAAGTGACGTGACTATTCATAACAATTACCATTCATTCCCTTCATTATCGATTATACTTTGTTCTCTTAACCATATCCTTTCAATGTTATTTGACCTTTAGATGTGATGTGATGTGTTTTTAAGCTTTATTCAATAATGGGTGCCTGAAACAAGTTTTAAATTTTAAGAAATCTCTTTTTTTTTTTTTGCCGAGTCATAGCTGAGTCATTGCTGAGTCATCGGTGAGTCACGGGTCAAGTCGGCCTTGCCGAGTCTGAGTTTTGATTCTTTGGTGTGAACCACTACTCATGAATCACGGGTCAATGAGTTTGACTCAAAAAACTACACAGTTGAATCTTGATAGCAATATCACAATTTGACTTGCTGTGGAAAATATCTCCTACTTATTAATTGATGAGCTTAAGGGGCTTTCTAATGAATGGTTCATAAGGCATAACACTTGGTGAAGGTTTTGCAAATGAGGATGCAAGCAGAGTGGGTTTAACCATGGAGGAAACTCCGTAGTTAAGCGTGCTCGAGTTGGAGTGGTACTGGGATGGATGACCTTCCGGGAAGTCCCAGTGCTTCACCTCCGTAAGCATCACCTAGAGCCAATGAGAGGTAATTGTTCCATTCATTCTCATGAGAGATGGGTTCATGTAAACCACTACTCATGAATCATAGGTTAATGAAAAGAACTCTGAATTTCTGAATTGGGAAATCCATCTTCCATTTGGGTGACAGAATCCAATAGATGCTTCAAAATGTTTGAAGTTCTTTCACCAAGCTTTATCAAATGGATCTCTCACGAGAATGAATGGAACAGTTAGCACTCATTGGCTCTAGGTGATGCTTACGGAGGTGAAGCACCGGGACTTCCCGGGAGGTCATCCATCCCAGTACCACTCCAGCTTGAGCACGCTTAACTACGGAGTTTCCTCCATGGTTAAACCCACTCTGCTTGCACCCTCATTTGCAAAACCTTCACCAAGTGTTATGCCTTATGAACCATTCATTAGAAAGCCCCTTAAGCTCGTCAATTAATAAGTAGGAGATATTTTCCACAGCAAGTCAAATTGTGATATTGCTATCAAGATTCAACTGTGTAGTTTTTTGAGTCAAACTCATTGACCCGTGATTCATGAGTAATGGTTCACACGAACCCATCTCTCATGAGAATGAATGCAATAGTTAGCACTCATTGGCTCTAGCTGATGCTCACAGAGGTGAAGCACCGGGACTTCCCGAGAGGTCACCCATTCCCGTACTACACCAACTCGAGCGCACTTAACTACGGAGTTTCCTCCCTGGCTAAACCCACTCTACTTGCATTCTCATTTGCAAAACCTTCACCAAGTGTTGTGCCTTATGAACCATCGATTAGAAAGCCCCTTAAGCTCATCAACTGGTTCGTAAGGCACAACACTTGGTGAAGCTTTTGCAAATGAGGATGCAAGTAGAGTGGGTTTAACCAGGGAGGAAACTCCATAGTTAAGTGTGCTTGAGTTGGAGTAGTACAGGGATGGATGACCTCCCAAGAAGTCTCGGTGCTTCACCTCCGTAAGAATCACCTAAAGCCAATGAGTGCTAACTGTTCCATTCATTCTCGTGAGAGATCCATTTGATAAAGCTTGGTGAAAGAACTTCAAACATTTTGAAGCATCTATTGGATTCTGTCACCCAAATGGAAGATGGATTTCCCAATTTAGAAATTCCCAGCCACCATCTTCAATAAATTTATCTGGATCATCTGTAATGGTCTTCAAAATTGGCCGCTAGTTCAAGTTCATTCTGCTTTCATAATACTTTATATCCATTGAGTTTAGCCATTCTTTGATGCCATCAAGAGAAGATTGAGGAATAACATCAATGCGGAGTACAGTTCGCTTGAAGTCTTTGAAAACAATAGCCATATCAAATGCCTTTTGCCCAAGTCCTACTCTCTCAAGGTTAACTATCTCAATCTCACTAATGGTTATTACTAAGAAAGGCAATTCCACCAACTCTACCAAATAGTTTACGGTAGGAACAATAAAAGCAGAGGCTTTGAAAGGAACTCCATGAAAACCTAGCTCTCTAAATGGTATATCAAACTCCAGTTCAAAATCTTTTAGATGAGGCTGCTCCCATAGCTCTATTACTCGTTTAACAAACCCTTCAAACTCTCCATTGATTTTATTTTTCATGTGCCTCTCTTGCTGCTCTTCCTCAATTTCATCGGGATCATACATGGACCTTCTTGCCCCTCCTAAAGTTTGGACCATGTCCATTACTTCCACATAAAACTAGACATCCTTAGTCTTCTTAGTTCCCACCATAATATGGTTATGCAGATGAAAATGAAGCAAAGTAATCATCTCCTTCTCTACTGGCTGGAAGAATGCGTGTTTAATATTTTGATGCATGATATCAGCTCTCTCTTTTGCTCTCATGGTTGAATACAGAAATCCATTATAGTGGGCCTCCAGAGTTCTAGTCATCTTTCTTCCTCTTCCACCAAATGTCGGCCCGATCCACAAGTCTGCCAACCTAATTGGCTTTGTTTTTGAAAGCTAAAGTTTCTTCTGAGTCACCAGTGTAGGTCTCTCTACCTTTTCAGACTCTGTCATAGCTACAGACCGTCTGTGGGATTTGATCATTTGTACCACTTGGTTGATGATGCAGGGGCATCCAGTAGGGCACCTGAGCCCAGGAGTGGAATGGCATTCAGAGATGCTCAATTGCAATGTTAGACTCAATATTCAAAGCAAAATTCATAATCAAGTCTAAAGGTCATTGTAATGTAATAAGGAATAATGCTATAAAAGCAATTTAATAAGTGAAAATCCCATGTAATGAGTCAAAATGTCATGTAATGGTCATATAGGGTTAAGGTCTAAGTGGTTTTAGGTTTATAGGCATTAAATGGGTCCTTGACAAAGAATAGTCTCAATGACAGAGACAAAGGATCAGTCTTCAAAAAAGGAGCATTGATTGAGGATACATTACCTTGAGACTGAGATCTTCAAAAGGTTGCAGTCAAACAGAAGATTGCAGTCTCAAAGGAATATAGGAGAAATGTTTGGAGACAAAATAGTGAGAGAGGCTTTACTCAAAAAATGCATCCAAGAAGGTGAGTACCTGGAAGATGGTTTGCTTCAAGGAAGTTAGAATTCTATTTCCTCAGTTTGATTGTTACAGTAGAGGATAGAGAGTAGCTGTTACAGGGTTCTTTGCTCTTGAGTAATTTGAACCTCAAAGGCAGAGCTCTTCTCATCTCTTTAACATTACAAGTGGTTGTTTAAAGAAGATTTCTAGGTTTGGATGGTCCATAGTAAAATTTCCCAAAGAGTGTATCGAGTCTTCCCACATAACGTTTTAAGCTTGATGGGAACATAGGCAAAAAAAAAGTTTCTAATTAGATTTTAACAAAATTTTAGCCCTTCCATTATATTCATATTATTTAACATCTTCATAATCACCACTGTAGCTTGCAAGGTGATTCATCAAATTAAAAACAAAGCCTCCATGGCTTCTTACAACCTTTGAGTATTGTAAACTATAAGTAATATTCAGTAGAGAAATATAGCGAGGTAAGTGAGGACATTCTTCATTATAAGAATGAAATGATAGACAAGGGTAACTCTCAGGTTTAGTCTTTAACCATGCAAACTGTAATTGTAGAGACCGGCCTGGTTATTACCATTGACATTCAATTATCTATTGAGCTTATGAGCTTGGAGAAGAGAACTGCAAACTGCAACACCCTCACCAACTGTAAGAAACAGCCAATTTGGTCACAGAATTTCAGTGAACTTTTCCTTTTGAAGATTCTCTTTGAGATCTGACCCAGGGTTGCTCAATGCAAGCTAAAGATCATGTATACTCCTTGTTAGTATAATTCACATTGTTTACAATACAAAATAGATTTTTGTTAAATTTTGTTATAACATAAAGATAGTCACACTTATTTAAAACTTGTAAGCTTGGTGAGCACTTGGATTTTTATTGATATATATGTAGGTTCTAGGCCAGTAATGAAACAGTACGCAATTTAAAAAGGTCAAAGTTTAGAGTTTACTGTTTAAACCAAAATTCTATGAAGTGTTGATATAGTTGACATGTTTTATACAGAGTACATATTGCTGAACACGTTTAAACAACGCATTCTAAGCTTTCATTTCTTTGGTTGATTTATTAGGAATGCTTTTACTTAATTCAATAAGACCCACTTATTAAATTTATTAGGAATGCTATTACTTAATTCAATAATACCCACTTATTAAATGATTTTAGATGAATGACATAAACAAATCAAAACTTAAAATAAATTGTTTAAACCAAAATAATATTTTGTTCAAACCAAAATTATGATAATAGTTACCTAAAGGCCTTTCAGTTCAATTATTCTCTTGAGCTCTTTGAGCATTTTGATTCCACTGGTGTCAACAGTGGTTACAGCTGCATAAGTGAAAAAAGAGAATGAAAAGCAGCACCAAAGTACAATACAAACCAAACCTGCTAGAGTTTGACCATATACAGCTGTATATCTAAATCCCAGAATAAAGGAAACAGGAATGGTTGTATATGATAAAATTAGGGTGCATTTATTCCATTTTATTCTGCTCCATAGTTTTATTACTAGAAAACCGATTACAAGTGAAGGGAAATCCTTTTACAAAAAAGAAATGATGCATCAAATATGTAAGCTTTCAGAACTTATGGCCCATATCTATAATAACATACTACAAAGTGTCTTCCTTCAGCTTGGCAAGATGCTCCTCTTCATCCATTATCCATCTCATTATCCTGCGTACATTGTAAACTTTATTAAGGTCCCCAATAAACAATCCATGTAATGAAGACTGTGGATTAGAGATGTGTCAAAGTAGAAGAGCTCAGAAGAGAAGGGTTATGGTGAATGGGTGCTCATGACATTGCTATTGCTTGGATTACTCAAAACATCAAATAACAAATAATATATAAAGTTATAAACTGTTAAGGGGAGGGAGAATAGTAGTCGTATGGACTATCTTCTTCAATATCAAATACCATCATGCAATTCATTAAAATATTATGCTTAACATAATATATTCTAAAAATGACATTTTTGAAATTCTACCAAAACTTAATCTAAAAATGACTACTATTCAAAAGATGAGTTATTCGAAAGATGGGTTATTTGAAAGATGGGTTATAAATAATTGAATCAAGCATGACTACATTTAGGAAGCTACATGACTGAATTCAGGAAGCTGACCCTACACATAGGACATTCATTATGTCTATTTAAAAATAAACTTTTAAAATAAACATAGACAAATCACCTTTCTCTTAAGTAGCTTGAATTGGAAAAATAGATTCAAGCTACAATGCTTTGAATTCAATAAAAACTTAATTAGAATTAAATAATATTTTGTAGCTTAGCAATGTAGGAGTGCTGGAGTGATTACCAGTTGTGATGTAGCAAGATGTGCATGAACCTTCAATGTTCATCGTGTCAATGGCAATCATCTCTTTATTGCCATCAATATTGTAGTTCTTGAACAGTGCAAAAGTTCTGCCAACTGCTATTCCTTCCTGTACGAGAATAATTCAAATCAACTAGAGGTAATAAATTACTAGCCAATGAACATAATCATAAATCTTTGATGAGCTGATCTTTTAAACTTTTTTCTTGCAAATTCCACCTTTTAAGGAAAAACACAAAATTGTTAGATATAGCCACTAAAAGAAAAGACCGGAATGAAAGGAAAAATACTGTATCTGGTGTACCAAGCGGTGCCACCGGGGTATCTCCTACTCCAAAAAAATAATCCACTATGTGATGCACCCAAGATTAAAGTACACCAGATACTGATCAATCTACATGCATTGGTGATACCCACTTGATGTCGCCTTTGGTGTCATCATCATAAGAACATGACCCCCCATTAGCAAGGAAATATTGCATGCGTTTGTCAAATTTTTTTCTAATCTTTTGCCACATCAACCTGCACTGAGTGGTCAACAACAAGATCCACAGGTACCTGCAATCATAAAGTTGATAAATACCAATAGTTGGCGTAAAGAAGAAAAATACCATAAACAATAGCATTTCAAAAATGACTAAGAAATATATATCTGATCTAGAATTTAAAGTAATAAAGATAGAAAGAGCAGAGATAAAGCAATCGTGATTAAATAGTAATCTTCAAAAACCTATGTTGTTAATCTTTCCATCATATAATGTATTAGGATTTATTGAAGAATATAAACACACAAAAAATTGACAAGAAAATAATGTAGCACATAGACTTAGAGTCCCTAAATCTTCAACAAAATATGGAATGCAAAGCCAACACAATGAATTTCCATTTCTCAAGCATAAGAAATTCAAGCTTATTTCTCATGGAATAGCACAAGATAGAAACAAAGATGTATAGGAAAACACAGTGTGGTATCAATGTACTAATCTACCCCATAGGCACAAAAGAGACATATTAAAATACACCCATAGTTCAATTATTAAGTGTTATTTTTATCTTTTCAAATATTTGAAAAATGTATGGCTATCAAATACAAAGCTTTGTGCTTAATAAATAAAAGGTAAGGTTTTGAACATGTAGATCCACTTGTTATCTGAGGTTCGAATACATCGTAAACTCAAGCGAATTAAACTGGAACTCCTGGAGGGGAATTGGATTTCTATTTCAGCACAAAATAGAAACATGATGAGAAATGATGAAAATGTTTTATTTTTCACTACGCATAAGATATAGAAACTAAAGAAAAAGTGCCACCATTTTATACTAAAATGAACTAAAACAGTCTTTCAAAATATGAAGGCAACAACAATACTTACAGATAGGGACCATAAATCTTTACTTGATGAATATGGGTATCCCGTCCATTTTGATGATTAGACAATACAGCAAGCTGCAACATAAATGTTTGCACAAATACATCCTTGAAATGAATTAACAAAGGAAAATCTGTAAGTCTAAGAAGAATGGAAAATGTTTAATTAAACAAGATCACCATCATGAAAATCTGTAAGTCTAAGAAGAATGGAAAATGTTTAATTAAACTAGAGATGTTACCAATCTCTCTTGGAATCTGACCAATGAAAATAGAGTCATACAAGCTTAAATGCCTTAAATTGTTGAGCTTGTGAAAGTGTGATGGGATGGCAAGAGGAGGGAAGAAGGCATTGTGACTGAGGTCCAAGTGCTCTAGATAGTGCAGTTGGAATAGTCTCCCACGAAGTTGCCTCCACGTCATGAATGGATAGATTATCTGATCTTGTGTGGTACCTCTTGTCTTGGCTCTAGCAATGGCTGTGCTGGTTTCAAAAATTCTAATTTAGAAATGTATAATTCTATTAAAATAAAAGCATTAAAAATTTGACTATTTCCAAGAAAACATAGATTGAAATGAATGTTGAAAACCATACCAGAAATATGAAGTATGTTTCTGTCGTACTTCTTTGCCGTATGAGGTGAGTTTAAAACTCATATCAAGCTGAAGAATCTCAAGCATAGAGTAACAAAAAGGAATGATAATAAGACACCTGAATGTGAATCTAGATCACAAAATCCTCCATATGCACCACCACTAACACGTACATGATCCCACAACCATGTATTTCTTTGTATCATAATGATCTAATGCAGGAGAATAGAGAAGCTTGGTGAAGGAGCAGTGTTGGATGATAATTTGTTGATGGAGGTTAAGCCTGAACAGACACCAGTCATGTTGAAAGTTGGTTGCTTCATGATTGAATAGGTTTGGTGATGGATTACCTATAAGGGGGTCTATAGTGAGGTGTTTACACAGTTAGTTTGGCCTGGAGTTGATGGGAGGGGTCCTTTTGATCAAACCCTCATGGTATGTCCCTAAAGGCAAGGGTTTGGTGGAAAACGAGTTAAGTGAAGGGTGGAGACTTGGTGAGTTGGAAATGTGTCATTTCTCAACCTCTAGAATGTTTGTTTCAGCCTTTTGAGTCTTGGGAGCAAGTGGAGTTAGGGGTTGCTATGTAAAAGTGGAGAATTAGGCCTGGTGAGGATAGGCTAGGGGTATTGGATCTTGGGTATGGTCCAAAGGAGTATAGGTTGAATCTTTCAGAGGATTTAAAGAGCCCAAATGGGTATTTAGATAATATTTGAGTTTACTTAGTTGTTTGGGGAAAGTAAGAGGAAAAGTCAATTTAATGACTGGTGAGGGCTATAAGCTTCAAGGACTGATTGTGTGTGTTGGATAGAAGATGGGTTGTCCAAATCAAATGGGTTGTGGGAATATGGTGGATAGGTCATAAAAAGATGTTTTTTGAATTTAAAATGAAGGTTGGATTCTTGTGTGAAGGTTTGGTGTTTGAGAGAAACTAGGTACACTTGGGAGTCAAGGCATTGAGGGATATTGAGGTAAAGAAGCAATTGCAAAGTGGAGTGGATTTGTTGTCTGAGGTAATCAATATGGATGCCACACACCAGCTCTACATCAGGTTGCAAGAAAAGTGGGCTTAACGTTGGAGGAACCTTTGTAGTAAAGAGCACTTGAACTAGAATAATATTGGGATGAGTGACCTGCTGGGAAGTAGCGTTGTCTAAAATGAATCAAGGCAGTGAACCTGTTGCAGAGGAGTGTTTGGTTGATATCCTAAAGTCAAGAACTTCTTATTTATCCTTGAGTTGAACTCTAGTTCCTTGAGTGGATTCCAAGACGTTGTTGAATCCTTGAGTTGAACAGGGTTCCTTAAGGGGATATTAGAAGGCTCTGCATCAAAAACTCTAAGCTTGTCTTTAAAATTTGAGCTTCACTTGGTTTCAAGAATAGTTTAATAGTCTCTACTAAACAAGGCCAACCACGTGAAGGTGGAAGCTCATTTGGCCCCTCCCTCCCCCCCTAACATCACTCTAAATTCCCCATTAACATTTAATAACATTCATTCATCCGACATTTTTGAAATATAACATTCAATCATTATAATCACATGATAACATTCATTAACACACAACATTCATAAATAATTCATTAACACATAATTCATTAACACACAACATTCACAAATAATTCATTAACACATATTAACACACATCATTCATCAACATTACTAGTACAAAATTACATCCATTAAGACAAAGTTCTTTCATTAGCAATAAATGTTAATTACAATCATTTCTTTTTGGGTTTCTTGCTATTTTTTTTAATCATATAATTTCTAAGAGGAAGATCAATTTCCTCATCATTCCCCTCCTCTATTGAGTCTAATCCCAACGTGTGTCTCCTCCTCATCTGTTCAGGAATAGGAGGCCGCTGCGCTGAAGGGGGGTCTGTTGCAATAACTACTTCATGAGTTAAATTCACACTTTTATATTATTGAATTACAAGTATTTATGTAAGTAAAAGAACTATAAATCAAAAAATTAATTTAAAAGAACAAAAAATAGATTTTCTTTACCTGAATGTGCCACATGATCTACATGGTGATCAGTCTGGACATCCTCCGGCACTCGTTCAGCATGACCTGATTTTGTATCCTCTAAAATATACACAAAAATGTTACACCAAGTTCAATTTAAGATGTTAAATTATATTAATAATTACATAATTAGTTTTAAATAGAAAATGAGCACCTCCTTGGACAGTATGATCCACATCAACGGCTTCATGATGCGGTGTTGTAGGCTACATTGCAATGTAATGGACATTATTATCAAATTGATTGTTGCTCAAGTATTCAATTTCTAATATATTTTTTGGCATATTTACCTGTGCACATGATGCAGGAGACTCTTCGGTTGGGCCAGTGGAAGCTTGCCATAGGCGTTCAGCCACGCCTTGATAGCCTTCCTTGAAGGCAATTTTTCTGTGTTCTTCCGTGGCCTCTAAATTAAAATCAGAGCCCTGCATTTTTTGATTAAACAAAATTATTTGCATTTTATAAATAATTTTTCTCTGCAATTCATTTACTGCTACTTACAATGCGAGCTTTAATTTTTGAATATCCGCCAGCGCCAAGTTTGTGTTGCCCAATCTTTTCCAGCCTGGCCTTTGTTGCATTTGAAGTGTCCTGCAACCTATGAAAAGTTTGAAAAAATGGTTATAAAAACATGTGTATGAAATAAAAAATGAAACTTTGAAATGCTGAACACATTGCCTTCAATGGTGAAAATGTCTAAAACATCATACCAAGATATTATATTGAAAAATGATGATTGCATTCAAAATTTAATTATCATCTCAAAAGTCCATGCCAAACACCTTATCACTAGTAGTTAATACTATTGCACACCTTCTCGCATTTGTTGGCGAAACTCCTTTTTGAGCGTCCGCTTTCTCCTTTGCATCTAAAATAAATTCACTCCAATCCCTCGCTAAAATAAAGGGAGGACGCTCATACTTTGGGTTCTAGACGAGACTCTTTCTATATTGGTCCCTCACAGTCTTAAGATGTTTGCAAGCTCTTTCCAAAATTTTCTTCTCATCAAAAATATTATTGCCAAACTCATGATGTAAATCTTTGATGAGTTGATCTTTTAAACTTTTTTCTTGCAAATTCCACCTTTTAAGGAAAAACACAAAATTGTTAGATATAGCCACTAAAAGAAAAGACCAGAATGAAAGGAAAAATACTGTACCAATTAATGATATGAAAAAAAAATAGTGGGATAAACTTAGTTCACTTATGATGTTCCACCTTTTACGTATGGTGGGCCCGAATATATGCAATGTTAGGTCATAAAGTTTCTTATAAAACATATCATTTCCTACAAAAAATGTCATGGGATAATCGATCCAAAACTTGTTATGAATAGGTAAATGCATATTACAATATAAAAACTAATTATTTAAAGTACCTGGAATCTGAGGACATTTTATAGGCATTGATTCATTATTGTCAATCAATAATGACATCTGCGTCGCACCCATGCTAGTAACACGGGTAGATCCAGGAAATGGTGGTGAGTTTTGATGGAATATAGATGAAGTGACTGAGAGGGGGGGGGTGAATCAGTCAACCATAAAACTTTGACTATTAATTCTTTGCAGATCCCTTAGGATATCTTAATACTGTTATCTATTTTAGCACTCGGTAAATAGATTGCAGTAACTTTGAAGATGCAGAAAGTATTATCAATATTATCTTTAGATATTCATCAAAACATGTATATGATTGTGAAAGCAATTAAGAACACAAGAGACACAAGATTTAACGTGGAAACCCAATATGGGAAAAACCACCAATGTATCTAGATACTGATTTTCACTTT
The DNA here is from genome assembly GCA_027943335.1 of Chamaecyparis obtusa. Lineage (NCBI taxonomy): Eukaryota > Viridiplantae > Streptophyta > Pinopsida > Cupressales > Cupressaceae > Chamaecyparis > Chamaecyparis obtusa. The sequence goes on along the minus strand of BSBK01002556.1, from coordinate 198,555 downwards.
TCTGAAGTGATGCCCGGTTAGAAGCCAACCCGGTAAAAGGTTACAAAACACACTGTTAGGTGTGACCTTGTTAGAGGATTTAAAACACCCTGCTAGGAGTGGCCTGGTAAGAGGTCTTGAAAATAATTCAATGGAATTGTCACCTTGTTAGAGGATTTATATTATGGCTGTTAAACCAACTCGGTTAAGAGATTTAGAATTCACTGTTACAAAGATAAGAAGGTAACAATGAAAAAGTGACCTGTATAATAATGCAACTGTCTTGCTGATTACAGATCTCTGTTCTGCATAAGTCTGATCCTTTCTGATCGAATAAGTCTCTGCTGCTCCTCAAGGATATCTGATCATCCTTCACAAATTCGCATATACCTTTCCTTCTTTTCTTCTGTAAATCTTCTGCTGTATTGTTATTTACTTTTCACTTTTGAACTTTTATTTATATGATTTTGGATTAGTCAAATCGACATTATTTGGTATAACAGTCGGCTGAATTAAGTAAACTCTATTTGCAAAAATCCTTCAAGGGCTGACAGTGCTCGGTGACCATATCTTTCTATAATCTTTCGGTGACCGAGGGAACTCGGTAAACACTATCTTTTCTTCGGCAACCGAGTGAACTCGGTAAACACTAAACTTTCTTTGGCAACCGAGTGAACTCGGTAAACACTAAACTTTCTTCGGCAACCGAGTGAACTCGGTAAACAATAAACTTTCTTTGGCAACCAAGTGAACTCGGTAAACACTAAACTTTCTTTGGCAACCGAGTGAACTCGGTAAACACTAAACTTTCTTGTCTGGTAGACCGACTGAGCTCGGTAGAAGTTGATTGCTGCGGACTATGACATAGTGTGACATCAAAGACAATACATAATTGAGTAGCAATTTCCTTCAGACAATTGTTTCCAACAATCTCCCTCTTTGGCATTGATGGCAACACAATATGTCATATCATAAGAAATTTGAAAGAGTTAGCTCGGTTTAGATTCAAATCTCCCTCTGTCAGCAAACTTCCTGTATCCTAAAAATTTCTCCTTCTGACTATTTGAAAATTTCTTGAAGTAATAGTAAAGACATAGCAAACACTCCCTCTTTGACAACATATGCCAAAGATAATTCACATATTACCGGTGAAAATTAATGTACCTCAAGTACTGATTCATTTGCAATTATTCCTTTAATATACTGCATCAACAAGTTGATTTTCAGTCATGTTCTAGTTGATGCATCACTAAAATTGTATTTAGTGAGCCTCGGATAGGGGAATGACCCCTAACTTACCTCTTAGATACATAAATGCATCCTTAGGTAATGGTTTGGTAAAAATGTCTGCAATCTGTTCTTTTGTATGAATATATTCTAATCTGATTTCCTTGTCCTGCACCAATTCTCTGACAAAGTGATATTTAATAGCAATGTGCTTGGTTTTGGAATGCATCACTGGATTCTTAGAAATGTTTATTGCACTGGTATTGTCACAAAATATAACAACTGGTTCTTTGATTTCAACCTTCATACCTTCTAATAGCTGTTTAAACCAAACAATATTTGAACAGTTTACTGTAGCAGCAACATATTCTGCTTCAGCTGTGGATTGAGATGTGTAATTCTGCTTTTTACTAGTCCAGGATACCAGTCTTTTTCCAAGAAAAAATGCTCCACCACTTGTGCTTTTTCTGTCATCAATGTTTCCTGCCCAATCAGCATCAGTAAACACTTTCAAGTCTAGATTACCTCCAAATTTATACCACAAACCATACTCTTCAGTTCCTTTTAAGTATCTTAAGATTCTTTTGATTGCCATCATGTGATTTTCCTTAGGTTTTGCTGAGAATCTAGCTACTATACCGACTGCTAAGGCAATATCAGGTCTTGTATGTAGCACATACTGCAATTTTCCAATCATAGATCGGTATAGGGTCTGATCAACTTCTTTTGAATCATCATTTTTGGTAAGTTTCAGTCCAGTACACATGGGTGTACCAACTGGTTTTGAATCTTCCATTCCAAACTTCTTAAGTATCTCCTTAATGTATTTGGATTGAGTAATGTATATACCATTCTTGCTTTGCTGAATTTGAAGACCAACAAAGAATTTTATTAAACCAAACATAGACATTTCAAATTCTCTGTTCATTTGTTCTGAAAATTCTTTGCACTGATCCTCATTCCCTGTAAATATAGTATCATCCACAAATATTTCTGCCAGTACAATTTTGTCATCCGGTCCTTCTTTAATATACAGATTGCTGTTATCATTAGCTCTTTTGAAATTAATCTGGATTAAATAGTTATGGAGTCTCTCATACCATGCTCTAGGAGCTTGTTTTAAACCATACAATGCTTTGTGTAACCTGCAGACCATGTCCCTTTTGTCTGGATCAACAAAACCTTCAGGTTGTTCAATGTAGACTTCTTCATCAAGAATTCCATTGAGAAATGCAGATTTTATATCCATCTGATATACCTTAAATCCTTTGTGTGCTGCATAAGCAAGTAGAGTTCTTACACCTTCTAATCTTGCAACAGGAGCAAAAGTTTCTCCATAATCTATACCTTCTTCTTGAGAATAACCTTTACATACCAGTCTAGCTTTGTTTCTAGATACTTGACCATCTTCATTCAGTTTATTTCTGAATACCCATTTTGTTCTAATTACATTCTTATTTTTAGGTCTAGGTACAAGAGTCCAAGTTTTGTTCTTTTGTATTTGTTCTAATTCTTCATTCATTGCTTCAATCCAACTTTCATTCTCCAATGCATCTTTGATATTTCTAGGTTCAAAATCAGTAAGTAGACATGTACCTTTTAGCTTGCTTCTTGTCATAGTACCATCTGATTTGTTTCCAATGATTTGATCTGGTGTATGATGTCTTCTGACATATTTGGCTAGTATAGGTTCCTTGCCTTTTGAATGATTCATGCTGTTGTCTTCTAGGATCTCTTCTTCAGGTTTCTTGGACTCGGTAGATATTTGCTCGGTAACTTCAGGCTGAGACTCGGTCTGAATTTCTTCCTGTGACTCGGTTTGAACTTCTTCCTGTGACTCGGTCTGTGACTCGGTAACTGTGCTCGGCTAGGTAGATATAGCTTCCTTATTGATAGTTGTGTCTGTCAATGTTTCAGGTTCAATGTAAACGAATCTTCTGTAGTTCTCAGGTTCCCTTTTGCTTTCTTCCTCAGTCTTTTCTGCAAACTCATCAAATTTTACATGTATACTTTCTATGACTTTGTGAGTAGATAAGTTCAGACATTTGTATGCCTTGCTTTTGCTAGAATATCCTAGGAATATTCCTTCATCACTTTTCACATCAAATTTATTTCTTCTGGATTCTTTTAAGATATAACACTTGCTACCAAATATTTTCATATAACTTACATTAGGTTTATAGCCATACCATAATTCATAAGGAGTTTTGAATGTGTCTTTCTTCAGTTGTACTCGGTTCAAGGTATGAACTGCAGTGCTGATAGCTTCCTTCCAGTACTTTATAGCGATGTTCTTTTCTATCATTAGAGTCCTTGCACAATCCATAATAGATCTGTTTCTTCTTTCTGCTATTCCATTCTGCTCAGGAGTTCTAGGAGCTGATACCTGTCTTTTGATTCCTCTTTCAATGCAGAAGTTGTTAAAATCATGGGAGATGAATTCACCACCTCTGTCTGATCTTAATTAAGCATTTCAATCTTTTCCCTGTTTCTTTTTCTACTCTTGCTAAGTACCATTTGAACTTTTCAAATGCCTCTGATTTTTCTCTTAAATACATAACAGTCATCATTCTAGAATAATCATCAACGAAAAGAATAAAGAATTTATCTCCAGTATAGCTTTGTATTCCAATAGGTCCACATAAATCAGTATGCACAATTTCCAAAATTTCTTTAGACTGATAGTTCTTACTTTTGAAACTAGTTTTACTCATTTTGCCAATCTGACAATTCTTACATAGACCAGTGTCAGGTTTCTTCAAAGTAGGAATGCCTCTAACCTTCTTGAATTTGCTTATTTTTATCATGTTATCAAAATTCACATGACATAACCTTTTGTGCCATAGCCAACTTTCTTCTATTTGAGCAATAAGGCATGAATATTCATTGAGATCAAGATAAAATAAGTTACCTTTTGTTTGTTTGCCTGATCCAATGAGTTTTCCTTTTCCATCCAGCAGTCTTGCTTGACCATTCATGAATTCAACCTTGAAACCAGTGTTGATTAGCTGTGCTACACTTAGAAGATTATGTTTTAGTCCTTCAACCCAGTAAGCATTATCACATATGAGTTCTTTGGTTAATGAGATTCTTCCTTTTCCTTTTATACAACAAGGTTCATTGTTTCCAAATCTTACATTACCATTGTCACAGTCTTCTAGATATTCAAATTTTGTCTTGTCACCAGTCATGTGGTGTGAACATCCACTGTCTATTATCCATATATCATCTTTGCTTATATGAGAAATAAGTGCTATCTTATCTTCATCATCATCAGATTCATCTTTTATAGCAATAAAGACAATTTCTTCTTCACTATCATCAGAATCTTTAGCCATAAAACATGATTTCTTACCTTTATCCTTGTATGATTTGAAATTCTTTTTTCCATAGTACTTGTGACTTCTCTTTTCTTCCTTGACTTGCTTGTTTGGGCACCTAGCTACAATATGTCCAATTTCTTCGCATGAAAAACAGATTAAAGGAGTTTTACCTTTATATTTACCTTTCCTTCTAGAGTACTTCTTTGCAAGTAATGCTTCTACAATTTCAAGATCACTATCAGAACTTTCTTCTGATTCCTCTTCACTGTCTGTCTGAACTTCTTTAATTTTCTTGTTCTTCTTTAGTGAAACCTTGGCCTCAAATGCTGATTCAATATTTTTGGAACTAGGAACATAGTTGTCATAGTTGTCTAATTCAAAAGCTGTCAATCTTCCAACTAAAGCATCCAAGGTTATACTGTGGTTTGTTTCACATCTTCTTTCTTGAATAGCTGATACTCTTATTGCATAGATAGGGAGTAGTGTTCTGAGTACCTTACTTATAACAGTCTCATCTGAGATTGTTCCTCCAGAAGCTCTGATTGCACTTACACTTGCTTTGATTCTTTCAACATATTTTGCAATGTTTTCATCTTCTTTCATATTCATCTTGTCAAACTGTCCTCTTAGGATTTCTGCTTTGGCTCTCTTCACATTTGCATCACCACCATATATTTTCTTCAGTGCCACCCACATTTCATATGCAGTAGTGCAGTCTTTAATATCATCAAATTCTTCATAGCTGAGAGCAGATGCAATGTCTATCATCATGGTGTTGTGAGTCTTTTTATCTGCAATGTCTTCAACAGTTAATGCGCCATTAGGAATTGTGTATTCTTCATCAATGTATTTGCATCCTGAATCACCAATGGAAGCCAGATGAAGTCGCATGAGACCTTGCCATGCTGAAAAGTTATCTCTGTTAAGCTTTGGAATTTCCCTCTTGTAAGACATCCTGATCTTTAGCTTAGGTCCTTGAAACCCTTCCTGCAAGCACCAAAAGCCCTGATACCAATTGATGGAATATGGATGAAGTGACTGAGAGGGGGGGGTGAATCAGTCAACCATAAAACTTTGACTATTAATTCTTTGCAGATCCCTTAGGATATCTTAATACTGTTATCTGTTTTAGCACTCGGTAAATAGATTGCAGTAACTTTGAAGATGCAGAAAGTATTATCAATATTATCTTTAGATATTCATCAAAACATGTATATGATTGTGAAAGCAATTAAGAACACAAGAGACACAAGATTTAACGTGGAAACCCAATATGGGAAAAACCACCAATGTATCTAGATACTGATTTTCACTTTTCTGAAGTGATGCCCGGTTAGAAGCCAACCCGGTAAAAGGTTACAAAACACACTGTTAGGTGTGACCTTGTTAGAGGATTTAAAACACCTTGCTAGGAGTGGCCTGGTAAGAGGTCTTGAAAACAATTCAATAGAATTGTCACCTTGTTAGAGGATTTATATTATGGCTGTTAAACCAACTCGGTTAAGAGATTTAGAATTCACTGTTACAAAGATAAGAAGGTAACAATGAAAAAGTGACCTGTATAATAATGCAACTGTCTTGCTGATTACAGATCTCTGTTCTGCATAAGTCTGATCCTTTCTGATCGAATAAGTCTCTGCTGCTCCTCAAGGATATCTGATCATCCTTCACAAATTCGCATATACCTTTCCTTCTTTTCTTCTGTAAATCTTCTGCTGTATTGTTATTTACTTTTCACTTTTGACCTTTTATTTATATGATTTTGGATTAGTCAAATTGACATTATTTGGTATAACAGTCGGCTGAATTAAGTAAACTCTATTTGCAAAAATCCTTCAAGGGCCGACAGTGCTCGGTGACCATATCTTTCTATAATCTTTCGGTGACCGAGGGAACTCGGTAAACACTATCTTTTCTTCGGCAACCGAGTGAACTCGGTAAACACTAAACTTTCTTTGGCAACCGAGTGAACTCGGTAAACACTAAACTTTCTTCGGCAACCGAGTGAACTCGGTAAACACTAAACTTTCTTTGGCAACCGAGTGAACTCGGTAAACACTAAACTTTCTTTGGCAACCGAGTGAACTCGGTAAACACTAAACTTTCTTGTCTGGTAGACCGACTAAGCTCGGTAGAAGTTGATTGCTGCGGACTATGACATAGTGTGACATCAAAGACAATACATAATTGAGTAGCAATTTCCTTCAGACAATTGTTTCCAACAAGTTTTCACCAATACATGTAGATTGATCGGTAGCAGGTGTACCAAGTGGTGCCACCGGGGTATCTCCTGCTCCAAAAAAATAATCCACTATGTGATGCACCCAAGATTAAAGTACAAATTATGAAATCATAATTAGCACAAAACCAAATATAGTAAAACAATGATTTACCAGATGCCATAGCCCTTGAAGGCATTGATGTTTGCATGGCCCTTGTGGCCGACATTGCACTCGACAATCTTCTATGGCCAACCTGGTTAGTAGGAGTCTCTTGCAATTGAGGACCTGAACAATACATTGTTAGCAAAGACATTTTCAAATAATAAAAGTAAGAGTTAACTTGAGAAGTTTTTGAATGTTCCAAAGAAAAAATTCCTTGTAACTTGTCAACTAAAGGATTATTTTACCTGAGGCAGCCAAAGGTCTACTAGTACCGGTCTCATCTGCACATTGTCCTTGACCAGGTACTAGACATTCCATAAAATCCTACAACAAGAACACATATTACATATATTTTACTTCACAACATAAAAGAGTATAAAATATTAACCTTTATTGAAATTTTGTTATAACTAAAGATTCATTACTGCTTACTTGATACCGATGTCTGAGTGCTTTCAATTCAGTTAGCCTCCTAAGCATCTCCTCACTTGGATTTCTTTCATACAAAATGTTAATTATATCTTTATTGATTTGTTTCATTTTTTTCTTTACCATGATTATAACATTAGGTGAATCTGCAAAAAGATCATCATCATCAGGGGTAGCTATTGACTCTACTGTCGAGGGTGCTTTTCCCTTATCCTGAACATCAAATTGTGATAGGAATATCAGTAAAACTATCATAAAAACTCCAAAACCATAAATAAAATAACGTAATAATATAACATTTTTCAACTATCTAATTTGTACAATTTTAATAAGGTTTACCTTTGCTGAAGAACAAGTGGGAGGAGCATCCTCGTGGCCTCTATCATGTGCGGGATCCATATCATCCTGTGACAAAGATTAAATATAAAAACTTTAGCGAACTAAAAGCAATAGACTTAGCAAAAAAAAACTTATTAATAAAATAGTATATAGTACTTACAACCCTCATGATAGTAACTTTGTTTGTATCTATGCGATTTAAATGATAATCTATTAGCAGTTCTTCCCCTGCACTTATTGATTTTATTGCACATACAAAAACTTGATTCCCCTCGCGCGCCTCAAATATGCAATTGGGTTGCTTATTAGTTGATGAAGGTCGCGTACTATTTATAAAACCTGCAATATTACCTATTGCTTTTGGTCTCCCATCAATGTACATTGCAAATCTTTTACTTTGATCATTTTCTTTCCTTTGTATATAATTAGCTGATAGTGCATACCTACGCATACTTTTTTTATATTGAACAATCCACATCCAATCATTGTAATTGTAACACGGACCGACATACTCGAACAATTCAACAACTCTATTGTAATATACCTTTATCCCATCCATGGAAAATAGGCCCAAACCATGTAATGAGGATGGAGCAATGCGATATATCCTCTCATTAACACAAAAATTAGTATTAATTGGAGGTAGCTCATTGGGTACCCATTCTTTCTCAATGTGTGTGTACCGAAAGGGCACCTTGATGTCGCCTTTGGTCTCATCATCATAAGAACATGACCCCCCATTAGCAAGGAAATATTGAATGCGTTTGTCAAATTTTTTTCTAATCTTTTGACCTCTAGTTGATCTCCCTATTTTAGCCGTACTACATGTAGAACTTTCATCTAGCATTCCCTCATTTCCCTCATTCAATGTAGATAGATCTGACAAATACCTATTTGGTGGGTGCTCCAATCCATCAAATGAGATATTGCCATGTCAATATATATAGAATAATCAAGTCGTGACCCAAACGTACAGTTCTTCTTTGTCTATACATGAGAGATATAAAATGTAGTAGGTTGAAAGTGATTATATATTATATTTCTATACGGTTCTTTGTCTATATATACATTATATGATTATATAATATGTCTATTTATAACATATGTGCTCAGTGATAAACAAGAAGAATATAAGAAAATTATGTCTATTTATTGACTTATACCTGCCGATCCATGTCACTGTGCACGATCCATGCCAAAGGGGTCAAATTTACTGCATATGTTAATCATTTATCTTAAGTTAGATAAATATTACATGATACGTATGCTACAAATAACTTAGAAGATAACATGAACAATATGCAACATCGTAAACATGAACAAATTTACCTTATGTGTGGAATGCAAGATCGTCAACAGAAGGCCGGGGTGACAATGTCTGTAGTCAATTGCCTGTTTGCAAAAAGGGTGATAATCAAACACAAATATACATGTATCAACAACAATTAATTGAGCATCGTAAACAAAAAATTGGTAATTATAAATCACATATGTCATAATCATTAGAATTGAACAGAATAAATATGTAACCATTACAATTTAAAGAAAAATATAAATATGTAATCATTAGAATTAAACACAATAAATATGTAACCATTTCAATTATGTCATTGATCATCATCATCATCATCATCATCATCATCGCCATCACCATCGCCATCATCGCCATCATCGCCATCATCGCCATCATCAACAGCATCACCGCAATCATCATCGCCATGATCACCATCACCATCGTCATCACCATCATCATCATCATCATCATCATCATCATCATCATCATCACCACCACCATCATCATCATCATCATCATCATCATCATCATCATCTGCTTCTTCATCATCTTTAGTATCTTCTTCTTCCATAACATTATACTTTATCGGCCTTCCTCTTGGATCATATCTAACAACAAATGACCAACCCTGTTTATGTGGAACCTCTGAGTAAAACACTTGCTCACACTGGCATGGAAGAACATAGGGCTCATCTCCAACTGGCTCAAACAACCTTGTATTAATCATTGTAAATCCATTATCATGTTGAATAATAGTTCTATCTGGATCATTTTGATTCAGTCGTAGCCTGTACCATTTGACGACAAATAGAACTACTTTGAAGGAGTTAAAGTCACACTCAATTATATCATCTAAGATGCCATAGTATTGATTTTGAGATTTTTGAGGATGTAGGTCATTTCTAGATGATATATTGGTGACCTCGAAAACTACACTTATCCCAGAATCACAAGTTTTCTTTGTATCATCCAACTTTTTTATACGAAATTTGTGGCCATGATAGTACATAGCTTTGTGGTGCTTGACCTACAATTTTTAAAGTGTGTAAATTATTTGTATCATGAGTTGATATGAAACATATGAGTCATGATCATTAATAAATTTGTACGTACCTGTCCACCTCTTAAACCATGTGCTAGATCAATTACCATTGGAGTAACATTGGGATATCCATTACAATGAGCTTCTCTAACTAATGAAGCAACACCTTCCCATGTTAATGAACAACCATTTTGTTGACATCGTTCAATCCATACCGTCATCCAATCAAAATTGTTTGCAATATACAAATGTATTGCATCCCATTCTCGACCAGCTGTATCAAAAACATCTTAGATTTATTGCATCCGACTTTCGACCAGATTTATAAGAATTAATTAACTACAATAACATCTTAGATTTACCTCTCACTTTCCTCAATCTACCTTTTCCCATCAAGTGCTCCCCTTCAAATTTGTTAATGGAGTTGGCATCCCAAATACGATCTATATGGATCTTTGCTGCAAACTTAGGAAGATATTCACTAATGTACACCATGGTCTAGTATACCATATATCCCTCTACCATAGAACCCTCAGGATGTGCTCTCTGTCGAACCAAGTCTTTCAAAAATTTCAAGTGCCTCTCAACCATCCACATTGACCTAGTTGGTATAGGTCCACACAATTCAATCTCCTCAACTTGATGTAAGAGGTAATGTTCTTGTGCATTGAAAAAAGTTGAAGGTAGACACTTTTGCATTTCACACATAAGAAGAGGAATTTTTCTCTTCCAGTATTTTATATCTTCTTTATTGATTTCTTTAGATGACAACCACCTCATGTATTTTCCAAGATCATATATAACTTGTTTGACACCGTTGGCAAAGTGGTGTGGGAGAGATAGAGGTAGAACATACTGCAATATTTGTAAAATGATCTCGTCAATATTTTATAAAAGAATGCAATGAAAACCACATGCAGTATACAAATATATAGTGAATACAAAGTAATATGAATTACCTTAATAAATATATGCCAATCGTGTGTTTTCATCCCTGGCCCAAATTCACTTTTCTTTGATATGAGATCATTTATGTTCACAGCAAATCCTGTAGGAAATCATATTTTCTTTATAATTTCTTTTATAGCATTGCTCTGCTGCTCCGACAATAACCATGGAAGAGCACTTGTATCAATCTGGTCTCCATTTTGATTGGATTGAATAAAAATTTTCATTTCATGGTTGGATTCTTCAATGTCACTACAAATTTTGATGATTTGGTCTTTGTCACGCCTTCCATCCAATATTTTCCATAATGTTTCTGTTACATTCTTTCCAATATGCATAGGATCAAACAAATGCACGATTGGGAGTTGCTCGTAGTACGACAACCTAGTAAATTGCGTAGGATAACTTTTGAGTCCTTTTGGAAGTTGGTCATTGATGCCTTGACGACCTTCACAAGCATCAATTACATCATCAGTAAACAAAACACAATATCAAAAGACAAATTTGAAACAAAACCCATCAGATGGAATGACATTACCTCGACGATTTATTTTATTGTATGCCAACTTCCATAGGTGAGGTGTCATTCTCCATGGATTTGATGTAGTCTCTTCTTTCTCATTGAAAAGATGTTTTTCAGTAACTCGGTACTTATGATATCTGTGGAGAAAGTGTCTATTCTCATCGAACACCTGCTTTCTCAAACTTTTTGAATGATGAGATTTTGTCTTTGGACCATAAACTGGACATGCAAATTTTCCCTTTGTCTGAAGACCTAAAAGATCATGTCTAATTAGATTAAATGTGTTAACTTTGTGTTAGCACTATAACATACCAAAAAAGAGGCATTATGAAGAGAACATACCACAAAAATGTGTTAGCCCAGGGGCATCATGTATTGTCCATACAAGCATTGCATGGAATTGAAATTGTCTTTGTCCTATTGGTCTAGAGATGTCATACATAGTGACCCCATTCCATAACACCATCAACTCGTCGATAAGGGGCTCAATATATACATTGATATCTTTAACTTGGTACTTACCTAGTTGAATGAACAAAAACATTACATAATTATTATGACCATTTTGATGGATTATTAATAATAAATTAATTTAGATGACCATTAAATCAAAATATACCTGGAACAATCAGTGACAACATTATGTGCTCCCTCTTTATGGACAACCAAGGAGGAACGTTATTGTTGATAACAAAAACAGGCCACACCGAGTAAGTAGATCTCATCTCTCCAAACGGATTGACACCGTCTGCTGCCAATGAAAGCTTGAGATTACGAGGTTCTTCTTTAAAGTGTGGCCATTTTTCTTCTATTTCCTTAAATGCCAAGCCATCTGCAGACATTCGCATAATGCCATCTTGACTTCTATTGCGTGCATGGTAATCCATAAATTGTGCCAAGCTATTGTACTTGAATAATCGTTGCAGACGTGGAATAATGGGAATATGTCGAAGAACCTTGCGAGGCACCTTTTTTGTTATTCGATCTGATTGATATCTACTAATATGAAAAATAGGGCATTCTGTTGCAAATTCATGCTGTTTATAATATATAATATGATCGTTCGGACATGCATGTATTGTTTGATATTCCATTCCAATATCTTTCATAATGGAAGATAATTCTCGGTACGAGCGAGGTAGGATGTTTGATGGTGGTAACAAACACTCACCTACCAACCGATGACCAAAAATATAATTTGTTAATTTAAAGAATATTAATTGCTACACGATTCATCCAATATTAATTGCAAGGGAATTACGACTAAAATAATAAAAAAAGATGACATACCTTAACATGCGTTTCATTGCTACATTGGATAAACCATTCATAACCTTCAGGTTCACCAACAACAATACAGCGGCAAGAAGAGTTGTTTCGGAGCCTTCATATAGGGGCTCGTGTGCCTTCTCAAGTAAAGGTACATCAAGCTCTGCATCAACATCATCATCATCTTGATCATCATGATCATATTGATCTTCTTCATCATCGTGGTCTTCTTCCATGATATCATTACGTTCTACTTCTATGTTCACACCTCCATGTTCCCTCGTTTGGAAATCCACATTCTCCAGATTGTCATGGTCCATAACATGAAATCGAGGGATGTTGACCTATATGAAAATGATGACCTTATATTAACCATGATCATGTTGTCATCATCAAATCATGTCTTATGTATTTTATAAAATATTAAAATACATACCAATGGACGAAATTCATTTCCCCTTCAATGTGACCATGTTGCCTACAATGTTCCTTAGCTGTTTTGATTAGATATCTTCGAGTCTTTAAGCCCTTACAAAGTTTGCAAGGACAATAACATTTTCCATCACCCTTTGTTTTTAAGTTAGACCATAGTCTAGCAATTGTCTCCCTATTTGTTTGTGCGTTGATATCGTCAGACATGGTCTTTCTTGAATGGAATGACTCGTTGGTGGAAGAAGGATGATTTGTTTGCAACTTGCTGATAAAAATCGTTAGTGAACAACCATTTTCTCAACCATTTTAATATCGAAAACATCATATGAAATATCTTTATCATTTAGATTTTAATGCTATATTTTAAATTTTAATCAAAATTATGTGTAATATAAGGACCCTATATCACCATTTTACTGAGAGTCAAGCATCAAGTCATCGGTAAGTTAACACAACTTGATATGAAGATCTGAAGATATTTGATACTTCCATCATCACCCATGACATAACTCTCAAGCCTAACATAAAGTCATTCATACAAAAGTAGCAACCTGTTAATTTGTTGATAGAACCCTTAATCTTCAAGGAAGTTCAAAAGTTACTTGCTGCAACGATAATTTTTCCTATCCGCCACTCCACTTGGGTGGAAAATTTGGTGCATGTACAGAAGAAGCAAGAGGAGATCTGTGTTAATTTTTGTAAGTTTAAAAAGGTGTTAGATTGGACACCCTAAGCCTCTGCATCAATTTTATGAGTTCACCTTTCAATAATGTTGAAGTGAGGTATTGGGCCCTCGAGAAATAAGCTTTCAGCTTGGTTAGATAATTCAAGAAGTTTAGACAATATATCTTGAGAAGCAATATATATGCCATTATGCCTGACCAAGTGGTCAAGAGATTGGTTATGTAGTCAGATTTGGGAGAGCGTCACAAGAAATAGATGGCTATTTTGCAAGAGTTTGATTTAGAGATGCATCCTATGGGATTGGTTTAGAGATGCATCCTATTTGATTTTTGAATTTAGCCACTAGCAGTTCAAAATTTGAAATGTATGGGTCTTTGACCACTTGCATTCTTCAAAGGTGGCCATGACCTTCCGAATGTAACAAACTAATCAAATAGCATTAAGGTTTTCTTTTAAACCTTTGTATATAAAGCGATGATGTCGAGTTTTCTTCCTAGTTCTTTCCTGATTGAGCTCTTTTTGAATTAGTTTTTATAAATATAAATATATATAGTGGTTCTTCCACTTTTGTCTAAACAAAATAAAATAAAACAAGATACCCTATAAGAAAAGATAATCATCTCCATCTTATCTACATTGATTCTTAGAAAATAACATACTACAGAATAAAAAATAACCAATAAATGATAATCATCTCCTTCTTATCTATGTTGATTCTTATCTCTTTTATATATAATCAATTTTAGAGAATGAAATAGTATGCAATAAACGATAATCACCCCCCTTATGAAAAACAAGATAATCATCTAAGTTCAATATTCTAAAAAACAAGATGCCACTTGCAATAAAGTGACCATCTCCCTTCTATGTACGATGATTCTATAATTGAGTAAACTCTAATTCACAAGTAAAAAAATTCATACTATAATTTAGAAGGTCTAATTCACAAGTAAATAAATTCTTGGCAGCTCCTACATAACAAATTTTTAAAAATATATTGCACATTGAATCAATTTAAACCCAAGATGTATTTAAATTAAATTAAAAAATATATTCAAATTTAGATAAATCAACATGATAGATCATCAATATATCACTAAGTCTACAATAAGCAACATTTTGTTACTTAATTCTTCCTTTGTTAACCCATCTTCTCTTCTGTGAAACATAATAAACAATCACTAACAAGCTTCTAACATCTTGTATGTTTCCATCTTCTGCAATGACTACAAAATATCTCCTACAAAAAATTCACACAAAAAACTCAAGTATAAAAATTAGAAGCACTTTGAACCTAGATATATATTAAATACTTTTGGAGGAGTTGTTTAAAGCTAACTACACATGTAAATGTGTGCACGATAAAAATGTGATATAAATAAACATACCTATTTTAGTGGATGTTGACATATAGTCATAATAATTAGAAATATTGAAAATGAATGTCTTCAAAGATTTTATCTTTGTCGTATACCTATGCAAAGATGGATGCAAAATATTGAAGCATATCGAGTATGCAATCTATTTGTCAAATGTTAAAAAAAAAATAGATCTTTTAATCTCAAATCTATAAAACATCACATATCCCAAATAATAACCAAATACAAATTATAATTTTTTTTCAAAAATGGGACAATTTACTCTTAGCTTTTTTGGATAAGTATCTTGCTGATTTTTTGGTTCCTCATGCCTCTCTTCTTTTTAAATCCAAAGACCAAGAAGGTAAAAAAAAAGAGAAGAAAAACCTACATCATCTCCATTTTTATTTTCTCATTTAAATGAAAATGAGGACTTTAGCATTCTCACCCCACAATTTGGAAATTTCTAAGTAGGGAGTAAGTGACTACTCCACTAGACTAAGCAGGATAAATGGATGCAAACACATGAATCCTTCCATCAATTCATAGATACATTAATTGTTACAATATTTTCAACTTGAAACTAATTAAATAATTTAATATTTTATCTTTCATTTGTAATAGAGCTCTAGTCACCTCCATCAATATATTAATAATTAGAAATAAATTTTCACACATATACTTTGTGCTAGCTCTTCAAATGAGGACATTGATATGCCTGCAAAGATCATAAATATAGTCATTGCACATATGCTAACAAATACTAAGCAAGGTTCTTATAAATATGTCTGTAATCAAAGATTCTTGCCTCTATTATTTGATAGGTATATCTGCCTTTCTCATCATGCCCAGTGAAATGAGGACAGTCTCTCTAAAGACAACATGATAATGTACACTCACTGTAAGGATAGTCACAAATGAGGACAGTCACTGTAAAGACAACACGATAATGTACACTCACTGTAAGGACAATCACAAATGAGGATAGTCACTCTAAAGACAACATGATAATGTACACTCATTGTAAGGACAGTCACAAATGAGGACAGTCACTCTAAAGACAACATGATAATGTACACTCACTTTAAGGACAGTCACAAATGAGGACATCTGGTGCAGGGCCACCTATCAAGTCAACTAGGAACACCTTGGAACAAGATGGAACCAGAAGATCAAAGGCATTCCTACATGTCAACTGGGATATTTTAAGGCCAATAATGGCATATTGTAATGAACAATGTACTTTGCCAGTCAAGAGTCATAAAATTCTTGATAAAGCCTATGGGCAACTTGATGTAAAATGGCCTAATGAGCCATAAGGGTGTCCTAGAGGGTGCTTTTATATTTTTTCATATTCAATAAGGTCTTGAGATCATTTTGAGTCAATAACATAGGTTAGAATGTCATAAAAGTTATAGAATGCATAGTTTATAAATTTGAATTTGAATATAAACGGTCATGTAGGCATTTTGGAGGGAAACTTAGGATTTAGTATTTGTTTGTTAAATAAAACATTTCTAACCAACTTGATCAGTTAGACAGGTGTATGTACACCTATATAAGTTGTGTTAACCTGATGAAAGGGGAGAAGGCATTGTTATGTACGGCAAAGTACAGGATTTGTACGGACAGGGCATAATTTAATGAAAATCTGAGATTTTCTTGCAAGATTTAAGTGTATTGGATGTGATAATCATTCATTTATGTTGGTAAGATACATTTAAGGGTTATTGAGTCACTTTCATATTATTTTGAGTGTTTATTGCAAGTTTATTTGCTGTTGTAACGCTGAAACTGAA
This sequence comes from Chamaecyparis obtusa, assembly GCA_027943335.1. Taxonomy (NCBI): domain Eukaryota; kingdom Viridiplantae; phylum Streptophyta; class Pinopsida; order Cupressales; family Cupressaceae; genus Chamaecyparis; species Chamaecyparis obtusa. The sequence goes on along the minus strand of BSBK01002556.1, from coordinate 181,525 downwards.
AGTTTGCTTTGATTCTTCAATGGTAAATGGGGGTACCATCCTATCTTTGTACATCTGATCCTTAGGATGGACCCTAGAAGCACTAACAAGTCTATCTAACCATGAATAAACTAGAAAAATGAAGTTTTGCATGAGAATGTGAAAGAAATGCAAAGTTGATGGTTGTTTGGACAAGTTTGGGTACCCAAATACATGCCATATGTGTAGCAGCCAGACATCTGGCTTAACAAGGTATAAATATTATTTGATATTCTTCAATAATATGTTGAACTCATGGTGAACCATGAATTTTATGACCTGGAAGTGAGTGGAAGTGTTAGATTGGTGATACCCTAGGTTATAGAGGGTTTTAAGGGCAAATTTGGGGTTTTGGTAGCAAATGAAATCATAAAGTGAAATGGGTTGTTGAATCATCTAATTGGAGACAAAATAGGAATGTCCTATGAATTTGGTGGCTTTTGGATATGTTTTTAGCACACTTGCTTTGTAAAACATCACTAATTCCTCTTGAAAAATAGTGACAGTCAAGGTTTTGGGGCACATTTTCCAAAGAAGTTGATACTGGTTTTTTAGTATGTTATAGTTCTCCCAAAAGGGTATCTAGAATGCTAATTTTTTTTCAGGTTCATTTGGATAAATTTTGAGTTATTTGGGTTATAACGCTGCTGGAGGACTAGAAAAGGGGCAATTAGGCCTATTTGACAGTTTTGAGAAAATTGCTTGCTAAGAATTGTTTGAAGTGTTGAAACTTCTTGAAACCTGTTGAATCCTCTTTCTTAACACATCTAACACCATCTTTGAAAGTTTGGAATCCAAATCTAAGGTTTTGTGACTATTTTGTCTTTGAGTGGCTTTGAAGCCTAATAGGAGTTTGTGGGTTTAAACAAGCATTTGATTGAATTCCATCACCTTTTGTTGCCACTCTGCATCAACATCGATCTTATAGTGAGTGTACATTATCATGTTGTCTTCACAGTGACTATCCTCATGTGTCATAATATTAGAAGTTCACAAAATTATTTTTGTGAACTGTAATATTATTTTTGTTTTGTAATTTTTGTGACCTTGTGTAATTTCACAAAATGAGAAGTTCTCACAGTGACTGTCCCTTGTGTAATTTCCACTTGAATGAGGATATTCACTATAAAGAGAACATGATAATGTACACTTACAGTGAGTGTACATTATCATGTTGTCTTTAGAGTGACTATCCTCATTTGTTGAAGAAGAAAAGCATTAATGTGGCTGAATAGCAATACATTCAAGTGGCAATTACACAAGGGACAGTCACTGTGAGATGTCCTCATTTGTGACTGTCCTTACATTGAGTGTACATTATCATGTTGTCTTTACAGTGACTATCCTCATTTGTTGAAGGAAAAAAGCATTAATGTGGTTCAATAGAAATGCATTCAAGTGCAAATTACACAAGGGACAGTCACTGTGAGATGTCCTCATTTGTGACTGTCCTTACAGTGAGTGTACATTATCATGTTGTCTTTACAGTGACTATCCTCATTTGTTGAAGGAAAAAAGCATTAATGTGGTTCAATAGCAATGTATTCAAGTGGAAATTACACAAGGGATAGTCACTGTGAGATGTCCTCATTTGTGACTGTCCTTATAGTGAGTGTACATTATCATGTTGTCTTTAGAGTGACTGTCATCATTTGTTGAAGAAGAAAAGCATTAATGTGGTTCAATAGCAATACATTCGATCAAGTGGAAATTACACAAGGGAGAATCACTATGAGATGTCCTCATGTGTGATTGTCCTTGTCACAAATGAGGACATCTCATAGTGACTGTCCCTTGTGTAATTTCACAAAATGAGAAGTTCTCATAGTGACTATCCCTTGTGTAATTGCCACTTCAATGAGGACTGTCACTATAAAGACAACATGATAATGTACACTTATAGTGAGTGTACATTATCATGACAACATGATAATGTACACTTACAGTGAGTGTACATTCTCATGTTGTCTTTAGAGTGACTATCCTCATTTGTTGAAGAAGAAAAGCATTAATGTGGCTGAATAGCAATACATTCAAGTGGCAATTACACAAGGGACAATCACTGTGAGATGTCCTCATTTGTGACTGTCCTTACAGTGAGTGTACATTATCATGTTGTCTTTACAGTGACTATCCTCATTTGTTGAAGGAAAAAAACATTAATGTGGTTCAATAGCAATGCATTCAAGTGGCAATTACACAAGGGATAGTCACTGTGAGATGTCCTCATTTGTGACTATCCTTATAGTGAGTGTACATTATCATGTTGTCTTTAGAGTGACTGTCATCATTTGTTGAAGAAGAAAAGCATTAATGTGGTTCAATAGCAATACATTCGATCAAGTGGAAATTACACAAAGGAGAATCACTGTGAGATGTCCTCATGTGTGATTGTCCTTGTCACAAATGAGGACATCTCACAGTGACTGTCCCTTGTGTAATTTCACAAAATGAGAAGTTCTCATAGTGACTATCCCTTGTGTAATTGCCACTTCAATGAGGACTGTCACTATAAAGACAACATGATAATGTACACTTATAGTGAGTGTACATTATCATGACAACATGATAATGTACACTTACAGTGAGTGTACATTATCATGTTGTCTTTAGAGTGACTATCCTCATTTGTTGAAGAAGAAAAGCATTAATGTGGCTGAATAGCAATACATTCAAGTGACAATTACACAAGGGACAGTCACTATGAGATGTCCTCATTTGTGACTGTCCTTACAGTGAGTGTACATTATCATGTTGTCTTTACAGTGACTATCCTCATTTGTTGAAGGAAAAAAGCATTAATGTGGTTCAATAGCAATGCATTCAAGTGACAATTACACAAGGGACAGTCACTGTGAGATGTCCTCATTTGTGACTGTCCTTACAGTGAGTGTACATTATCATGTTGTCTTTAGAGTGACTATCCTCATTTGTTGAAGGAAAAAAGCATTAATGTGGTTCAATAGCAATGCATTCAAGTGGCAGTTACACAAGGGATAGTCACTGTGAGATGTCCTCATTTGTGATTGTCCTTATAGTGAGTGTACATTATCATGTTGTCTTTAGAGTGACTGTCCTCATTTGTTGAAGAAGAAAAGCATTAATGTGGTTCAATAGCAATACATTCAAGTGGCAATTACACAAGGGAGAATCACTGTGAGATGTCCTCATGTGTGACTGTCCTTGTCACAAATGAGGACGTCTCACAGTGACTGTCCCTTCTGTAATTTCTGTGTGCTATAAATGTGTCACACTTCTATGAATCATTACATGCAAGGAAACTCAAGAATGAGCCCTCACAAATCGATCCATAGCTCCCTAGGCATGGAGTGCAAGGGTTTTAAGAATGCTCTCAGCTAGAGCTATTTAGCCAATAACCTTGCTAGTAAACCATGCAATGGGAGATTCAATGAAGACAAGGGCAAGAATGCCAATATCCTCAAGAATCAAATGAATGCAAATGCAATGCAAGCTAGATTAAGAATGGAAATGCAAGCTAAACTATGGAAATGAAAGATGCAAGTATTACAAAGCCTCCTAGTTAAACTAGATGAATTAATCTAAAGCATAAAGGAAATCTAAGCTAAGAATGCCATGAAAATGAAGCTACTATGCAAGAAATGAAATCTAACTATGAAGCAAGAAAGCCATGATGATGCAAGAATGAAGACAAGAAGATAGAGTTTTGATGAAGATCCAAGATGAATGCCAACAATGCTCCAAATCTTCAAACCCTAGATGCAAGAATATCTCCAAAAGCTCCAAGATGACCTAGAAAACCTGTAGCATAACAATAGCATAAAAAGTTGGGGATCCAGAATGAAGAAGAGAGCTCTTCTTTTATAGGAAATGAGAAGGAATGGACCATGGAGATTAAGAGGCAAAAGATTTAATCAACGGTGGAGCTTGAAAGAGGAGCAATCCATGTGCACAAGTATCCTCCAATGAGAAAATAAGAGTTGACTTTATGTCCATATGAGACAAAAAGTGCTTTTTCCCTTTTTGTAAAATAAGAATAATGCTTTATTTGTGCAACTTAGGATAAGAGGAAAAGTGGGGGCTTTTATTTATTTAAAAGGGGAGGAAATATTCCTTTTAAATAAATAAAGACTTAGGATAAGATGGTTAGCCCATAGAAAATAATCGAATAAATGATAGAGCTAGGATTTGATCAAAAATAAGCAATTGATGATTTAGAAAATGGGGGCTAATAGTCTAGGTGACCATTTTTAGGTGTATACAATTTCCACTTGAATGCATTGCTATTGAACCACATTAATGCTTTTTTCCTTCAACAAATGAGGACAGTCACTCTAATAAATATTGGTTATCGATTGGTCCCTTGGATCAAATTTTGTTATCTAGGTGTCTTTAGGTGTTTTAAGAGTGTTTGAAAGTCTAAAACATCAAATAAGGTCTTTTAGTCTTCCAAAACAGATTTTTTGTCTTACCCGGCAAAGTTGTTTTAAAGTTGTAATGCAACTTTTAAAGTTGCTAAGCAATTTTGAGTTTGAATTGGTTAAATGGCTACAACCATAAAAATGGTTAAGCCAACAGTGGGGAGAGCCTATTTAGGCTTCCAAATGACTGAGGAAATCGAAGAGATCCTCATTGTATTCAAATTGCTTTCAAATCAATAAAACTACCTATTTCAGAGCAATTTTCTATGCAAATCATAGTGACAGTATGGTGTACGGATGTGAAGGGGTGATCAAAACCTATCTGAAAGTTGGAACATCTCCATTTTATGCTTTTAGAATTGGTTTGATAACTTCGAGTCATTTTATATCAGAGTTATTCAATTTTCTTGTCTGCTGGTCTTAGAAACCCTTGTTTTCAGGGTTTAGCCATTCAAATGGCCCTAACTTGAATTTTGACAAGTGATTCAATTCTGCATTTCTTTCAAAACTTTTCCCAACACAACAATATTAAAAATATTCAAAAAATCTGCAAAGTTCAAATGTTCTTCTTTGTAAGCATTAATCAGATATTCAAAAGATTTTCAATTTGCCGTTGATCATAATGCAATAGCTCAATTTCCTCATTATACTCCTTTTTTGAATATTGAGCAAATACTTATAGTCTTTCAAAATGCACATCAGGGCTTCTTAGAGAACTAATCAAACAAAGATCTGTCAAACCCGAACTTATAACCATTGTTTCACTATTTCATTCGGAACTTCCCTTAACAGTTTATTATAATAATAAGAAAAGACCGACTTGGTGTAACAATTCCAAATGTTTGATGATCTACCGATACTAATTTAACCACTTCTTGAAACAGTTTAAACTTTAATACATTCAACTTTCATCAATAGGGAAGTCTCAGTTTAACTGTTACCAGAACATTGCATGTCGCCAGTCCCAAGATTAATTTTTTGATCATCCAAAACCATTCAATGCTTCATATCCGAACTAGGTTCCTTAATTTCACTATTATGATATGCAAACAGAGCATTCACTTATAAAAACCGATTTCAAATAATAGTTAGAACTTCTGTAGTGCCTTTCATAAATCGATAACAACAATCCATTTATCTTCAACACAATTCAAACATTCTGAGGCTGTTACAGATATAAAACCATAATGTATTAAGGACTGAGCACACCATTTCCAAACAATAAAACTGATTCACAATTTAAACAGAATCATTTTGAATAAAATAATAAATAGTTTCAACAAGATTCCCATCGAACCCAACTGAGTTCCTTAAAATGAACAGAGATCTTAGAAATCACAATTTTTTAAACTCCTTTCTTAATCAAAATCGATACTAGTAAAATACCCAAGCTTTAATGAACCGATTCATACAACATCAAGCTTATTTTAGGTTTCTCGGTCACAATATCGAATACCCAAATTTAGATCATACCGAATTAAAACAGAGAATTTCGAAACTCATATGCATCAATGTTTAACTTAAGTTCTTCAACAAGCCGATACAATATCTTCAAATGCAGCGTATGAGTCAAAAAATTCATACACATACATAGTTGTCCCCACCTTCTTGCCCGCTCCCACCTGCTATCGCCCGTGCCGAAAAAGAAAGGGGTAAAGTTAAAATGAAATGCATCTTTCTTTTTCTTTTTTTACATTTTATCCCCGTATTGGTTGAAATTTCGACCAACACGGGGATAAAAGGAAAAAAAAGAGAAAATTTTAAGACCATTTCCACTTTGGTCGATAAATTTGGTCAAAATTTGACCTCAAATCTACTAGTGTCCTACTAGGACTAGAGGATTCTATGGAGAAAGGTATTTTATAATTCTTGTTGATGATTTTACAAGAATGATGTGGATTGCATTTTTGAAAGAAAAATATGAAGCATTTGATAAATCTAAGATCATGAAAAGAAAAATTGAGAATGAATCTGGAATGAAGATTAAGTGTCTAAGATCTAATAGAGGTGGTGAATTTACATCTAGAGAGTTTAACACCTTTTGTGAAATGAATGGTATTAAGAGACAACTTTCAGCCCCTAGAACACTAGAACAAAATGGTATTGTAGAAAGAAGGAACAGGTCAATAACTAAAGTAGCAAGAGCTATGTTGTTTGAAAATGATTTGGCTAAGACTTTTTGGAGAGAAGTAGTGAACACAGCAATACACACTATGAACAAAGTACAAATCAGTGCAGATACAAACAAGACAGCTTATGAATTATGGTTTGGACATACACTCTCAGTTAAGTATTTTAGAATTTTTGGAAGTAAATGTTATATAAAGAGAGATGATGATATAGGAAAGTTTGATCCTAGAAGTGATGAAGGAATATTTCTTGGATATTCTTTAAAAAGAAAAGCATATAGATGTTATAACAAAAGAACTAAGACTATTGTTGAAAGTGCAAATGTAAAAGTTGATGAGAAGTTTAAAATTTAGGAAAGAATGCTTGATTATGAATCTGATGGTGAAGCACAACCTTAGCCTAACATTGAAAATGTAGAATTATTTTTTGAAACTAGCAGTGATTTGCTAAATGAAAGTCATACTGAAGAAAATATAGAAGAAAACATAGAAGAAAATAGAGAAGAAAGCAGAGAAGAATCTACAGTTGGAACAAGATCAGTAACTATGACACCTACCAGGTATACTTCAAGACATCACCTTGTTGAGAAAGTTATTGGAAGTTTAGATACAGGATTTTTGACTCGAAATAAGGTACATTTATGTTTCATTTCTCAAATTGAACCTAAGACTAATAATGAAGCTTGTGAAGATGAACATTGGATTATTGCTATGAAAGAAGAACTAGAGTAGATTGAAAAAAACAAGACATGGGAATTGGTCCCTAGACCTGAAGACAAGAATGTGATTGGAACAAAGTGGGTATTCAGAAACAAGGAGAAGTGATAAGAAACAACAAAAGATTGGTATGTAAAGGATATTCACAACAAGAAGGAATTGACTATGAAGAAATTTTTTCACTTGTGGCCAGAATTGAAGCAGTGAGAATGTTTTTAGCATATGCAGCTTACAAGAAATTTAGAGTGTATCAGATGGATGTGAAGTCAGCATTTTTGAATGGTGAATTGGAAGAAGTCTACATTGAGCAGCCTGAAGGTTTTCCTTTGACACAAGAAGAAGATATGGTATGTAAGTTAAAGAAAGCTTTATATGGATTAAAACAATCACCTAGAACCTGGTATGCAAGATTGGATAAGTATTTATTGAAATTGGGATTTATAAAAGGAATAGCAGATAGTAACTTATACACAAAAGAAATTGAGAATGGTTTGTTGGTTATAGTTATATTTGTTGATGATATTATCTTTGGAGGAGAAGATGAAGCTAGTGACAAATTTGCAGATGAAATGAAGACTGAATTTGAGATGAGCATGATTGGAGAAATGAAATATTGTTTGGGATTACAGATAACACAAAGAAAGGAAGGTATATTTGTAAGTCAGAATAAGTATTTGAATGACTTATTGAAAAGATTTGGAATGAAAGATTCTAAACCTTTTGGAACACCTATGGTAACCGGACATAAGTTATCTAGCAAAGATGAGACACCAACAGTTGAGCAGAAAAAGTACAGATCTATGATTGGAGGATTGCAGTACTTGACACATACAAGACCTGATATAGCACATTCAGTTGGGATTGTAGCAAGATTTCAAGTAGAACCTAGAGAATCACATCATGTAGCAGTAAAGAGGATACTGAGATATCTGAAAGGAACAATGGATTATGGATTATGGTATGAGAATTCTGATGATTTTACTTTATGTGCCTATACTGTTGTAGATTGGGGAGGCAGTGTTGATGAAAAGAAAAACACCAGTGGTGGAGCCTTTTTTCTTGTAGGAAAATTGGTCTCTTGGCTAAGCAAGAAGTAGAATTATACTTCACAAAGTACAGCAGAAGCAGAATATGTTGCAGCAGCAAATAAGTGTAATCAAATTATTTGGATGAAGCAGATGTTGAAAGATATTGGAATAAAGTTTGATGAGCCTGTTGTTATACATTGTGATAACACCAGTATAGTGAGTATGTCAAAAAATCTTATTTTACATTCTAAGACTAAACATATTGAGATCAAGTATCATGTTGTAAGAGAAAAAGTTGCAGAAAAAGAAGTAAGATTGGAGTACATAAGTACAAAGGAGTAGATAGCAGATATATTTACAAAGCCTTTACCTAAGGATACATTTGTGTATCTAAGAGGTATGCTTAGGGTTATGCCCCAACCTATTTTTGAGAATTGATGCAGTTGATTGCATCCGTCCAGTGGTATATGAGCCCTATCTTTCTTTTGGATTGGATGTTGGAACTTCCTCTATGGGGGAGTTTATGAGCTGAGTCATGAGGACTCTTGTTATTGTATTTTTTTGAAAAGTTTCTTTTGACATTAAGTTGTTGTTGACTTAGTGATGGAATTTATATCATTGATGTCAATGGGGGAGAGATATACATGAAAAACATTGTGGATTGTACGAGAGAGCTGAATAGGAAAATGAAGCTAGATTTAATTTGATATTTTACAGTGATGTTGCAGTATTGGATTTTTGGAACATTGGATGTTTTTCATCTATGTTGCCATCAATGCCAATGGGGGAGATTGTTAGGAATGAATGCAAAGTATTTTGGCAGTCATTCTGTAGTAGTAGTTGTTGCATTCATGACTTGGATTGTCATTGATGTCAACACAGTGATATTCTAGATATTAGTAGGAAAGTAGGTATAGTTTTGTTTTGCGCATATGTTGTATTAAAGATTGGATTTTGTGCAGTTGATGGTATGTTCTTTGGTGTGTTATTAACCTATGGTTAACAATGTAAAAATAAATTCATTCATTTGTGAGAGTTATGAGCATTTTGGTAAAAGCAGTGTTTAGACAGTGTTTCTGTGAAGCGATTTTCAGAAATAGGAGGATATCTCTTAGCTAGGATGGAATATGATTTTGTGTAGTTAAAGGGATGTTGGAAACTCATTAATGATGATGTGGTTCATAGTGCAAACTTTGAAGATATGTTTGGAGAAAGTTACAGTATCTGGAAGCCGACAATTTTATCTGAATTCTGTGTGTAGCGTGTAGAATTTATTATTTTGTAATTGAGGATCGACTCATTTATAATTATTTGAGTTTGGTATATAAGAAGGAATTTTTTACTTTTTGATATATGTACTATGAAGATTGAGATGCGAATATATGCATGAAGTGATGAAAAGAGCTAATTCAGTGATGAAGGAAGACTTGTGAGTACAGAGATCTGGAATTGTGATCTTGTGTAGTAGAGAGTGCAGTTTTGGCATAGTGTGAAGGAGGTAATATATTTTATATTATTTTGTTGAATAATTCTAAGATCTTTTGGATAGTGGGTTCAGAGATCTTGCCTTGAAGCTGTTTGGGCAGTGGGTCCTTCTATCTTCCATAAACTCTTAACCGGATTAGAATCTTTTAACAGGGATTCAAAAACTCCTAATAGAGATTTATATGTACTAAATGTATTTCATAAGACTCCTAACAGGGTCCATCCTCTAACAAAGAACTTTCATATTAGTGCATCATTTTGTGGGCATCATTCCCACCAGGGTTTACTCTTTTCAAGAGGTTCCCTAGTCAACATATCTTGTGTTATTGTGCAATTGTGTATGGTTATCTTTCTATGGTTGATCAGTACATTGATTATATTGTTTAAAGCAATTGAATGGTTAAATTATCTGATAACTGATTCACCCCCCACCTCTCATTTATCTTGGGGATCTTTACTTTCTAACAATCTACTGGTTCCTTATTGCAATATATCTATGTCCTGATATCTTCCAAATGCATAACACCCATGGAAGTGCGAGAGAGTGCACCTTCTAGGTCATCTAGTTTGGACTTGAACATATGCCTCTTAAACAAATATCTCTTCTTCTCAGCCACATCAAATACAATGGGAGTAGCCATTACTTACTTGTATATCACTTTCCAAATGATCTCAAAGACTTCTAAATCGGCATGACAGATTAGGGCTTTCACAATCAATCAAATGTACCTTCTAAACACTGGTGAACCAATCTTCATTCCTTCACTATCAAATTATAGGGCTCCTCTTCTCTCCAATCACTCTGAATTTGAATGCAATGAGAGATGTAAAATATTTTGTGTACTTTAAAGTAAAAATTTTGCCATTAATGCTTGCCGCATAAACCAGACTTTCATTAAAAATATCCAACTTTTGTTCTACTATGAATCAGGAAGTGCGCTCGTGCACACAACCTCTATTATTCTCCAAAAGGTTAAATCCAAATTTGCATACTTTGAGGGAGAGTATGCAGGCCGCGTAGGGGTTTAGAGGTAAATAATCTCCCCCTATGACCCTGAGGGCCATTCATCCAAATGTAGAGGGTGCATCCACTATGGATGCATCCAATGTTAATATGATTTAGAACAATAGAGAGGGGGGTGAATTAGTTGTTCTCAGGTCTTGATGTATAAAAAAAACTTAAAAAATTTTCTTTAAATTAGATCCAATAACCAAAATAAACTTGGTCATCACTGAATCAATAATAGAAACATATGACAATGTAGTCCACTACCCAACTATAACTTAACTTGCACAACACAAAAATGTTCAACCCAAAACATTCACACAAGTATTAACACCAGGATTTATAGTGGAAATCCAATGTGGGAAAAACCACTTTGTAACATGCTACTATTATTTTCACTCTTCTGAAGTGAGCTCAGTAAAAAGCCAACCCTATCAAAGGATACAATACACACTGTTAGGTGTGACCCGGTTAAAGGATTTCAATCACCCTGTTAAAAGTGAGCCTTGTCATAGGACTTACATACACTCCATTAGAATGCAACCTTGTTCAAAGGATTTAATTATGATTGTTAGGTCAACCTTTGTTAAAAGGATTTTGACTATTACAATGGTTAGAAAGTAGCAGCAATATTATCTAAAAAATATACAACTCACTTTGCAAATATCAGATCCGATTCTGTACACTAATGCTGGTTTACTGACTTTGAAACTTTTCCATCTCCATCTCTAATCTACTCAGAACTTTTCTTCAAGAAACCACCACAATTCTCCTTCAGCCTTTCCTGCTTAAACAGTCAGTAAAACTTTTCTGATCTTCCAGCATTCTCTTTTTCACCCATGCACTTGCATATCCAAATGCTTAGGTTCCCTTTATAGTTTCCTCAATTAGGTTAACTCATCTTATGCTGCTGAATCTCATTCGTAGATCTTAGGGTTAGGTTAGATTCATTGAATCTACCCGCTTCATGTTCTTCGACTCCTTTTCTAGAATCATCTCAAATCTCTTAAAGATTTACAATAAAATGTTTTATAGTGCATTTAATGCTTTCAAACAATCAATAAATAAAGTCAACACATTTTACATAATCCAAGAATTCAACAATGTCGGATCCAAAACTAAATTCTCTTCAAATATAAAAATGTTGATGCTCGGTCAATATTGTGATCAACTACTCGGTCTTCATGTAGAAAGCTTGGTCATTACTAAAAATGTTTCCTCTGCTTACACTGTCTTCCTCGAAAATTAATTATTGTTCGGTCGAAACTAGAATTTTGCTTGGCATACACTGACTTGGTTGCCACTAACATTACTCAACTTAAACATGATTTCTCTATTCTTTTCTCAGTCAAGCCTACCAGTTTAGTCTTTATTCTTACTAAGATAAACAATACATTGTCTCATCATTGTACAACATAGTCAAGTACACTTTATAGTATCAAGATAACTCAACCTTTCCCTAGGTGCTATTGTTACCAACCTTGCCTATCCCCTTAGCAACACTCAAATAGATATAGTACTTTTCTAAGTAGCAACAATCTTATGAGTTAAAGTTTGACATCAATGACAATACAACAATTGTTTCAATTGTAGTTTCCAACAATCTCCCTCTTTGGCATTGATGGCAACACCATATGATATCACTTAAATAACACATGGATTACCAACCAATCCAAAAACTTATCTGTTCATCAGAGAATTATTTATAATATCCTTAGCTTCATTTTGATTTCATCCTATAAGCCTCACTTCTGTGACCATCAGAAGTATTCAAATCTCCCTCTATCCTGATCCTTCATTTCAGTTCATCACCCTTACTTTTCAGTGTTATGTGTTACCATATAAGTTCATCTCCCTCTTTGAAAAAAATGCCAAAGTAGCAACTAAAACATACATCCATTAGATGTAGATATTATCTATGCAGCTCAGTGTTTTTCCCTCTGTCATCTTGCTTATGACTGATTCCTTGTCTTTTCTCCTTTTCACAACTCTAGGCCAGCCCTAAAGTGTGACAATCTTCTGCATCAAGTTGTCAAATATTTTGCTGTAGCATATTTGATGCAGTGCTCCTAGCTTGACTAGGCAGCCCCAGTTAGGGGAAGGACCCCTAATTGACTTCTCAAATACTCATGAGCTTCTCTGGGTAAAGCTTTAGTGCATATGTTTGCTAATTGTTCTTTTGTATTCACGTATTCCATTCGGACTTCTTTGTCTTGTACTAATTCTCTCAAGTAGTGATACTTAATTGCTATGTTCTTGATCTTAGTGTGCATCACTGGATTCTTAGAAATATTGATAGCACTTGTGTTGTCACAGAAAATAAAAACAAGTTCAGTGATTTCTTCTTTCATGCCTATCAACAATTATTTTATCCATACCAAATTTGAATAGTTTACAACAACAAAAACATACTCGACCTCAATAGTAGATTGGGAAATGAAATTTTATTTCTTTCTCATCTAGGAGACTAATCTCTATCCAAGAAAGAAAGCTCCACCACTAGTACTCTTTCTGTCATCTACATTTCTTGCCCAATCAGCATTTGTATAAACTTTGAGTTCAAATTTGTCATCCTTCTTATAATATAGACCAAAGTCAGCAGTTCCTTTCAAGTATCTCATAATTCTTTTCACAACCATCATGTGGGTTTCCTTAGGACTGGCAGAGAATCTTGCCACAATCCCAACAGCTAGTGCAATATCTAGTCTACTATGTACAACATACTGCAATTTTCCAATCATCAATCTATACAAAGTCTAATTCACTTCTGCAACATCATCATTCTTTGATAACTTTTTTCCAGTAAGCATAGGAGTACTCACTGGTTTTGCATCTTCCATCCCAAAAGTTTTTAGTATTTCATTAACATACTTAGATTGTGTAATGAAAATTCCATTCTTCTTCTGATATACTTGTAAACCAACAAAGAATTTGATCTCGCCAAACATGCTCATTTCAAATTCAGTTTTCATTTCATTTGACAATATTTTACACAATGCATCTTGTCCACCAAAAATAAAGTCATCCACAAAATTTTTTGCTAACATGATACCTTTACCTTCTTCATCCTTCATGTATAGATTGCTTGTGTCATTTTTTCTTGAAAATCCAATCTGTATCAAGTAGTTGTGCAACCTCTCATACCATGCTCTGGGAGCTTGCTTCAATCCATATAGTGCTTTGTTTAGTTTACACACCATGTGTCTTTTGTTTAAATCAATAAAACCTTTTGGCTATTCTATGTAAACTTCTTCTTCTAGTATGCCATTCAAAAATGTAGACTTGACATCCATTTGATATACCTTGAAATCTTTATAAGCAGCATATGCAAGCAGAGTTCTTACTCCTTCCAATCTAGCTATAGGGGAAAATATGTCCCCATAATCTATTCCTTCTTCTTGTGCGTAGCCTTTGCATACTAGCCTAGCTTTTTTCCTAGTTATTTCACCATTCTCATTCATCTTATTTTGAAACACCCACTTTGTTCCTATAACATTTTTGTTTTCAGGTCTCGGCACCAGAGTCCAAGTATCATTCTTCTCAATCTGGTCAATCTCTTAATTCATTGCTTGTATCCAGTCTTCATTCTCCAATGCCTCTCTAGTTGACTTGGGTTCAAATTCACTCAGTAGGAACGTTGGATCCTTAGTCTTACTTCTGGTCTAAATTCTAGTATTTTTGTCTCCAATTATCTATTCAGGCTTGTGATATCTTCTTACATATTTTGCTAAAATATGTCTAGCTCCTATCTCCTCTATTTCAGTAGGTTCCCCAACAAGATTGTTAGATTCAACTTCTGAATGCTTGAAAAACTCTTCCTGATACTCGACAACATTTTCTTGTAGCTTGGCATGTTCTTGTTCTCTTTTGAAACTATTTTCCTGATGCTCGATAGCATGTGTCTATTGCTCAACATTTCTTACCTGAGACTCAGCATCAGGTGCAAGTCTGTTACTTGTCTCTTCTTCTTCCTCAATGTACAAAAAAGATCTATAATCTTCTGGTTCTCTTTTACTATCAGCTTCATTTCTTTCTGCATACTCATCAATTTTGACATTCACACTTTCCACAATTTTGTTAGTGTTAGAGTTCAAACACTTATAAGCTTTACTTTTTGTGGAATATCCTAGGAATATTCCTTCATCACTCTTAGCATCAAAATTTCCATTCCTAGTGTCTTTTAATATATAGCACTTACTTCCAAAGATTCTAAAGTATTTAACACTCGGTGCATGCCCATACCATAATTCATAAGGTGTCAGATTTGTACCTTTCTTGATCTTTACCCGGTTAAGAGTGTAGACAGCAGTGCTTATAGCTTCTTTCCAGTATTTCTATGCCACATTCTTTTCAATCAACAATGTGCTTGCACAATCCAAGATAGATCTATTTCTTCTTTCTTCTATACCATTCTGTGGTGGTGTTCTAGGTGCAAACATCTATTTTTTAATTCCTCTATCATTGAAAAATAGATTAAATTTATTTGATAAATTCTCCACCTCGGTCAGATCTAAGACATTTCAGGTTCCTACCTATCTCCTTCTCAACCTTATCCAAATACCACTTAAAGAATTGAAAAGCTTCAGATTTTTCTTTTAGAAACATTACATGCATCATCCTAGTATGATCATCAACAAATAAGATAAAGTATCTAGCACCACAATAACTTTGTACACCCATAGGTCCACAAAGGTCAGTATGAACCAAATCTAAAATGTTTACAGAAGTAAAGGATTTGTTCTTAAAACTTGACTTTGTCATTTTTCCTAACTGACATTCCTTGCATATCACATTCTCAGGTTTCTTCAATCTAGGTAGACCTCTTACCTTTTTCTTCTTACTTATCTCTACCAGATTGTCAAAGTTAACATGACATAGCCTTTTGTGCCATAACCAAATATCATCAATTTGTGCAATTCAACATTTTTTTTCAGATAGGTCAAGATAGAACAAATTACCTCTAGTCTGATCTCCACTTCCAATTAGTTCTCTAGTAGCATCAAATATTTTAGCTTGCTTGTGATGAAATTCCCCTCAGTAACTAGTTTTGTTTAGCTGAGAAACACTTAACAAATTATAATTAAGACCTTCAACCCAATATGCATTTTCACAAGATATCTTATCAGTTAGTTTAATCAAACCTTTTCCTCTAACAAGACATGGTGCATCATTACCAAATTTTACACTTTAACCTTTGTAATGATGTAAGGTCTCAAACTTATTTTTGTCACCAATCATGTGGTGTGAACAACCACTATCAATAATCCTTTTATCATTCTTGTTCACATAGGATATCAATGCAGTTTTTGTTAGAAAGTAAAGTCCACCAAGATAGTTGAGAGGGGGGGGGGTGAATCAGTTATTAGATAATTATAAATTTTATCAACTTCAACAACATTTAACCATGTAAGAAAAATAAATACCAACCATAGAAAGATACTCATAAACAATGACACAATAACATGAGATATGTTGACTAGGGAACCTCTTGATCAAAGAGTAAACCCCAGTGGGAATGATGCCCACAAAAGATGCACTAATATGAATATTCTTTGTGAAAGGATGGACTCTGTTAGGAGTCTTATGAAATACATTTAGTACATATAAATCCATGTTAGGAGATTTTGAATCCCAGTTAAAAGATTCTAACCCTGTTAGGAGTTATGGAAGACAGAAGGACCCACTGCCCAAACAGCTTCAGGCTAAGATCACTGAACTCATTGTCCAAATAATCTTTTCATTATTCAAAAAAATAATATGTTAACTCTTCTCTGACTGTGCCAAACCGCACTCACTACTACATCAGAATTACACAAAACCGTCAGCTTCCAGATACAATAACTCTTCACTCATGTGACCTCAAAGTTTGCGCTGTGAACCACATTACTAGCAATGTGTCTCAAACTTCCCTTTAACTACACAAAACTAGATTCCATCCCGATTAGAAGATATAATTTGATTTCCAAAAATTGCTACTCAAGAACACTGCCTGAATACTGCTTCCACCAAAGTGTTCATAACTTTCATGAATAAAATAATTACTGTCTGAACTCTTAACCATTTTGTTCAAGTGTTCTAGGGGCTGAAAACTGTCTCTTAATGCCATTAACTTCAAAAAAGTTTTAATGTTAGGAATGAATGCAAAGTGTTTTGGCAGTCATTCTGTAGCAGTTGTTGTTGCATTCATGACTTGGATGGTCATTGATGTCAACACAGTGATATTCTGGATATTAGCAAGAAAGTAGGTACATTTTTGTTTTGCACACATGTTGTATTGTAGATTGGCTTTTGTGCAGTTGATGGTATGTTCTTTGGTGTGTTATTAACCTATGGTTAACAGCACAAAAAGAAATTCATTCATTTGTAAGAGTTATGAGCATTTTGGTGAAAGCAGTGTTTAGACAGTGTTTCTGTGTAGCGATGTTCAGAAATATTAGGATATCTCTTAGCTAGGATGGAATCTGATTTTGTGCAATTAAAGGGATGTTGGAGACTCATTAATGATGATGTGGTTCATAGCACAAACTTTGAGGATATGTTTGGACAAAGTTAGAGTAATTGGAAACCGACAGTTTTATGTGAATTCTGTGTGTAGCGTGTAGAATTTATTATTTTGTAATTGAGGACCAAATCATTTGTAATTATTTGAGTTTGGTATATAAGAAGAAATTTTTTTCTTATTGTAATGTGTACTATGATAATTGTGATGCGAATATATGCATGAAGTGAAGAAAGAGCTAATTCAGTGATGAAGGAAGACTTGTGAGTACAGAGATCTGGAATTGTGATCTTGTGTAGCAGAGAGTGCAATTTTGGCATAGTGTGAAGGAGGTAATATATTTCATATTATTCTATTGAATAATTCTAAGATCTTTTGGATAGTAGGTTCAAAGATCTTGCCTTGAAGCTGTTTGGGCAGTGGGTGCTTCTGTGTTCCATAAACTCTTAACCGGGTTAGAATCTTTTAACAGGGATTCAAAATCTCCTAACATGGATTTATATGTACTGAATGTATTTCATAAGACTCCTAACAAGGTCCATCCTCTAACAAGGAACTTTCATATTAGTGCATCATTTTGTGGGCATCATTCCCACCAGGGTTTACTCTTTTCAAGAGGTTCCCTAGTTAACATATCTTGTGTTATTGTGCGATTGTGTATGATTATCTTTCTATGGTTGATCAGTACATTGATTATATTGTTTAATGTTGTTGAATGGATAAATTATCTGATAACTAATTCACCCCCCCCCCCCCTCTTAGTTATCTTGGGGATCTTTACTTTCTAACAGTTAAACTCTCTAGAAGTAAATTCACCACCTCTATCAGATCTCAAACATTTAATTTTCATTCTAGATTCATTCTCAACTTTATTCTTAATAATCTTAAACTTATCAAATGCTTCAAATTTTTCTTTTAGAAATGCAATCCACATCATTCTTGTAAAATCATCAACAAGAATCATAAAATACCTTTCTCCATAGAATCCTCTAGTCCTGGTAGGACCGCTCAAGTCTGTATGAACAATCTCCAACTTCTCTACCAATGTGAACTTCTTACTAGGAAATGAACTTCTCTTCTACTTAGCCATCATACATTCTTTGCAAATCATGTTAGTAGGCTTCATAATTTTAGGCAAATCCCTTACTGCAAGTGTAGTACTTACTTTCACAATGTCATCAAAGTTTATATGACAAAACCTTCTATGCCATAACCAACTGTCATCAATATTAGTAATCAAACATGTCATCTCAGTAGGATTCAACTAAAATATATTACCTCTGGTTCTAGATGTAGTTCCAATCAGATTTCCATCTTTATCCTTTATCACACAAGTTTTCTCAGTAAACCAAGCTTGATATCCCTTATCAACTAATTGTCCAACACTCAAAAGATTACATTTCAATCCATCAACAAAGTAAACATCATCAGTATTAGTCTTTCCATCAAGAGTAATAGATCCTATATGTTTAATCAAACAAGGTGCATTGTTACCAACTCTAACAACTCCTCTATCATAATTGTTAAACTTTATGAACTTTTTCATATCTCCAATCATATGATGTGAACAACCACTATCTATAATCCAATCAACTTTCTTTTCAACTTGGGAAACTAAGGCTTTTTCTTCCTTCACATCAGATTTAGGATTTTCTTCTTTAATTGCTATGAATCATATTTCATCATTATTCTCAATATCACTTTCACTCAAGGTTCTTTCAATACTAGCTTCAAGATCTTCATCATTAGCATAATAACATTCCTTAGATCTTCTAGGCTTGAAATTATTTATGTACTTCTTAACTCTCTTAGGACATTTAGATGCAAAATGACCATATTCTTGACAGGTCCAACATTTAAAAATTTTCTTACCATCTGGTTCTCTTTTCACAAGCAAGGCAATACATTCTTCAATATTCTTGTCTTCTTCATTTCTAGATTTGCTGCTGGCATAATCTCCACTCACACTGGTACTTCTTGACAAAGTAGGATGAACACTAAGAGCACTAAATGCTATCTCCATTCTAGGTAAATCTCCTGATACCCTCAGGTTCATTTCTTTTGCTTCCAATCTTCCAAGAAGAGTCTCTCTTGTAAAGTTCATAGTACAAGGTATAACTTGTTCAATTATCTATGTTGTCTGCTTAAATACAGGAGTCAATGTCCTCAGAATTTTCCATATCACTTCATTCTCTATCTTTGATCATCCACAAGATTTTATCCCTGCAACAATTTCTAACATTCTACCAATATAGCTTCTAACATATTCATCTTCCATCATTCTAATATCCTCAAATGCACATATCCAATTATGTAATCTAGCTCTCTTTGCATGTTCATCACCTTCAAAAGTAGATTGTAAAGCTTTCCAAATTTCATGAGATTTTTTATAACATTTTACCTAACTGTATTCATTCTCCGGAAGTGCTCTCAAGAGTGCTTCTCTTGCAAATATGTTACACATGAATAGATCTACCTCATCTTTTGAACTTGATTCAAGATTATCTTCTTCAATAATAGTCCTATCATTCTTTGTAATCAACCAATAACCTTGTCCTAAACACAGTAGATGTGTCTTCATCTTTTCTTTCCAGCTGTCAAAATTTACTCCATTAAACTTAGGGCTTTCTTTCCTAAAATTTTCCATGGATCTCCTTAACCTTTTAAACTTTCCTTTCAAGGACTTGCTTCTCTAATACCAATTTTTAGAAAGTAAAGTCCACCAAGATAACTGAGAGTGGGGGGGGGGGGTGAATCAATTATCAAATAATTATAACTTTTATCAACTTCAACAACATTTGACCATATAAGCAATATAAATACCATAGAAAGATACTCATACACAATGACACAATAACATAAGATATGTTGACTAGGGAACCTCTTGATCAAAGAGTAAACCCCGGTGGGAATGATGCCCACAAAAGATACACTAATATGAATATTCCTTGTGAAAGGATGGACTCTGTTAGGAGTCTTATGAAATACATTCAGTGCATATAAATCCTTGTTAGGAGATTTTGAATCCCTGTTAAAAGATTCTAACCCTATTAGGAGTTATGGAAGACAAAAGGACCCACTGCCCAAATAGCTTCAGGGTAAGATCATTGAACTCACTGTCCAAATAATCTTTTCATTATTCAACAGAATAGTATGTTACCTCTTCTCTGATTGTGCCAAACCACACTCACTGCTACATCAGATCTTAATCTCAAGTCTCTGTACTTCACATGTCTTCCTTCACAATTTTGCTCTCATTCTTAGCTCTTTTCTTTACTTCATGCATATCACATCACACATCAACATCTCAAAAAGGAAGAAAATTCCTTCCTTTATACCACACTCAAATATTTACAAATGAGTCGGCACACAATTACAAAATAAAAGTTTCCACACACTACATCAAAATTACACAAAAATGTCAGCTTCCAGATACAATAACTCTTCACTCGTGTGACCTCAAAGTTTGCACTGTGAACCACGTTACTAACAATGTGTCTCAAACTTCCCTTCAACTATGCAAAACCATATTCCACCCCAATTAGTAGGTATCATCCGATTTCCAAAAACTGCTACTCAGGAACACTGCCTAAATACTGCTTCCACCAAAATGCTCATAACTTTCATGAATAAAATAATTACTATATGCAATCTTAACCATAGACATATAACATATCAAAGAGTATAACCTCAACATCGCATATCTTGAACTACAATATCCCACGTTCGCTAATCAAAACACTGTCTGCTTCTCTGCAAGTGATGCAGAGAGAATCAATCAATCATTCACTCATTCTACATATCTCAAATATTCTTCCTTGTGAATATTGATTAGAGGTTCAAAATATTTTCAACTCTACTCATATAATAACAATAAGAATAAACAATATAACAATAGCTCCTAATTGTTATTTTCCATAATTTTATCACTGATTCATCCTTCAAACTCTTATGGTAAAGTTTATGAAACTCGATACAACTTCATTATGCTAAAAAGAAATTTAATCATGGTTTTACCTTATTCATTCTGCAATAAATCCCTCAGAAATTATGGTGCTCATGGGTCCCTCTGATTATAACACTGTCATAACAAAATACATACTCAATCTACAAATTCAAAGGTTCATGATCATCCGAAAACTTCTGTTAGTATCATCTCTCACCCATTAGAACTACTCTGCAATGATCTCCATTCCCTTGCAATCATGATTGTCATGACAAACCCACATAGCAGTTTCTTGGAAACCTGTTTGGTGTTACATCAAACATTCAACACTTAGCACTATCATGAAGACCAACCATTAACTGAAACATTGTTCAATAACAAAAAGAAAACCCGCTGCAAAACTCTGATAATAACTTTATTAAATTGTTTCAAGATTTGAACATTGTGTTGATAGGTTATAATGGTTCATGAATACATAGTCCAAAGTACCAAATATCATTTGAATGTGGGTTCTCCAAATCAAGCAACGAATTCGATACATATTACTTCCTTCACAAAAATGATACCAAGAACTAGCAATTAACTAACCATAACAGAGACTTTCAGAATTGATTTACACCATCATTTATATAGATATTTGAATCATTTGCAATTAATATAGATTTTGGTTGCAACACAGTTGGCACAACCATTCATGAAATTACAACAGAGAATTAAAATGAGAAAGTGAAGAATCGAGAAAAGTCTTAAAAGAGAATTCTACACTTTCTTTTATTATTCAATTCCTGTAACATCTTTCTTTTTTTTCTTCATTGATATTCAACATTCTATTCCACTCTACTACTAATCTACTTACCCTTATCGGGTTTCTTCATGCATAGATAAAGAATTTACAAAAAAGAATACAACCCGATAACTAACTTAAATAACTAACTTTTAACTTCCCACACCCGACTCATTCTACTTTCTCTAATGGTTCTCATCACCGATTAGAGTAACTTCTAAACTCATTAAACAAATGAGGAAATGTATCGTGGAGTTGACAAAAAAGTTGTCAACTTCATAATTATACAAAAATTTTATTTATTATATAAAAAACACTTATATCGTCTAACTACATTCATAAAATAACCACTCGACCCAACCAATTACATTAAAATAACCATTAAAATGCATGTAAAATCTTTGAGCGTTGAAATGATTGGAGTTTTGGGATGCGCTTGCATCATGATCCCTAGGACAAAAGAATTCAAGTCCCTTTGAATTAACCTTCTTTCAAGTTTTCCAGTTCGAGTGCATCATTCGGTGAACCCCTGCAAAAATAAACATAGTCTCCAATATCTTGTACACTTGTGCTCTGGAGGAAAAAATAGATCCCAAAATCAAATCTATGAAGTACAATGCCAAAGCATCAACCATGATAGGCATCACCATACATGCATCTTGCACACCTGCAAAGAGTTTTCCTTCAGGAATGTGAATACTGGATTGATCTTGTAAAGAAATCAAAACTCCATCTCCATATCCAGCAATGCAAAAAACTTCTTCATTTTGAACTACTTCCATGCTATCCTCCATGTTCACCAAGATGAATGTCTTTTCTTGTGAGACCATATCATCCACCATTTGATCATCGCGAACCATATCTGTATCTTCAATTTTTTTCACAATCAAATCAATGTTACCCAAATCAACAATTTGTTCAGCATCACTATCTTCAACTAGAACCTTTTCAACACAAGGCTCATCTTCAACCTTCTACTCTTTGCCAGCATTGGTTGTGTTTTCTTGTCCTTCCAATGGACCACTCTTCTCCTTCATATCTGCTTCTTCCAATGCTATTTGGGCTTCAATCAATTCAAGTATCACTTGATCTCTTTTGTCCATCATTTCTAACTTCATCTCATATGCTATTAATTCATCTCCCATCTTCAACCGTCTTGCTTCTTGTTTTCTTTTCTTTTCCACTTTTATCTTTTCCATTTCTTCTTTCTTTTTCTTTTTCTCTTCTGCTTCCTCATATGCAATCCATGCATCTAATTTTAACAACAATTTCAACATCTCATCTGTACCTTCCATTGTAACTTGTTACCGATGCAACACTTTTGAATGCTTTCAAAGGACTCAAAGCCAATTGATCAATTTGGATTTGGTTTCCCCTAAAATCACTTTCAAATGGGTACACAGCACCAAGAAAAAATCTAGCAATTCATTTGCACAAACTGGTTGCAAGAAAATCAAAGAAATATCTGGAAATTTATCTGCAAAAACTTCTCAAAAGCATAATCAAGAATCAAACTTAATCTGTCACCACTAGGTCCTGGTATGATTTCTAAATATCACACACTCAAGAGCTTCCTACTCTGATACCACTTGATGCATAGAGAATCAATCAATCATTCACTCATTCTGCATATCTCAAATATTCTTCCTTGTGAATATTGATTAGAGGTTCAAAAGCTTTTCAACTCTGCTCATATAATAATAATAAGAATAAACAATATAACAACAACCCCTAATGGTTATTTTCCATAATTTTATCACTGATTCATCCTTCAAACTCTTATGGTAAAGTTTATGAAACTCGATACAACTTCATTATGCTAAAAAGAACTTTAATCACGGTTTTACCTTATTCATTCTGCAAATAAATCCCTTAGAAATTATGGTGCTCATGGGTCCCTCTGATTATAACACTATCATAACAAAATACATACTCAATCTGCAAATTCAGAGGTTCATGATCATCCAGAAACTTCCTTCAGTATCATCTCACACCCATTCGAACTACTCTGCAATGATCTCTATTCCCTTGCAATCGTGACTGTCACCACAAACCCACATAGTAGTTTCTTGGAAACCTGTTTGGTGTTACATCGAACATTCAGCACTTAGCAATGTCATGAAGACCAAGCATTAATTGAAACATTGTTCAATAACAAAAAGAAAACCCACTGCAAAATTCTGATAATAACTTTATTAAATTGTTTCAAGATTCAAACATTGTGTTGATAGGTTATAACAGTTCTTGAATACGTAGTCCAAAGTACCAAATATCATTTGAATGCAGGTTCTCCAAATCAAGCAATGAATTCAATACATATTACTTCCTTCACAAAACTGATACCAAGAACTAGCAATTAACTAACCATAATAAGACTTTTAGAATTGAATTACGCCAACATTTATATAGATATTTGAATCATCTACAATTAATATAGATTTTAGTTGCAACATAGTTGGTGCAACCATTCATGAAATTACAATAGAGAATGAAAATGAGAAAGTGAAGAATCGGGAAAAGTCTTAAAAGAGAATTCTACACTTTCTTTTATTATTCAATTCCTGTAACATCTTTCTTTTTTTTTTCTTCATTGATGTTCAACATTCTATTCCACTCTACTACGACTCTACTTACCCTTATCGGGTTTCTTCATGCATAGATAAAGAATTTACAAAAAAGAATACAACCCGATAACTAACTTAAATAACTAACTTTTAACTTCCCACACCGAAATAATTCTACTTTCTCTAATGATTCTCATCGCTGATTAGAGTAACTTCTAAACTCATTAAACAAATGAGGAAATGCATCGTGGAGTTAACAACAAAGTTGTCAACTTCATGATTATACAAACGTTTTATTTATTATATAAAAAACACTTACTTATATCGATTGACTAGATTCATAAAATAACCACTCGACCCAACCAATTACATTAAAATAACCATTAAAATGCATGTAAAATCTTTGAGCGTTGAAATGATCAGAGTTTCAGGATGTGCCTGCATCAGCAAGTCTCCAGAAGATCACTGTGTTGACATCAATGACAATCATAGTCATGAATACAACAACAACTGCTATAGAATGACTGCCAAGCATTCAGCATTTATTCCTAATAGTTTTCTCATCCTCATCAGATTCATCTTTCATTGCAACATAGACTACCTCAATTTCAAAATCATCACTATCAATGTCAGTTTCTTTTTTAGCAATGTAACAAGATTTCTTACCTTTTCCTTTATAGTCTTTGTTCCATCGGTAGCTTCTGTCATCTCTTCTATCTTTGTGTTTGCTTTCTCTTTCATCATCTTTATCCTTCCTATCAGGACATCTAGTAGCTATATGACCAACTTTATTACATGCAAAACATATAATAGGGAGTTTACCTTTATACATTCCTTTTCCCCTTCTCAGTCTTATAGCCATAAGAGCTTCTAGATCTTCTAGTTCTTCATCAGAGGTGTCACTGTTACTTTCACTTTCACTTTTTCTTTCGTTTATGCATATTTCTTTTTGTTTCTTAGGCTTGGTCAGGACTAGTTGTGACTTGAAAGCAGATTCAACATTACCAATGCTTCCAACAGTGAAATTATCATAGTTAGAGAGTTCAAAAGCAGTCAGCTTACCAACCAAACTTTCCAAAGTAAGCACATTAGCAGAGTTGCATCTAGATTCCTGAATAGCTGAGATCTTAATAGAATATATAGGACACAAGGTTCTTAGTAGTTTCCCAATTATAGTTTCATCATCAATAACCCCATTAGCTCCTCTAATAGCATTGACAACTTCTTTTATTCTACCACAATATTGTGCAATGTTTTCACCTTCTTGCATTCTCATTTCATCAAACTTACCTCTAAGACTCTCGGCCTTTGCTTTTAGTACATTTAATTCACCACCATAGATTCTTGCAAGAGTGTCCCACATATCCTTAGCAGTTGTGCAATCCTTAATGTCCTCAAATTCTTGATAGCTTAGGGCAGATGCAATTTCCAGCATTGCTTGATTATGTTCTTGCTTAGCTCTCATTTCTTCAGCAGTCAAAGGTGCGACAGGTGAGACATAGCTATTCTCAATGTAGTACTTTGTAGAGTTACAAATACTATCCAGATGTAGCTTCATCAAGCTTTGCCATGCAGGGAAGTTTTCCTTATTCAGCTTTGGTACCTCCTTCTTATACATCCTGATCATTTACTTCAAGCCCCTTTAAACTTGATTTTTGTAAACACTAATAATAAGAAACAAAGCTCTGATACCAATTGTTAATATGATTTAGAACAATAGAGAGGGGGGTGAATCAGTTGTTCTTAGGTCCTGATGTATAAAAAAAACTTAAAAACTTTTCCTTAAATCAGATCCAATAACCAAAACAAACTCAGTCATCACTGATTCAATAATAGAAACGTATGACAATGCAGTCCACTACCCAGTTGTAACTTAACTTGCAAAACATAGAAATGTTCAAACCAAAACATTCACACAAGTATTAACACTAGGATTTATAATGGAAACCCAATGTGGGAAAAACCACTTTGTAACATGCTACTATTATTTTCACTCTTCTGAAGTGAGCTCAGTAAAAAGCCAACCCTATCAAAGGTTATAATACACACTATTAGATGTGACCCAGTTAAAGGATTTCAATCACCTTTTTAAAAGTGAGCCTTGTCATAGGACTTACATACACTCCATTAGAATGCAACCTTGTTCAAAGGATTTAACATATGACAGTTAGGTCAACCTCTGTTAAAAGGATTTTGACTGTTACAATGGTTAGAAAGTAGCAGCAATATTATCTAAAAAATATACAACTCACTTTACAAATATCAAATCTGATTCCATACACTAATGCTGGTTTACTAACTTTGAGACTTTTCCATCTCCATCTCTGATATGCTCAGAACTTTTCTTCAAGCAACCACCACAATTCTCCTTTAGCCTTTCCTGCTTAAACAGTCAGTAAAACTTTTTTGATCTTCTAGCATTCTCTTTTTCACCCATGCACTTGCATATCCAAATGCTCAGGTTCCCTTTATACTTTCCTCAATTAGGTTAACTCATCTTATGCCACTCAATATCATTTTTATATCTTAGGGTTAGGTCAGATTCATTGAATCTACCCGCTTCATGTTCTTCGGCTCCTTTTCTAGAATCATCTCAAATCTCTTAAAGATTTACAATAAAACATTTTACAGTGCATTTAATGCTTTCAAACAATCAATAAATAAAGTCAACACGTTTTACATAATCCAAGAATTCAACAATGTTGGCTCCAAAACTAAATTCTCTTCAAATATAAAAATGCTGATGCTCAATTAATACTGTGATCAACTACTTGCTCTTCATGTAGAAAGCTTGGTCATTACTAAAAATGTTTCCTCGGCTTACACTGTCTTCCTCGATAATTAACTGTTGTTCGGTCGACACTAGAATTTTTCTCTGCATACACTGACTCGGTCAACACTAACATTACTTGGCTTAAACATGATTTCTCCATTCTTTTCTCTATCAAGGCTACCAGTTTAGTCTTCAGTCTTACTAAGATAAACAATACATTGTCTCATCAATGTACAGCATAGTCAAGTACACTTTGTAGTATCAAGATAACTCAACCTTTTCCTAGGTGTTATCATTACCAACCTTGCTTATCCCCTTAGCAACACTCAAAATAGATATAGTACTTTCCTAAGTAGCAAAAGTCTTACCAATTAAGGTTTGACATCAATGATAATACAACAATTGTTTCAATTGCAGTTTCCAACATCCAATACATTCTCATCAACCTTATCCTTCTTTTCCTCTGACCAAATCAAGCTCGCATCTTCTAAAGCTTTCACAAACTTGACTTCACCTTTGGTATCTAGAATTGATTCTTCTAACTTTTTAGGGCTTTCCTAACTTTGCATCATTGATCTACAGAACCTTGAGATGTGTCCAACCTTTTTACATGAGTGACACATAACTGGAGGCCTTATATTCCTTGACACATTGACATAGATTACCATTTTACATTGTCTAGTTGAGTGACCATTATAGTTACATATCTGACATGTAACATTCTGATAACTTCTTATATTTGGTTGATTCTGATTTCTCTGATTATGCTGAGTCTTGTTCTTTTGACTTGTATTACAATTCATAGCTCCATGACCAAATTTATTACATGATTAACTGTAACCATTGAAAGGGCTTACCTTTGTATGGTTCTCTCAAAGAGAGAAGATAATAATCCTCTTCCTTTTCACCTTACCCAAACACACCAAACATTTTCATCACCGAGCTAAATCCTCTTCACCCAATCCACAAGCTTCTGCATTTCTGGTTCTCTCAATGAGAGAAGAGAATAATGCCCTCACTAGTAGACATGCTAAAGATTCATTATCTTTCCTTGCTTCCCCAGGTATCTATCATGCTAGAAATGTCTGGGTCTTAGATTCATCCATGGTCATCACTTCCATGTAATGAAGAGCCTATTACCCTATTTTTCTATCAAGACCCTTAATAAATTTTTAGAAGGCCCTATTTAGACTATTTGAAGAAAGCAGTAAAAAAAATAGAATGTTTGAGTAGGTTTTAGATTCTTTGACAAGCATCTTTGACACACGTCCTATAAGAAAACTGTCAGAGAGTATTCCTATTCATGTTTTAGGAGCCTTTTATGTGCATCATGCAAATCACAACAAATAATAGATGTCAGAAAAGAAGAATAGAAAGTACAAAAACCATGCAAATTTAAAGTTCTGATGTCAGAGTTCATGCGAGAAAAGATAGATTCCAGTGCTATAAAACACCTTTATCTCATGAGGAAGGGCTAGGACTAGAAAAAATTTGTGTGGTATAGTGAGAATC
Source organism: Chamaecyparis obtusa (assembly GCA_027943335.1). Taxonomy (NCBI): domain Eukaryota; kingdom Viridiplantae; phylum Streptophyta; class Pinopsida; order Cupressales; family Cupressaceae; genus Chamaecyparis; species Chamaecyparis obtusa. The sequence goes on along the minus strand of BSBK01002556.1, from coordinate 152,664 downwards.
TGTACCAGAGGTGTGCGGACATATGGACATAATGTGAAAATTAACAAAAACTTAAAATGCGATGAGGCCAAAAATTGATTTTCTGCCCCACGGTGGGTGCTAAAAATGTATAAGCTAAATATGGGCCTCTAATTTAGCCTCACACTTCAACATAGTCATTGTTCACCAGTTGCAGACAAGAATGAATATGAGATCATTCATCTCACCTGTCTGGATGATTCAACTTGTTGCCTCCTATCTAGGTAGGGTTCAAGATCGCTCTCAGAATCGAGGGTCCAACAACCATAGACTAGCACTAGAATGGAGGATTTAATTGAAAGCAAGATGCAACTATTCTAGCATTAATATGCATGATTAATCTAGAAATGAAGTATGGATATTAATCTAATAACAATGAAAGAAAGCTAGATTAATAAATGAAGTGCATTATTAAGCTAAACATGATATTGATCTAAAATGATTATCAAACTAACAATGAAAATGAAAGCTTTGAATGTAAACTAAGTTGTAATGAATAATGCATAAGCACTTCATTGCTAAAAAATTAGATCCTTTGAATGAGAAATGAGGGTTCTTTTATAGAATCTCGAGTTCAATTGACGGTTGAGATTGAATCAAATGAATGATGGAGATTGAATGAGACACTAGTATATTTGAGACCTTTTTCCGATGGTAGACCATCAGATTTCTGACAATATACCGTTGATCAAGAGATGCCATCCGTTGTCACAGTTTTGCAGTAAAAAAAAATGATAGCTACAATTGTCATTGTAATTACGATGACTATGGTCATCACAAAAAGGGGGTGCCAACATGGTGAACATACTATCGAGCCTATTTGTGGCCGTCATAATTTCAACAGCTAACTGTCGCAAAAAAATTACAAATGACAGCTACCCATCAGAATCTTCCGATAGGTAGCCATCATTTGTAGTTTGTTTACCGAAAGAGATGTTGTACATGCGACGGATACCCATAGAAAGTTTACAATGGATAGCCAATGTTTGTATTTTTTTGCCGACAACAATACTATACATGTGACGGTTACCCATCATAATCTTTCGATGGATAGCTATTGTTTGTAGACTATTTACCAATGGAGATGTTGTACATGCGACAACTACCCATTGGAAGTTTCCAACAAATATCTGTCGTTTGTAATTTTTTTTCCGACAATGATGTTGTACATGCAATAGTTAGCCATCATAATCTTTTGATGGATAACCGTACTTTGTATTTTTTTGGTGAAGATAATTTTATACATGTGATGGCTAGCTGTCAGAAGTGTCTGATAGATATCCGTCACTTTTAGGTTTTTGTTGACAATGGTGCTATATATACGATGGTTGGCTAATGGATGTTTTCAAAAGATAGCCATCACTATTTTTTTAGTCATTTTAGTTGCGACAATAATCACTATTTTTAAAAATATATATATATATATATATATATATATATATATATATATATATATATTTTGATCGAGTTGGTAATGATTCAGAATAATGTTCTTGCAGATCTGGTTCAAGCTAGTTGCATTAATTTTAGATCTCGATCAACTTGCAAGGTGGTTTGGTGAGTCGAGGTCTTTTATTCCTACTCGTGATTTGGTTATGTCATTCGAAGATGACTTTGCAGTAGATTTGGTAGTGGCTCATGGATTATTGAGTTGATTCTAGAGACTTCGATTTGGAATGGATCTGATCGAATTGAGATTTGTGGCAATGACTGCTCCAGCACAAGAAGCTAATGTAGTGATTAGAGATGCATTCTTCCTGATGTGTTCATGGGATATATGTAGACTTGATTGCATTTGGATCTGATTCAAGTGACTTCTTGACTTATTTGGTCTAAATTGGATGTGTTGTGTTCCTATGGAGTGTAGCAGTGACTTGACTTGGAGTTTGAGTAAACTGTGCATTGATCAGCTTGAAGACATAATTGAGCTACTCATTGCGTTATTGTTGAGATTGGGTTATGACGGATCACTGGGATTTTCTACCATTTTGCCATAGTTTTGAATGAGTTAGATGTGATGTTGAGAGAGTGACTTGTAGAACTTGCACATTGGAGATTCGTAGATCACTATGGCATTCGTGATGACCTGGGAGAAGTCTTCTTCTTGGTGAGCCAAGATGAGAGACCTAGATTACAGAAAGTGTGTCATTTGATGTGACTTATGAGACATTGGATGCCTCTTCATAGCGGGTTTGCAATGTGGTCTGTTGTGTTTCTTTGCGACTTAGTTCTTGGCAGAGATCTGTTGATTTGGTAGCCATTGAGATGGATCATGATGCAGGAGCATCTCAGGTCCTTCGCAATCCTATGTCACCAAAAAGATATTTTAGTTTGTATGTGTTGCTCAGTTCCTTGTTTGACTGAGTTTTCTCAATATTTGGTTAGTTTCCTTTGGTTATCAAGTTTGGTCAGTTATCTCCTAGGTAGTCAGTTGTTTCATTGGTGCTCGACAATGCTTGTCTATTCCTCAGTCATCCTTGCTCGCTGAGTAGTTTACTTGAGTTTCTGTTGAGGCTGACTTGTGCATTGATTATGGGTCATAGATTTAATGTTGGTATCCATCATTGGGAAGCGTGTGGTCCTAGATCTGACCATTACTTCCATTGATTATGGATTTGAAGGTGGACTCATTTTGGTAGCCTCTTGTATAAGTTTAGATGTTTGGTTAGAGTTTAGGGAGTGAGTTTTAGATAGAAGATAGAAGATAGTAGAACCAAGATTGTTGGAAGATCCTCGCATGTTTGAGAAATTTTGTAATTTATTGTAATATCTAGCCATAACCAGGAAGGCCTTACAGTCTGACATGTATGAATCAATTTGAATGAGATAATATATGAATGGTCCTACTTTCTCTCTCAAACTATGTTGTTTTTGCTTCATGAGTTGTTGAGAAAGGTGGATCAGGTAGGGTGTGCCTGTTAGAAATAGGGAATACTGAGGGGGGGGGGTGAATCAGTATTTTAAAAAATTTACTTTTTCCCAATTATGGATATAATAGATTATCTTAATGCATGCATAACATAGAAAGCTAAACAATGTGCATAGCAATAAAAAAAAAGAACTCATAACACATTATTTGGTCTCAAGGAAACCCTGGCCAAGGGAAAACCCTAGTGGGGATGGTACCCACAAAGATCCACCAATCAAAAGTATCTTGTTAAGGATGTTGACCTTGTTAGGATTCTATTACATGCATATAGTGTCTCAGTCCTGATTAAGGGACTATAGGCTTTGTTAGAAGCCTCAACCCTATTAGGTGTTAGTAGTACAAAATGTGATTACCAGATGAGCCCACTGCCCAAACAAGTAATATACAAAATTGACTAATTACAAAGAGTAGGTCAATGTACATAACCTTATAGTACTTGCATCAATATCTCTTCATTTCTCTTTCACTATCACTATTACATACATTCCTTTTTCTTCTCTTTTTACAATTACATCTTTACATATCTTTATACAATTTATTAATTTTAATAACTTTTAGTCGGCTATCAAACTAAAAAATATCTTTATCCAAGGGTTAACATCTAGGATGTTGTCCCTTTATACTGTGAAGTCATTATTTTGATAAACAAAATAATTCCTTAACTCTTTATCAATTCTATCTTCATATTCTGTCCTATCGGCTCAACATTGTCTTTAGTAAAACTGTCATAACTTCTTCCGTACATGTCATACTAACTTGCATTTTGAGGTGAGTCTTCAATAGTCATCATATAGTCTATGTTCAAGTGTGCAAGCACTAAACTTACTCCAATCAACATCACCAATCAAAACTATCTTCTGGTTCACTGGCAAAAACATATTGTCTCATACTTAGACAATTTTACATTGCATTCTGGCATACTAGCTCTCTGACCTGTACAATCTTCATGTGGATCATATGTTTCCATAATGACAACATCTATGTAACCAACTCAGCCAAATTGCCAACAATCTCCCCCTTTGTCATTGGTGGTAACATATGAGAAAATTGGCTAAGTTTTAGACTCAAAAATTTCAAAATTGTGGCCATAATACAAAATATATATATACTGTCCTTATGACTTCATGAATCCTCTCTATATACTATACTCCCCCTAAGATTATGTATCCTTATCAATTTTTTGCTATATATCTCTCCCCCTTTGACAACAATGACAAAAAAAAAGGTAAGGAGGGTTACAAAACTATGTTCACAAAAAGTTATACCTTGATTCAATATTGCAAAGCTGGTAGGCTTGCAACACAATTTGTAAAATTGATCTTCATAGCCTCTAACTCTTTCTCCCATGATTTCTTAATTGAATCTATCACACTGAGTAGTGCGCACAATCGATAAGATGCAATCTCACATGCTTGGAGATTCTCATAACTAAGCTTCTGAAAAGATGTCTTGGCTGAAAGACATTCTTCCAGTTGCCCTTCAACAATGCTCAAGTTTATAGAAATGTGCTCTCTCAAAAGAGTGAATCTCTTTAGCTTCCTGTCCTTGTCATCTTGCAAAATTCTCATTTCATCATAAATCTTGCAGATTTTCTTCTCAATATCAAATACCTTCACATTGGGGCTTGAAAGAAGGTTTGTCTCATTCTGAATTTCTGCTTCCTTCATCTTCATCTTCTGAACTTCTTTTGTTACCAAGTTCTCTAATTTTGTACATTGAATGTACAAAGATTTTCCTCTTTCTAAATTCTTTCTCAAGTCCTTTATGCAGATATCAAGGTTATTGATATCATTTCTAATATTTAGACTAATGTCCAAAAGTGTTTTGGCCTGATAAGCTGCTTGAGCTTTCATCTTTGCTGTATCAGATAAATTTGTAAACTCATCATCAAAAGTATTCATTACTTTCTTTTCTCTTTCCATAGGGTCATCTTCTGTAGTTTGTGTAGATATAATGCCTTGTAATTTCTCAGTAAGCTCCTTCAGTCATCCTTCAAGAATCTTTACTTTCTTGTTCTTTTCAATGATCTTGTTCAAGGATGTGATCAATTCCATCTGATCATCATCATCTACTTCCTTTCCCAAATTATCAATCATAGAACTGATTTGAGTTTTCTTGCCAGTCTCAGGTGTAAGACTGATTTCTTCTAGAGTGGGAATAGGTACTTGTTTCTCTGTCACTTTAGGTTCTACAATTTTGGTTTTTGTTTTCTCTTCTTCTTTGGTACTATCCTGCTCTTCAAAACTTAAATTGTCAACAATGTTTTCAAGAATCTTGAATAAGTTATCATCACTATCCAAGGTGATTTTTGTTCCTTCAACATTCATTACTTCATCCTCAATATTTATGGCTGGTGGAGAGGGAAAGTCCTCTAGTTCTGCTTCTTCTACTTGATCTTTAGATTCTGCTGTAACTGATGGTTCTCTAGCATTCTCTGACATAACCTTAATGATTGCTTGCTCTATTTCTATATTAATTTATTCACATCTACTTCCCATAATCTAAATAGTTCTCTTCTTGGTTCTCAAATGGGTGCTTAGATCCTTCATGATCTGTTTGAAGTGTTCTTCATCTTTCACAACACAAATTTTTCTTACAAGATTTTCTCTAATAGTTATATCTTCCTCTGATGCTCTCTTCTTCCTATTTAAAAGTTTCTTGTACAAGTCATCGGGTATCTTACCCTAAATTCTATCAAATTTATGATTAGATAGAATCATATATTTCACCACTGCATTTTCCAAATTCAGTCTTCCTGCATAATCATAGAGATCATAATATTTGTTCATCTTTGTAAAGTCTCCATCATGAATAATCTTTGCATTAACCTTTTCAACTCTAGGTTTCCAAGTTTTCTTCTTAACAGGAGTGCTTTCATCATCTTTGATTTCTGCAACTTTCCTTTGAACTGGTGGCACCAATGTCTTCTACCTCTTACTAGGTCCAGTAGAAATCTCTTTTACTCTTTTGCTAGGTGTGGAGGAGGTTGATCTAGTGGATTTTCTTGTTTCTTGATCCTTCTCTATTTCTTCCACTTTCACCTTAACTGGTGTTTCTCCTTGTTGTAATACAATTGATGATAAAGGTGGCATAGACAAAACTTCTTTTTGTCCAATATCTCTAATTGTTGTTGTTGTTTGCTTGGCTACCAAGAACTTGATGCAAGAGCATCTTGGGTGTAAGAGAAATCTTCCATCACCCAAAAAATATTTATGTTTTTGTATTCAATAAGGGCTATCTTGTGTAGAGCTACTATTTACAGAAACTTGCTATTTATAGTAAGTTGGTCATAAATCTTGGAATGTTCTAGTTTTACATGTGGAGGTTCATCTCAGTCATATCACCTTGCCAGTAAAGTTTCATGGCTAGATCAAGTCTAGTTTTGAAGATATTGAAGATTTTTGGTATTGGTAGTAGGGTACAAAAACTTTGAACTCGATTTTGAAGACTTTAGAGGCTCTGGATGAGGTCAAAAATTTGGGTGATAGGTGCTTGCATGAGATTAGCCTGTAGAGCGCTTTGTGGCCTTTCCGAAATGGGGTTATAATAGTCAATCGGGTCAACTCGTGATGACTTATGGTCTCCAGAAGCTGGGTCGCCTGACATGGGGGAAAATAAATTTCCTTCAACATTTTTGTTTGTGTTTCAAAAGTTATTTTGAGCCGACTCTGATGTAATAAATTGAAAAATAAAATAATTCTAAGTTTGGTCGGCCCTAAGGGCTAAGTTTCTGGAACCTTCTCGAGCGGTGGAAAATGCCTATATAACGAAGGCCCGTAGTGTTGCTTGGGTGGTTTTGGGTAGTAGATCTAGGTATTGATTTGAGGCTTTGTCCTATAGAATATTGTAAGGGAATGCTCATGTGGCTTTGCATATTGTAATTCTGAAAGTTTGTAATTCCTTATTTGTGGAGATAATAAGAAGCCAATTTTTTGTTCTTGTATATTGTTGTCGGTTCTCTATTTTTGTTATGTTTTTGTGGTATTAAGGGGAGCACCCTTCATCAAGTGGTATTAGAAAAGGAGTTCCTAAGTGTGTAAATAGATCACCGATTGTGAGGCAGTTTGCACCAGGATCATGGGTTAGGGTTTTTGTGTAAACAGATCACCGACTGTGAGGCAGTTTGCACCAGGACCATGGTTAGGGTTTCAGCATGCATCACAAAAATGCCTCCATGATGGGAACATGGTGGAAGAGCTAGTGTTGTAACACCTGAGGTTAAAGCACTCCAGAGATAAGCGCAAGCATTGCAAGAAGAGATTCGTAGAGGAATGAATCTTAATGTCAGAGATGAAAGTGAGGATGAAGCTCAAGAAGGAAATGATGATCAAGAAGAAGAAGAAGAAGAAGAAGGTGAAATTTGGAATTGAGAAGAAGAAAGGCTTTTCTGGGCCATTTCCAAGATCAGAAAAAGACCTAAGATTGAGGTTCCAACATTTTATGGAAATCTTAACCCAAAAGAATTGATTGACTGGATCAATGAATGTGAAGAATATTTTGAGTATGAAGATATTGAGGATCCTTATAGGGTCAAATTCATGAAGGCTAGACTGAAAGGTCATGCGAAGATCTGGTGGCAAGAGATTCAATTGGAGTGAAATAGAAGAGGGAAAGATAAAATCACAAGATGGGATCGAATGGTGGATAAATTGAAGTGACTATTCATCCCTGTTGATTATGAGCTTGACCTACTGAAGAAAATGCAAAGTTGAAGAAAGCGAGATGATCTGTTCAGGAGTATACAGAGGAGTTCTATTGAATCCTCATCAGAACAGGCCATGCAGAAGCTGATAAGGAGAAAGTTGCTCATTATCTTAATGGGTTGAGGCCAAGCATTCAGGAGGAGTTGAATTTGGTTCAAATGAACAGTATTGAAGAGGCATACCAGTTTTCCCTAAAAGTGGAGGAAAAGCTGAACAAGAAGTTGGAGAGTAAACAAAATGGAAGAGGTCATGGTGGATGATCTGGTGGATGGTCATATGGAGGCTGAAATGAAGATCCAAAAAAGGAGGAGGCCAGTAGTAGTCAAAATCAAAGAGGAAACAATTCCAATCATTTCCAAGATCAGAATAATAAAGATCAAAGAGGAAGAGGAAGAGGACAAGGTTTAGGAAGAAGAGGCTTCCATGGAACATGTTTTCATTGTGGAGAAGAAGGTCATAGGGTATTTGAATGTCCTTAATGCCAAGGAAGGATAGATAGGAGGAATGAAGGCCACGCCAAAGTTGCACATGTAGATGAAGATGCCAGATCATCAAATTTAGAAGATGCTGAAAGAGGAGAAACATTGATTAACAGAAGAGTCTTGCTGAGTGGTGAGAATGAACCTAAACAAAGGAGGAGCTTGTTTCACACTAGATGCAAGTGTGAGGGTAAATGCTATGATGTGATTATTGATAGTGGAAGCACTGACAATTTGGTGTCAGAAGAGAGGGTGACAAAGTTGAAGCTCAGGAGATAGAAACACCCACATCCATATCAGATTGCTTGGGTGCAGGATGACCACAAGGTCATGGTCAGTGAATAGTGCCTAGTAAATTTCAAGATCTGCGGGTACAAGGATGAGGTACTATGTGATATCATATCTATGGATGCATGTCATATGTTGTTGGGTAGACTGTGGTAGTTTGACAGATATGTTGTACATGATGGTCATGCAAATATCTATTCCTTGAAAAAGGATGGAGTGTGACATAAGCTAAATCCATTGAAGGAGAATGAAGAAAAGGTATGTGGTAATGCAAGAATAAAATTTGTTGATGGAAGAAAATTCCTAGATGGTATGAGGCATGAGCATGTGTGTTTTGCTTTAATTCCAAAAGATGGTAAAGAGGAAGTAGATGATGTACCTGTAGAGGTTGCAGATTTGTTGAATGAGTTTTAGGATATTGTATCTGATAATGTACTTGATGGATTACCACTGGTAAGGAAGATCAGTCATCAGATGGATTTGATTCCAGGAGCTAGTTTTCCAAACAAGGCAGCACATAGAATGACACCAGCAGAAAGTGAAGAGTTGAACAGACAAGTACATGAGTTATTGCAGAAGGGGTTGATTCGAGAGAGTCTGAGTCCCTATGTCATACCAGTGGTATTAGTGCCAAAGAAGAATGGAGAATGGAGGATGTGTATAGATTCTAGAGCAATAAACAAGATCACAATCAAGTATAGGTTTCCATTGCCATGAATGGATGATATTATGGATTGTTTGAGTGGAGCTGTGTATTTTTCAAAGATAGATCTCAAGAGTGGATATCACCATATTCAGATTAGAGAAGGAGATGAATGGAAGACTACCTTCAAAATAAAGGAAGGACTGTATGAGTGGTTAGTCATGCCTTTTGGGCTAACCAATGCACCGAGCACTTTCATGCAGCTCATGAATGAGGTTCTGAAAGAATTTTTGGGTAAGTTTGTCATTGTTTACCTAGATGATATTTTGATCTTTAGCAAGACATTGGAGGAACATATGATGCATATTTGTATAGTGTTTGAGAAGCTGAGAGATGAAAAATTGTTGATTACTTTGAAGAAGTGCAGTTTTGTGAAGAAAGAGTTAGTGTATTTGGGATTTTTAGTTTCAACAGAAGGTTTAAAAATGGACCCAGAGAAGGTACATGCTATCTTTGAATGGCCTACTCCAAGGAGTGCTACTGAGGTAAGATCTTTTCATGGTCTAGCTAGTTTTTACAGAAAGTTTATCAGAAATTTTAGTAGCATTTTTGGTCCCTTGACTGAAACAATGAGAAGGGATAGAAAAGTGTTTAAGTGGACTAATGGGGCAGAAAAGAGTTTTCAATTGTTGAAACAAAAAGTTATAGAACAACTTGTTTTAGCACTTCCAAATTTTAATAAGGTGTTTCAAGTAGACTGTCATGCTAGCAGTACTGCAATAGGAGTTGTTATGAGCCAAGAAGGAAAACCTATTGCTTATTTAAGTGAGAAGTTAAATGATGCCAAGAGAAAATATTCTATTTATGATTACGAATTTTATGCTATAGTTCAGGCATTGAAAAAGTGGAGACACTATCCGCTTCCTAAGGAGTTTGTTTTGTATACTGATCATCAAGCTTTGCAATATTTAAATAGTCAAGGAAAGTTGAATCAAAGGCATTTGAAATGTTTTGAGTTTTTGTAGAGTTATACATTTGTTTTGAAACACAGAAGTGGAAAGTCTAATAGGGTTGTAGATGCACTTAGCAGAAGGCAACTGTTGCTGACAGAGATGCAAAGTGAGGTGGATGGGTTTAAAGAACTCAAGAATTTGTATCCAGAGGATCCTGATTTTGGTGAAGCTTGGAAAGCTTGTAAAGAACTTGTTACTCTAGACAGGATGAAATGGCTGGATTTTATCATCCAGGATGATATGCTATTCAGAGGGAGTCACTTGTGCATTCCACGAAGCTCTATGAGGGAGAATCTCATCAAGGAGAAGCATAGAGGAGGATTGCTTGGACATTTTGGTTGAGATAAAACCCTTGCTTTGGTTAGTAAAAATTATTATTGGCCATAGTTGCAGCAAGATGTCAAGAAGTTTGTACAGAATTGCAGAGTATGTCAGATGGTGAAAGAAGTGAAGAAGAATACAGGGTTGTATCATCCATTACCTATACAAGAGAAGCCTTGGGAGGATATCAGTATGGACTTTGTTCTTGGTTTACCAAGGACACAGTGGGGACATGATTCAATTTTTGTAGTAGTTGACAAATTTTCAAAGATGGCACATTTTGTTCCCTACAAGAAGACTAATGATGTTGTTCATGTAGCAGAATTATTTTTTAAAGAAGTGGTGAGACTACATGGTTTGCCAAAGAGTATAGTTTCAGATAGGGATAGTAAGTTTGTTGGATATTTCTGGCATACATTATGGAAGAAGTTGAAGATAGATTTGAAATTCAGTTCATCACATCATCCACAGATTGATGGATAGATAGAGGTGGTGAATAGGAGTTTGGGAAATTTGTTGAGATGTTTGGTTGGGGATAAACCAACAAGATGGGATTTGATTTTACCAAAGGCAGAATTTGCATACAATAATTCTATGAATAGGAGCATTGGTAAATCACCATTCTAGATTGTATATGGAACTAGTCTCAGAAATGCATCTGAATTGAGAAAGATAGATAAAGGAGAAATAAGTAATGCTGAAGCTGAGGATTTTGTAGAACATTTGAAGAACATCCATGAGGAGGTGAGGAAGCACATTACCAAGATCAATGCACAGTATAAGGCTAAGGTAGATGAGAAAAGGAGGTATAAGCAATTTTAGGTTGGAGATGAAGTCATGGTTCATTTGCGGAAGGAAATATTTCCAGTTGGTACATATAACAAGTTGAAAATGAAGAAGTTTGGGCCATGCAAGATACTGAAGAAGCATGATTCAGGAAATGCATATAAGGTAGAATTACCTACTGAGCTAAATATTTCACCAGTGTTTAACATTTCAGATTTGACAGAGTATCATGAAGGAGGTGTTGAAGATGAGGTTACAACAGCACAGTAGAGTATTCCAGCAACCAGTTCAGATATCAAGGAGATTGAAGACATACTGGATAGTCATGTTGGTAGAATCACAAGGAATATGACATATGAAGAATATCTAGTCAAGTGAAAAGGATGACCTGTTGAAGATTCATCATGGCTAACAAAGGAGGAGGTTAACCATCTTGGTTTTCCTCTGCACACCTGAGACATGACGGGGTCACTTCTCAAATTACCCCAGGTGTCTGATGGAGGAGCATCCTGGGTGTAAGAGCAATCTTGCATCACCCAAAAATATTTATGTTTTTTTATTCAATAAGGGCTATCTTGTGCAGAGCTACTATTTATGGAAACTTGCTATTTTTAGTAAGTTGGTCATAAATCTCAGAATGTTCTAATTTTACTTGTGGAGGTTCATCTCAGTCATATCAGCCTACCAGTAAAGTTTCATGGCTAGATCAGGTCTAGTTTTGAAGATATTGAAGATTTTAGGTATTGGCAGTAGGGTACAGAAACTTTGAACTCAGTTTTGAAGGCTTTAGAGGCTTTGAATGAGTTCAAAAATTTGGGTGATAGGTGCTTGCATAAGTTAAGCCTGTGATGATTAGTGATGACTTATGGTCTCCGAAAGTTGGGTCACCTGAAATGGCAGAAAATAATTTTCCTTCAACATTTTTGTTTGGGTTTCAGAAGCTATTTTGAGCCAACTCTGATGTAATAAATTAAAAAATAAAATAACTCTAAGTTTGGTTGGCCCTAAGGGCTAAATTTCTAGAACCTTCTTGGGCGGTGGAAAATGCCTATATAAAGAAGGCCCGTAGTGTTGCTTGGGCGGTTCTGGGTAGTAAATCTGGGTATTGATTTGAGGCTTTGTCCTACAGAATATTGTAAGGGAATGCCCATGTGGCTTTGCATATTATAATTCTAAAAGTTTGTAATTCCACATTTGTGGAGACAATAAGAAGCCAATTTTTTGTTCTTGTATATTGTTGTCATTTCTCTGTTTCTATTATGTGTTTGTGGTATTAAGGGGAGCACCCTTCATTAGAACTCATGTTCAGTCATCCTTGTATCTTATAGAATTTTCTTGATTGTACTCTCAACTCTTTTCTTTGACTATTTCTCTTCAAGGATGGTCTTTGTAGAGTTGAAGTTCTCCTCAAAGGTTCCAAACCTATTACTGTGAATATCCATTTTGCACTTAAGTACTCTACTCACATATTCTTCTATTTCAATCTCAGATATTTCATAGCCAAGAGGGTCTATGAACTCTATTCTAGGTTCTATTGCTTCAATGTAAGTAAAGTCAGTATCAACCATGAAACATATCTCATTTTTATACTTCTCCACAAGAGACTGTGGGATCCTTGATCTGCTTGCCATCAAATTCTAAAATGTTTTAATTACCAACACTGCACTTTCATTCACTTTATCAATAACATGCCTCCTATACATTTGGTTAATCCTTTCCATTGTAGTTTGGCCATCGTTCCATTCATTTCCAATGGTGTAAGGAAATCTTCTCAATAAATGGAAAAACATATAAGTGATTAAGGATGGGAATCTAAACTGTGAATACTTAGTCTTCTTTATCTTTTCCAAATTTTCAAACAACTAAATTCTCAAAATCTCACACATGTCAACTTGTACTTTATCAACACACATTAAATAAGTTGTATGTATCATTCTAGCTACCATGTCATCCTCTCTCGAGTTAGCACAAAACCTAGTTGTTAGGATCTTACACAAGTATCTGACATCATCTTGTTGTATCTTGCTAATCACTATTTCTCTGCCATTGTAGGATGAATTTGTGTTGTCTATGACTATTTTCCTCATGTTTTTCTCATTCAAAAGAATGGCGCTAGTTTTAGATAGTCCAGTTACCTCATGAATTAAGTTAGCTATAATGTCTATCACTCTGTCATCTAACCAAAACTTTCCATCATGAATTCTGCTTAGGATTATCTTGGTACATTCTTCATTATCAAATTCATATTACAAAGCATACTTAACGATCTCATTATCTTTCAAATGCTCAAACCCTACTTTCAATGACATGTCCTGATTATAGATCTTTTGATATTCCTCTGTGAAATCACTGTCATTGATAGTCTCTAGTTTACATCCTAGATAACTTCTAACATTCTCTAGATGTAAACTCCATCTGGTACAGATGATAAAGCTAACCTAGGATCATCTTCCAAGGGTTCTACTAGTTCCCTTTTCACCTTAGGTCTATTCTTATCTCTTACATTGTAAATCAAAGAAATTTCCATGATTTCCTCTAATTCCTTAACTGATTTAAAGATCTACCAAGTAAAATACCTCGATTCCATGATTTAGGGCTTGCGTAGATTTGGCACAAAAATTCTTCACCAAATTCTTCCAAAATGCTTCCAATAACTACTCTTCAGTCTCCTTAACACTTGTGTTAGCTTTGATGATCAAATGATACCATCCATGACCTTTTATTATTTCAATCTCACTAAGATCTAACATCGCATTCAATTCTTTTGCCGCTTCTTTCCAAAAAGCTGATTCTGTTAACCTGCAAAACTTAAAACTTCTTGCGATCTTGCAAAACATAATATTTTTCTTTGCACTCTTAACCATAGCATTAGAACATCATATAATACCTTGCATTAAATTGGCAAGACTCAATTCATCATATATCAATTTCTACACTAATCTAAGTTCCTATTCTATTGTAATTTTCATGAATTAAGTACTTTGAGATTGGTCAGGTAAAGATTCATTCTTACCATTTAATACTTCACCTTTCTGACTGCCTTTAGTGCTGAATATGTCTCCTTGATCTATGCTTTTAATAAACTTCACTTCATCTGAGTTACTACAGCATCCTTTCTAACTGTTGCTTGCATCTTCATTTCTTCTTGCATGACTTCTAGAGTTAGAATTGGTATGAAAAACTCTATTGTTCATTCTGTAAAACCTTTTTGTATGTCCAATCTTGTTACATATCTGACAAACTATTCCATTGTTTCCATATATTGGTCCAAGCTGATTGATCTGTGATCTGCAATTTCTAGCAATGTGTCCAACTTTGTTGCATCTATAACATACTACTCCATTTCTTCTGTTCATATCTTCAGTAGGTTTCTTATATGCATGGTTAGTATTTCTAAACATTCTACTATTATTGTTATTCTCAACAAATTTAGGTTTTTTGCATTCAATAGCTCTATGTCCAAAACCATGACAATTATAACAATAACGATTAAGAGGTTTAAATTGCTTACCTGTGCAATCTCTCTTCATATGACCAACAATATTACAAGCAAAACATCTACCTTTGAATTCTCTTTTCATACCTTTAGATGATTTCTCTTGCTTAGGTGGTTCTTCAGATTTGTTAATCTTATCACACTTCTTTGCATCTATGATTTCAAACATTTTCAGATCTGGTTCCTTGCTTTCTTCATTTTCTTTAAAGGTGCTAAATCCAAGAGCAGTTTTATCATAGAATGGTTTTTAATAAGATATTTGTTCATCAATCTTCTCATTAGTTGAATATAGTCTTTCAAGCTACTACTTAGATTGAGTTAGCTCTCCTTTCACAATTTTATTGTATTTCTCAAGTTTAGCATACTGCAAATTGACTTTCTCAAGTTCAGATGTTACTTTACCAAGTTTAGATTTTAGCCCTTCATTTTCAAGCTTAAGATTTTCATTCTCAGATTTTAGATTTGATTCATTTTTGCCATTTCCATCTTTCAGACTTAACTTTAGATTTTCTATGTTCAGTTCATGTTTAAGGATCTCATTTTCTTTGTCTAAGTTGTCATCACAATCTTCAATATGAATTTTAGATTCCTTTTTAGATTTCAGATCTTCCAACTTGTTTTTTAGTTTCTCAATGAGGTTCTTTGCATCATCATATTTTCCTTTTAGAGTATCTCTTTCCTTAGTAAGCATATCAATATGTTCAAGAGCTTCTTCAAGATTCTTTTGTAGCTAATCCATATCCATAGAGATCTTACTCAAGTTGCTAGGCTTTCCTTGAATGTTTCTTTTTCGATTAACTAAGCTCTGATACCAATTGTTAGAAATAGGGAATACTGAGAGGGAGGGGTGAATCAATATTCTACAAACTTTTACTTTTGCCCAATTATGGATATAACGGATTACCTTAACTCATGCATAACATAGAAAGCTAAACAACATGCATAGCAATAAAATAAAAGAACTCATAACACATTATTTGTTCTTGAGGAAACCCTAGCTGAGGGAAAACCCCAGCGGGGATGGTACCCACAAAGATCCACTAACAAAAAGTATCTTGTTAAGGATATTGACCCTGTTAGGAGTCTATTACATGCATATAGTGTCTCAGTCCTAATTAAGGGACTATAGGCTTTGTTAGAAGCCTCAACCCTATTAGGAGTTGGTAGTACAAAATATGATTACCAGATGAGCTCACTTCCCAAACAAGTAATATAAAAAATTCACTAATTACAAAGAGTAGGTCAAGGTACATAACCTTATACTACTTGCATCGATATCTCTTTGTTGCTCTTTCACTATCACTATTACAGACATTCCTTTTTCTTCTCTTTTTAGAATTACATCTTTACATATCTTTATACAAGTTATTAATTTTAATAACTTTTAGTCAGCTATTAAATTAAAAAATATCTTCATCCAAGGCTTAACATCTAGCATGTTGTCCCTTTATATTTTTAAGTCATTATTTTGATAAACAAAATAATTCCTTAACTCTTTATCAATTATGTCTTCATATTTTGTCCTGTCAGCTCAACATTATCTTTAGTAAAATTGTCATAACTTCTTCTGTACATGCTATACTAACTTGCGATCTATGGTGAGTCTTCAATAGTCATCATATAGTATATTTTCAAGTGCACAAGCATTAAACTTACTACAATCAACATCGCTAATCAAAACTATCTTCTAGTTGACTGGCAAAAACATACTATCTCATACTTAGACAATTTTACATTGCGCTCTGGCATACTAGCTCTCTGACCTGTGCAATCTTCATGTGGATCATATGTTGCCATAATGAAAAAATCTATATAACCAACTCAGCCAAATTTCCAAGAGTGCCATTTTTTTGGCCCCTCCTAACTACCTCTCTGCATCAGGTGGTATTAGAGTGAGGTTAGGTCTATAGATCTAGGTTTGTAGGTTCCTTCTTGTGAAGCCCTAGTTGAATTATTGTGGGGTGCCAGATTGTGATCTGACCTACAATTGTAGAAGGTTTTCAAGATGGTTCCTGGGAGGTGAGAAGTAGATCCAAGATTGGAGGTCATGTTGAGACAACTTTCTACTAGATTAGAAGCTTTTGAAACAGCCCAGAGAAGAGGCAGAAATCTTGAAGATGTTAGTGATGATGAAATTGAAGTGGAACAAGGTGAAGCAGAACCTACACCTATGATGGATTAGGGTGAGGAAAGATTCTTGAAGGCTTTGACAAGTTTGAAGTCAATACCACATTTCAATCCTCCTGAATATAGTGGGAAATTGGATTCTGATGAATTGATAGACTAGATCACTGAAATGGAAAATAATTTTGAGTATGAAAATGTATCTGAGGAAAAGAAGGTGAAAATTGTAGGCACAAAGTTGAAAGGTCATGCATCCTTATGGTGGGAACATCTACAATTGGATTGGAGAAAGAAAGGCTAAGAAAAAAATCAAGGTATGGAATAAGATGATAAATAAATTGAAAGGAAAGTTCTTACCTTGTGATTATCAGATTAACCTAGTTAAGCAAATGCAAAGTCTAAGGTAGAAAGATAGCTTAGTAAAAGAGTATACTAAGGAATTCTATAGATTAGATATCAGATCTGGACATGATGAAGATGATTTTAAAAGAATTTCTAGATACCTGAATGGTTTGAGAGTTTCCATCTCTGAGGAAATCAGTTTGGTCAAATTGGAAAACATTGAAGAGGCTTATCAATTTGCATTGAAAGCTGAGGAGAAATTAAACAAGAGACATGAGAAGATGCAAAGAGGTTGAGGTTGTAGATTCCCTAGAGGAAGAGGTATATCTTATGGTGAAAGTGATAGATCTAAACTTGAAAAGACAAATCTGGATAAAGGCAAGACCGACTAGAAAGGTGAAAGTTCATCTAGAGGTAGAGGCAGTAATTACCGAGGTGGTTATAGTAGAGGTAATTTCTAAGGAACTTCTTACAATTGTGGAGAAGAGGGACATAGATATTTTGAATGTACACATGCTAGTAAGAAGGCTGGTAGCAGTAGAAATGCTTTGGTGCAAGAGGAGTCACCAAATGAACCTGAGAAGGAAAATAACTTGATGGTAAGAAGAGCACTATGGAATGAAAGTAAAAAGGAAGATCTGGTAAGGAAAAGTTTGTTCAAGACTAGATGTAGAGTTTTTGACAAAGTTTGGAAGGTAATCATTGATAGTGGTAGCTCAAAGAATCTGGCATTTGAAGACATGGTCACAAAGTTGCAGTTGGAAAGGTTGAAACATCTAAAGCCCTATCAGATTTCATGGATCAAAGATGAGCATACACTCTTGGTAAGTGAACAATGTTATGTGAATTTGAAGATTGGAAAGTACTATGATAAGGTGTTGTATGATATCATGCCTATGGATTGTTGTCATATTTTGTTGGGTCGACCTTGGCAATATGATGGAAAGAAACAAATCTTGTTACCTTTGATGGAAGAACCTGTTAGTAATGTTTGCACATCTGTGAAAGTTTGCTTGATGGAAGGAAGAAAATTTGTTAAGGATTTGAAGAAGAATGATGTATGTTTTTCTATGATTCATAACAAACCAAGTAAGAAAATAGGGGATAGTGTTCCTGAGGAGATTGATAAGTTACTTATCGAGTATAGTGATATCATTTCTAATAATGTACCTCATGGTTTTCCACCAAAGAGAAGTATTAATCATTGCATGGATCTAATCCTTAGAGCTAGTTTACCGAATTAGGCACCTCATCGGTTGACACCTATTGAAAATCAGGAATTGAACCGATAGATTCAAGAGTTGTTGGAGAAAGGTTTGATCAAAGAAAGTTTGAGTCCTTGTGTAGTACTTATGGTATTGGCACCTAAGAAGAATGGAGAATGGTGAATGTGTACTGATTCCAGAGAAATCAATAAGATAACAGTGAAGTATAGGTTTCCTATATCGAGAATGGATGACATAATGGATAGTTTGACTAGAGTAAAGAATTTTACAAAGATTGAATTGAAAAGTGGGTATCATCAGATCAGAATTAGAGAAGGTGATGAATGGAAGACTAATTTCAAGACAAAATAAGGTTTGTATGAGTGGTTGGTTATACCTTTTGGTTTAACTAATGCACTGAGTACTTTTATGAGGTTGATGAATAAAGTTTTGAAGAAATTATTGGGTAAGTTTATGATTGTATATCTTGATGATATTCTAATATTCAGTAAGACTAGAGAAGAAAATTTTCTACATGTTAGACAAGTTTTGCAGAGATTGAAAGAAGAAAATTTGCTGATAAATTTGAGAAATTTTTCATTCATGAAAGAAGAGATTGTGTATTTGGGATTTGTAATTTTAGTTGATGGTTTGAAGATGGATCCTGAAAAGGTTGAAGCTATTCTGAATTGGCCTACACCTATGAATGCTAGTGAGGTAAGATCATTTCATGGTTTGGCAAGTTTTTACAGAAAGTTCATAAGGAATTTCAGTTCAATTTGTAATGCTATGACTGAGACTATGAGAGGAGATAAAAGAGAATTCAAGTGGACACATGGAGCTGATAAAAGTTTTGATACTCTGAAGAAGAAGGTTGTTGAATTTCTTGTTTTGGCATTGCCTAATTTTAATAAGGTATTTCAAGTGGAATGTGATGCAAGTGGAAGTGAAATTGGAGTTGTGTTGAGTCAAGAAGGTAAACTTGTTGCTTTCTTTAGTGAAAAGTTGAATGATGCTAGAAGGAAATATTCTATGTATGATCAACAATTCTATGTTATTGTTCAAGCACTGAAGAAATGGAGACATTATTTGATACTGAGTGAATTTGTGTTGTTTACTGATCATAAGGCTTTACAATATTTGGGTAGTTAGAATAAGTTGAATCAAAGACATATGAAATGGGTTGAGTATTTGCAGAGTTATACATTTGTGATCAAACATAAAAGTGGAGTCACTAACCGAGTTGCTGATGCATTGAGTAGAAGAAGATCTTTGATGACTGAGATGAAAATTGAAGTTCTTGGTTTTGATGAGATGAGAGATTTGTATGAAACTGATCCTGATTTTTCTGAGCCATGGAGAAAGTGTAGATCACCTATTCAAGATCAACCAAGTACAAAATGGGAAGAATATTTCATTCAAGAAGGCATGTTGTTTAAAGGTATTCAGTTATGTATACCGAGAGGACAAATGAGAACTAATTTGATGAAGGAGAAACATAGCAGTGGTTTGGCTGGACATTTTGGTATTGATAAGACTCTGAATTTTCTTAAGGAGATATAATTTTGGCCACAGGTGTATAAAGATGTTTAGAAATTTATGAAAAGTTGTGGAATTTGTCAAGCTGCAAAAGGAGTAAATCAGAATATTGGATTTTATACACTAATTGTTGTACCTAAGGAGCCTTGGACTGACATTACTATGGAATTTGTTCTTGGCTTACCGAAGACAGTAAGAGGTAATGATTCTATATTTGTTGTGGTAGATAGATTTTCAAAGATGGCACATTTTATACCTTGTAGAAAGACATCAGATGCAGTACATGTAAAAGATATTTTCTTTAAGGAAATTGTCAGATTGCATGGATTATCGAGGAGTATTATCTCTAACCAAGATAGTAAATTTATTGGATACTTTTGGAAAACTCTTTGGAGAAAGTTTGGCATTGAGTTGAAATATAGTTCTACATTTCACCCACAAACCGATGGACAGACAGAGGTTGTAAACAAAATTTTGGGAAATCTTTTGAGATATTTAGTTGGAGACACACCTAGTAATTGGGATTCTGTGTTGGCACAAGCAAAGTTTTCATAAAATAATTTAGTGAATAGGAGTATTGGAAAAACACCATTTGAGATTGTGAATGACATACAGTTGAGAGGTAAGTCTGATTTGAGAGACATTGCTGATGAAAGTAAGAGAAGTGCTAAAGGAGTGAAATTTGTTGAGTACATGAAGACATTTCTTAAAGATGTGAAAATCAAGCTGGAAGAGAGTAATCAAAAATACAAAGATAGAGCTGATAGATCAAGGAGATATAAGAGTTTTGATGTTGGTGATGAAGTGATGGTTCATTTGAAGAAAGGTCAATTTCCTATTGGAACATATTGGAAGCTGAAGATGAAGAAGTTTTGACCTTGCAAGATTTTTAAGAAATTTGATAGTGGAAATGCATATGAGATTGAATTACTTGATGACATGGACATATCACCAATTTTCAACATTGCTGATTTGTATGAGTATCATGAACCTAATGAAGACATGAAATTACTGATGGAGTATCCTAAGAAGCAAAATGAAGAAGTTGAATAGATTTTGGAGCAAAGAGTTAGCAAAAGAACAAGATGTAAACAATATATGGAATATCTGGTAAAGTGGAAGAATAGACCGATTGAAGACAATTCATGGATTTCACAGTCTAAGTTGGATGTAGCTTGGATCATACCTGCTGAATGATTCAGAGAATCATTTCTAAATAACCTCAGGTGTCTGATGCAGGAGCATCTTAGGTCCTTGGCAATCCTATGTCACTGAAAACATATTTGAGTTTGTCTATGTTGTTCGGTTCCTTCTTTGACCAAGTTTTCTCGGTAGTTGGTCTATTTCCTTTGATTACTGAGTTTGGTCAGTTATCCCCTGGGCAGTTGGTTGTTTTATTGGCACTCAATGATGCTTGTCTTTTTCTCAATCATCCTTTCTTACCAAGTAGTTTATTTGAGTTTTTTTTGAGGCTGACTTGTACATTAATTATGGGTCATGGATTTAATGATGGTATCCATCATTGGGAATCATGTGGTCCTAGCTCTGATCATTCATTCCATTGATTGTGGATCTAAAGGCCAACTCAATTTGGTATCCTATTGTATAATTTTAGATGTTTGGTTAGAGTTTAGGGAGTGAGTTTTAGATAGAAGATAGAAGATAGTAGAAGAAAGATTGTTGGTAGATCCTCATGTGTTTGAGGACTTCTATAATTCATTGTAATATCTGGCCATAACCAGGAAGGCCTTACAACTCGACATGTATGAGTCAATTTGAATGAGATAATATATGAATGATCCTACTTTCTCTCTCTCACTATGTTGTTGTTACTTTCATGAGTTGTAGAGAAAGGTGGATCAGGTAGAGTGTGCCATTGTTTTGGCCCCTCCTCACTACCTCTCTGCATTAGATCGATATGACTTAACCTTGGGTCAAGACTTCTTGAGGTGAGCTAAAGTGATCATTGCTCCTTGAAGTGATTGATTTTTTAGATAGATAGCCATCACTTTTAGTTTTGCTATCGCTTATTCTATGGTTTCCATTTTAATTACGATGACTCACACTATTTTTTAAAAAGAAATATATATTTGTCATACGTGGATTGAGATCTTAAATTATTGAGCTTCTCTTTGTTTACACAATATTTTAACATTCTCTATTGAATAGGGCCAACCACGTGAAGGTAGAAGCTCATCTGGCCCCTCCTAGGATCCTCTCATGACCTGTTATGACACTTTAAGACCTCTAAGATGTATTCTTAGGGATCATAAAGGGTCATAAGGGGTCCTGGGACACAACAGCTGAGAAACATAAATGTAGGCATCATGATCACAATTGTTCAGAGACACAACATAATTGAATGCTATACTTAGATGATGCAACACAACCACTACTCCTGCAGTTCTAAGTGGACACTACAGGATCCAAAAACCAAAGATAAGGAATCTATATATGGTTTTTGGATCGCGCAGTGTCAACTTAGAACTGCAGGAGTAGTGGTTGTGTTGCATTCTTTCGGTATAACATTCAATTATGTTGTGTCTCCAAAAAATTATGACCATGATGCCTACATTTATGTTTCTCAGCAGTTGTGATACCTACATTTATGTTTTGTAGCTAGCGTGTTTATTTTCATGTTCTTTATGTGTTTGGCTTTTCTCCCTCGCATCGAAAATAAGATTTTCCCACTCTGAATTGAGAATGTGTGTGCAAAACAATCAGAATATGCACGGATAGCAGGTGGAGCTAAGAAGACCCATCATGTTTACATTTTTTTAATAGGTCAAAATTACAATGTTCTCAATGGTCTATAAGTTAAAATATGCATTTGAAGACCTCTATAAAAAATGCAAACGTGTTGTGTCTTTTAGCTCCACCTAATATCCTATGTATATGAATTGAGATTGCATATTGAACTAGGCATCTCCTTCTATATTTCCTAAAACCAAGAGATTGTCATAGTTAACATCTAAAATCATTATTGAACTTTTTTTATTATTAAAAAGTACACTAGCACTTTCACCAAAAGAAGGTGCAATGGATACACGGATGATTTGGATATAAATTCAATCATGCATCTTTGTAGTGCTCATCTTATAGGTAGCCTTTGACTAAGGTCCAATTCTAGGTAGCATTCATGCTCCTTTGTTTCCTATACACCATCTCTATCAGTAAGTTTGTTCATGGATGGCCTCCACTTTCTTCCCCACTACAACTGTAACCACTATTCATTCTCTCACAATCATTACTATCTTCTCTATTGATTATACCTCCACTGCAATGTCTCTGATGATAATTTCCAAATTCACTATTTGGTATTCTTTCATCTCCCCTCAACTCCATTACTTATGGTTACTACTGACCAAAATTTCATATCCATTCATTTTGGTCATAGGCTAAATTTAGTCAAAGATCCTCATGCTTGAAGCCCTATTGAGCACCTCCAAAAAATTTCATGGGTTTAACATCTTTCCCCTAGTCTCTGTAGTGTTTTGTTCTATCTCTAGCATCATGACCTAGGTCAAAATTCATAAATGTAGCCATTGTAGCAAAAAGCCCTAAAAAACCCTTTGGCCTATTATATTTCTTCATTACCTTTTCAGCCACTTAAGACTTTCATTTTGCATGTGAGCAATTAAACCCTTCAGTCACCAAGTCTCTTATTCCTGGTGGTCAAAACCCCCTAACACTTAGCGATCTGGTGGGTGGTTAATGTTTGGCATCGCGGTTTCAATCTTTGAGGAGGCTAAGTATCGATCAGATTTGACGATCACTGCTATTTTGTATAGCGAAGATGCAAGTGTTTTAAGATCATGGCATAGTGATGGCCATCGATCTTTCCTTTCATATAGCACTGCAGGTTGTTAGTCGGTCCACTGCCACATAGTTTGAGGTGTATGCTCCTTATTGGTTGCAAGCTTGTGATGTGGAGTTGTGTTAGAGCGGGCCCAGTGCAATATCTCTCTAAGAAGATCTGACGGTTGGCATATGATCGCATGGAATATTCTTGGCCTATGCAATTGTATGCCAATCATCGATCTTGCTTTATCTTTGGGCTCTGTCAGGTGGGTCCTTTCTTTCTAACATGCTCGCATTCTATTGGTCAGCTGAGCAATGACTAGGATCTGTTAGTGGGACCCTTGTCAGAGGATCTATAGGGATGTTAGTATATTTAAGATCTATGGTTGTCTCATGATCTCATAGAATCTTCTGACCCCATGAGATCATGCGACGACCGTTCGATCTTCCAAGTGTTCAGGCTCTGTCGTGGGTCCGTGTTGCCAAGAGGTGTTGATGCGCTTGCTACTGATTGGTCACTGAGTATTAGAGGTGGAATTTTTTAGTAGGTCCAAGTATCTTGAGTGAGGTGGCAGGGAAGTAAGATCTATGGTGGGTGCATGATCTCATGGAATCTTCTGAGCCCATGTGATCATGCAACCACCGTCCAATGAGAATCTCAGTGGGTCATCGGTCTGATGTGCTATGTGTTACTGAGGTGTTCATTTTTTTTTTGGCTTCTGACTAGTGAGGTGGCATTTGACTTTTCAGAGGGTTTGTGACTATCACAAGGATGATCTGGGCCATTGATCTGCCGAGAAAAGATAACATCAATGGCCACATTTTAAAATTGGACCCGCTAGCCATTATTTTCAAATTTAAATATCTTTCATAGGGTTCTTGTTGGTTTCTTGCTGTTGGTTGATTATGCGGCTATGGGTAGCTCAGAATTGATAGTTCCAGGACATTTGTAGTTAGGGAAATGTTTAGAAGATCTGATGGTCATCGTGTATGATTTCTCAGGGTACCAAGTTGGTGTTCTTGCACTGAAGAAACATTAAAGGGTGGCGCCACCTATGGCTTTCTATACTTTGAAATAAAAATACCAAGACCAAGATCAAATTTTGAGCATTCATGATGAGCCTGACTTGCAGAGAGATGGGGTGGACATGCATAATATCTAATTGGCCATGATACTTTCAAAGACACATTTATGATCAGACATGATAGGTTTATGGTTTCTGATTATTATATGTCAAATCTATGTAAACCTTAGTTAGGTTTTGCTCCTGCCTGCATGCAGGGGAGGTGTATATATTGTTTTTTGGAGCTTTTAGAGCTTAGAGTTCACATTTTGTAAAGAAGAAATTTTCTCTTTCTTAGAAAGTTATCCGTGGCAATTTTTCCTGCCCTCTGGTTTTCTACATTCTGTAATCTCCCATTGATTGTTTAGATATTGCAGAGGTATTTTGTGACATCTTTTTTATCCCTATGCTTACTTGTCTAAATTATCTCTTATTGAATTAAAGTATTTGAATGTTTTTCAGTGATATCTTAGGGTTCTTGATCCCTCTTTCTTTCTGCAGTCTATGTGTATGCTTGTGAATGATCTGATTTGAATGCTCTCATGGGTATACTTCCACCCCTAGCAATCTGTCTCATTCTTATACCCAATTGGAGAGGTGAATGTCTATTTGCAGGTTATAGTTTGTGTCTAAGTTCTTAGGAGTATTATTGCCTTGTGAAATTCTCTCTTTCCCTGTATAGCATCTCTCTATTGCAGACCCTTCTATGAAATATTGATGCAAACCTATTCAATGAATTGTGATCTCCTAGACTTAATATTGTGTGTTGAGTTCATTCTTTATACTGCAATTCATACCATATTTTCGGTGTATCACCTAGTAGGTAGTTTGCTTTTTAGTCATTTCCCTTTCATGCATTCCTTCTATCCCTTTTCCTTCAAAGTTTTACTTTCATGTCAAGAAGAAAATTAAGGTGATTATCCAAGAGGAACCAACCTAGAACTTGGAGATCTCATCTTAGTTAGCATAGGTCCCACAACTTGGAGATGATTCCCATGTTATATAGGTTATCAAGACTAAGAGAGCTTGAAACAAAGGTGCAAACTTAGTGTATAACATTTCTGGCATGCCCAGTGGGACCAGAGAAGATTTATGTTTAAATGTGTTACAAGATCAGATTCAGATTCAAAGATACCTCACCTTGGGCATAACATTTCTGACAGCAAAAGAAGTCCATTTTGAAAAGATTATGCTATCTCTGATATATTGACTACATAATATAGACTTTTAGAATTTTTTCTATCAAGTATATTTGGTGACTCCACTAATTTCATAGATCCAGGATAACTTGTTCAAAGTTTATGAGAAAGATTGAGACTAGAAGCTCAAAGCCTACTAAATTTATAGAGTTTCCCTTAAAAAGAGGCTACAAAGGTAGATCAACCTAGAGAACATCTCCTACAAGGAGAGTATAGTCTACACCACTAGATACTTCAGAAAGGAGACCTTTTCCCTTTCATCTTAGGAGAAGAGGAAGATCTCTAACCAGAGATCTAGAAGAAGATTCAAATCTAGCATCAAATACAACTCACATAGTTGCTACACATCAAATTTTAGTCCCCACAATGTCTAGACAGTTTTCTTTTGCACCTTTCAACCAAGGGAGTCCATTAGCCTTTTCTCAACATCATGATGTGCCCTCGATGGCACTAAAGAGTCTACCTGATTTCATAGGTGAAGGACAAACTACAACTTTCAAGCATATAAGAGATGTGACCACTATTTCTAGTATACACAACATAACTCAAGAAGATGTGGCCACCAAGCTTTTAGCAACCTCTCTGAAAGGTAAGGCTCTTGAATGGTTTAGGACTTTAACTGTTGGCTCCATTACTTCATGGGATGAATTAGGGGATGCATTAAGTAAGCATTTTGAGGATAAATTAGACAACCTCTCTTTGGTTAAACAATTGACAACCATTAAAAGAGACCCTCAAGAACAAATGACAGATTATTATAATAGATTCCTTAAGACATGGAATAGAATTCCAGTCTTGGTGAGGCCATCAGCTAACCATGCTTTCTTATATTTCTTGCAAAGCTTGAATAGTCAAATTTCTATCATGATCCAATCCATGGGTGGTACTTCTTTACCCCAATCTTTTGATACAGCTGTCAGGGCTGAAAATTATTTGATTCAAGTAGGCATGATAGCTAGAAGGCCACCCATGCCTATCTTTCCTAGCCTTTAGCTCATTGCACCTGCACAAGTACCCCCATTTACCCCTATTCCCACCATATTAGCACCTCAAGCTAGTACTAGTGGTCAAGAGCTAAAAACAAGTTTCTCTCTAGAGCTACAAGAGATAAAGAATAGTCAACAAACTAGTCAGCAAGAAATGACAAACTTGCTGCAGACTTTAACTAAGGAGGTCACATACCTAAAGAGACAAGGGCAAGGAATCAGACCACCCTTTCAGCCACAAGGCCAAGGTCCTAATCAGCAATATCAGAATTAGGGACAACTTTATTAACAAAATAAGCCACCATACCAAGGAGGGTATCAAGGGAAAAGACAAAATTTTAATCAAAGACCATTCCAACCATACAACCCTGCACCTCTCAATTCTGCAAATCTAGTTAGGGACATGGTCCATAGTCATAATAATATGGCTATGGAAAATGAATGGTGTTTCCCTTGTAATCAGCCTCACAATCAGGCTACATGTTCAAATAGATGGATGAACCAAGCTTCGATGGTTCAAAATGCCTCACAAGCTCAATCAAAGGCTTCTTCTAGCAAATTAGTTCCTCAACAAGAATCACAAGAGAATGAGACTACTCTCTTCAATTGGGAGTAGCAATACTTCAATGGAGTCATTGGTGAACCTTCCATTGCTACCAACACAAGGTCAAAAAGAAGAGCTCAAGATATGGAGTGAGAAGACTCTGGTACTAAAGCTACTACATCTACAGAGCCAATTGAGCAAGCTACTCCTATCACATTCAAGAAGGCTCTTGTCATTACAAGCAAAGAGGGCCAGACTCTCAAGGAGGTGGAACCCATCATAGTAAAGGCACAACAAAGAGTACACACTGTGACACCTTTCAACATTGTAGACAACATGAAGAAGGTGAACATTACTATGTCTATGTAGGATTCTTTGGCTATTCTAGGACAACCTAAGATTTTGAAGAAGGCTGTGACTGAGATGACTACTCCTCAGCATACAAAAGAAGTTGCAAAGCTAGTATTGGTCAACACTGATCAAGAAAAGGAGGCTCCAAGTTGCAACTCCAAAGCCAATACCATGCAAGGTAGGAACTCAAAGCCACCTCCCTTTTATGTATCTTTAATTATTAGAAAATCCTTAGTACATAATTGTATGGTAGACAATGGCACTACTAGTACTTTAATGCCCAAAAAAGTGGTTGACCAATTAGGACTTAAATATGAACCCCTCCAAAAGAAGGTTACACAACTTGATGGATCCTTAGTTAACACTATAGGTGTGGCTAAGGATACCAGTCTAATCCTTCATGCTAGTCCTATTTTTTCTATCCTACTTGATATATATATCATAGATCTCCCTGCTTTGTTTGCCATATGTTTGTCAACGGAGTTTACAGCCAAAATAGGAGGCTACCTTTCTTCTGACTGGTCCCACATGATTTTTCACACAAGATATGGTACCAAGGTTACCATTAAATCAGAATCATTGGAAATACACCATATAGAACCATATGTGTCAAATACCATCAATGCAAGCTGCCCTATATTTGATGACAGTGATCTCCCAACTATCAGAGAAACAAACACTAAAACAGAAAATATCCCTGATATTTTCTTAGATGAACTAGAATCAAAAAAGGGTTTTGAAGCCCAAGAAAATGTCATTTGGGATGCTGGTTTGGGAAGTTATTTGATACAAGAAAGTGGATCCATAGAGCCAAGTCTTCTCAAGGAGGAC
This sequence comes from Chamaecyparis obtusa, assembly GCA_027943335.1. Taxonomy (NCBI): domain Eukaryota; kingdom Viridiplantae; phylum Streptophyta; class Pinopsida; order Cupressales; family Cupressaceae; genus Chamaecyparis; species Chamaecyparis obtusa. The sequence goes on along the minus strand of BSBK01002556.1, from coordinate 124,002 downwards.
ACTGATTCAGAGGGTCAGAACAATTAGGTTTGGGAATTGTTTTTTGATGGAGCTAGAAGTAGACATGGTTCTGGTGGTGGTGCTATGCTAGTGTCCCCAAAGGGAGAAATATATTATACATCTTTTAGATTTAGTTTCTCCTGCACTAGAAAAACTATAGAATATGAAAGCCTAGTGAATGGACTGGAGTGGGCTAGAAAAAGAGGGCTTAAAGCCCTAAAAGTTTATGGTGATAGTGAACTAGTAGTCAGCCAAATGAGAGGGATAAGTGCAACCAAAAATGACACCTTGAGAGCATACAAACATAGATTTTGGGATGCAATTGAAGACTTTTGTGCTTTCAATATTGATGCTATCCTTAGGGAGCTAAATCAAAATGTAGATAGATTAGCTATTGTTGGGTCTCAGTATGATATTCCTAATAGTGTTTCAAAAGAGGAGACCCAACAACATATCAAAGTGAATGTCAGACCTTCTGTCCTTGATAATGATACTAATTGGCAAGTGTTTGACAATGATGAACAAATGTTGCAATTCTTGTTTGAAGAAGATGTCTTTTCAAAACATAATCAAGATAGGCTATCAAAAAACTATGGTGACCAAGTGATACAACTTAAGTCTAATAAGATTCCTAGAGGTCTTGTCACCTTAGAGACTATCTTCAACAAGGATGACCAAGTTAAGAAAAATAAAGTTGGTCTGGTAGTTCAACAAGAACATTGTGTTGAGTTAGAGTTGGAACCAGGTAAAGGTTTACAATTTGGAAGGGTAAACACTGATTTGGAAAGGCAAGCTTACACCCAATTATTCAAAGAATTCAATGATGTTTTTGCATGGCAATATGAATACCTCAAAGGTTTTAACCCAGCCCTTGCTTAGCACACTATTGAATTAGAGCCTAATGCCAAACCAGTAAGGCAAAAGCAAAGGCCTATTAATCCCAAGCTTGAGCCACTTATGCATAAAGAGGTGCTCAAATTGATAGAAAGTGGTATCATCTACCCCATCAAACATACTAGTTGGGTTTCCAACCTTGTTCATGTAAGGAAGAAGAATGGGGAGTTGAGGTTATGTGTTGACTTTAGGGATCTTAACATAGCTTCATTAAAAGACCGCCATCCCTTACCCTTTATGGAAAAAATCTTACAATGTGTCTCTGGATCTGAGAGATTTTCATTATTGGATGGCTATTCAGGATACAATCAGATTTTAGTTAATGAAGAGGATCAATATAAGACTACATTTACAACCAAGTGGGGAACCATGGCTTATCAAAAGATGCCCTTTGGTTTGTCAAATACATGTGCTACATTTCAAAAGGCAATGGATATGGCCTTTAAAAGCCTCATGTACAAGTTTGTACTGGTCTACTTAGATGACATAACTGTCTATTCTAAACATGCAGCAGATCATATCAGACATCTGAGGAAAATCTTTAAAAGATGTAGAGAGTTTGGGATATCTCTTAATCCCAAGAAATGTGTGTTTGTAGTTGATGGAGGAAAGTTGTTGGGATATATAGTATCCAAGAAAGGAATTATAGTAGACCCTAAGAGGATTGCAGCCATTCTAGAGCTACCATTGCCACATCATAAGAAAAGTCTCCAATCTTTCATAGGAAAGATTAATTTTGTTAGGTGTTTCTTGCCTAATATTGCAGATTTATTGAAGCCTTTGACAGCCATGTTAAAGAAGAGTTCAACTTTCAACTAGACTAAAGAAGGAAAAGCCAATTTCCAAGCTATTAAAGAAGCCTTGATTGAAGCTCCTGCTCTCTTAAACCCAAATTTTAGTAAGGATTTTATCCTTTATGCTTATGGAGGTCATGATGCTATATCTGCTATGTTGACTCAAGAAAATTCAGAAGGGTTGGAATAGCCTATTGCTTTCTTCAGCAAAGGTTTAGAAGAATATGAACAAAGATACTCTTTTGTAGAAAAATATGTACTTGCTATGGTGAAGAGCCTTAAAAAGTTTAGATGTTTATTGACCCATAGCAGGGTGCACTTGAAGGTTACTCATCCAAGTGTCAAAGAAATTTTGCTTTCCAAAGACGTGAATGAAAAAAGAGCTGGTTGGATTACCAAAGTAATGGAATATGATATTGATATCCAAACCACCAAGCTGGTTAGAGGAAGAGGTCTTTGTGAGCATTTGGAAGGGGATGAAAGTTTAGAGAAAATAGAACAAACCGATACATCTCTGGTTGTGCATCATACAAAAGAACATACCAAGGCATCAAGTTGGTTGCCTAACATGGTTCATTACTTAAAAATAGGACAATGTCATGCAGGCCTAGATTCAGCAAAAAGAAGATATTATAGGTTACAATCTATCCCTTTTGTGCTGATAGATGAGGTTCTTTTTAGAAAGGATCACAATGGTGTCCTTTTAAGATGTATTGATTAAAAAAAGATAGCTGATGTCCTATTTGAATTTCATGATGGACCTTCTAGAGGTCACTTTTCTCCTAGGACTACTACTTTTAAAATCATGAGGGCTGGATACTATTGGCCATCTATCTTTAAGGATAGTCATGATTATGTGAGAAAATGCATCAAATGTGCTATGTTTATAGTAAAATAAAGGCTTGCAGCTCTGCCCCTTCAGCCAGTCAAAATAGATCAACCATTCATGAGGTGGGGCATAGACTTTATTGGTATGATTATTCCTCCATCTAGTGCAAGACACAAGTGGATAATCACTGCAAAAAATTATTTCACTAGATGGACAGAGGTAGTTTCCTTAAAAGAATCAAATGAGACTGTTGTCTTAAGTTTTTATGATGATATAATTCATAGATTGGGCCTTCAAGACTACATAATATCAGATAATGCTTTAGCATTTACAAGCCTTAAGGTCTCAGAATGGGCAATTAGAAATGGCATTTATCTAAATACTAGTTCAAATTACTACCCCCAGGGCAATGGTTTGGTAGAATCAACTAATAAGAACTTGATTAGAATAATCAAAGAAACTCTATAGGACAACCAAAGAGATTGGCTTACTAAGTTGAAGTCTGCCTTATGGTTAAACAAGATTACTCCAAAGAAGATCATTGGGAATTCTCCTTATATGTTAGTATATGGTAAAGAGGCTAAGCTGTCCATTTCAACTGAATTGCTAGCTTTGGACTTAGCTATTCAATATGCCCTATTTGAAGAAGGAGATCCCTTACAAATTAGGTATACCCAGCTAATGGAGTTAGAAGAACTCAGAGATAAATCTATGAAGGATATGGAGTTTCATCAGATTCAGACAAAGAAAAGTTTTGATAGGAGAGCCAGGGCCAGAGACTTCAAAGTTGGAGATGTAGTTCTCAAATGGGATGAATTCAGATCAAAGCCTGGCAGACATGCAAAATTTGAGTCCTTTTGGGGTGGACCATTTGTTATTACAGAGTGCAAGGGGCCTAATGCTTTTCAGCTATCAACTCTTGAAGGAGATGCCTTGCCCCTTTCAGTCAATGGATTCCATCTGAAGACTTGTTTTGGGGTTACTCCCTCCTTGTAATTCTCTATGAATATGTTTCCTATTTTCTATCCCTGCTTTCTAGTTTAGTTTTCCTGCTTTCCAAGAAGTGCCTGTGTACAGTTTTGTCCCTCTAGTTCTAAGTCTATCTCTCTATCAAGTCTTGTGCTCAAATGATGACCCCATGCCCAATGAATATGTCAAGGCCACTGATCTAATGTCTAGTAGGCTGACATCCAGCAGAAATCACCAAAATGTTGCCCAAAATTTCATATCCATTCATTTTGGTCATAGGCTAAATTTAGTCAAAGATCCTCATGCTTTAAGCCCTCTTGAGCACCTCTAAAAAATTTCATGGGTTTAGCATCTTTCCCCTAGTCTCTGGCATCATGACCTAGGTCAAAATTCATAAATGTAGCCATTGTAGCAAAAAGCCCTAAAACACCCTTTGGCCTATTATATTTCTTCATTACCCTTTTGGCCACTTAAGACTTTCATTTTGCATGTGTGCAATTAAACCCTTCAATAACCAAGTCTCTTATTTCTGGCAGTCAAAACCCTAACACTTAGCGATCTGGCAGGCAATTAATGTTTGGCATCATGGTTTCAGTCTTTGAGGAGGCTAAGTATTGATCAGATCTGATGGTCACAGCTATTCCATATAGAGAAGATGCAAGTGTTTTAAGATCATGACATAGCGATGGTCGTCGATCTTCCCTTTCATATAGCACTGCAGGTTGTCAGTGGGTCCACTGCCACATAGTCTAAGGTGTATGCTCCGTATTGGTCATGAGCTTGTGATGTGGAGCTGTGTCAGAGCGGGCCCAATGCACTATCTCTCTAAGAAGATCTGACGGTTGGCGTATGATCGCATGGAATATTATTGGCCCATGTGATCATATGCCAGTAGTCAATCTTGCTTTATCTCCGGGCTCTATCAGGTGGGTCCTTTATTTTTGACATGCTTGCATTCTATTGGTCAGCTAAGCGATGACTGAGATCTATCAGTGGGACCATTGTCAGAGGCTCTGGAGGGATGTCAGTAGATTTAAGATCTACGGTTGTCTCATGATCTCATGGAATCTTCTAACCCCATGAGATCATGTGATGACCATTTGATCTTCTAAGTGTTCAGGCTTTGCCATGGGTCTATGTTGCCAAGAGGCACTGACATGTTTGCTTTCGATTGGTCGCTAAGTATTACAAGTGGCATTTGTCAGTAGGTCTGAGTATCTTGAGTGAGGTGGCAGGGAAGTAAGATCTATAGTGGGTGCATGATCTCATAGAATCTTCTGAGCCCATGCGATCATGCGACCACCGTCCGATGAGAATCTCAGTGGGTCATGGGTCTGATGTGCTATGTGTTGCTGAGGTGTTCATTTTTTTTTTGACTTCCGACCAGTGAGGTGGTGTTTGAATTTTTAGAGGGTTTGTGACTATCACAAGGATGATCTGGGCCGTTCATCTACTGAGAAAAGATAATATTGATGGCCACATTTTAAAATTGGACCCGCTAGACATTATTTTCAAATTTAAATATCTTTCATAGGGTTTCTTGTTGGTTTCTTATTGTTGGTCGATTACGCGGCTGAGGGTAGCTCATATTTGATAGTTCCAGGACGGTTGCAGTTGGGGAAATGTTTAGAAGATCTGATGGCTATTGTGTATGATTTCTCAGGGTACCAAGTCAGTGTTCTTGTGCTAAAGAAACATTAAAGGGTGGCACCACCTATGGCTTTTTGTACTTTGAAATACAAATACCAAGATGAGGATCAGATTTTGAGCATTCATGATGAGCCTGACTTGCAGAGAGATGGGGTAGACACACATAATATCTGATCAGCCATGATACTTCCAAAGACACATTTATGATCAAACATGATAGGTTTAGGGTTTCTAATTATTATTTGTCAAATCTATGTAAACCCTAGTTAGGTTTTGCTCCTGCCTGCATGTAGGGGAGGTGTATATATTGTTTTTTGGAGCTTTTAGAGCTCAGAGTTCACATTTTGTAAAGAAGAAAGTTTCTCTTTCTTAGAAAGTTATCCGTGGCAATTTTTCCTGCCCTCTGGTTTTCTACATTTTGTAATCTCCCATTGATTGTTTAGATATTGCAGAGGTATTTTGTGAGATCTTTTCTATCCCTATGCTTCCTTGTCTAAATTCTCTCTTATTGAATTGAAGTATTTGAATGTTTTTCAATGATATCTTAGGGTTCTTGATCCCTCTTTCTTTCTGCATTCTATGTGTATGCTTGTGAATGATCTGATTTGAATGCTCTCATGGGTACACTTCCACCCCTGGCAATCTATCTCATTCTTATACCCAATTGCAGAGGTGAATTTATTTTTGTAGGTTATAGTTTGTGTCTAAGTTCTTAGGAGTGCTATTGCCTTGTGAAATTCTCTCTTTCCCTACATAGCATCTCTCTAGTGCAGACCCTTCTATGAAATATTGATGCAAACCTATTCAGTGAGTTGTGATCTCCTAGACTTAAGATTGTGTGTTGAGTTCATTCTTTATATTGCAATTCATACCATATTTTCAGTGTATCACCTAGTAGGTAGTTTGCTTTTCAGTCATTTCCCTTTCATGCATTCCTTCTATCCCTTTTCCTTCAAAGTTTTACTTTCATGTCAAGAAGAAAATTAAGGTGATTATCCAAGAGGAACCAACCTAGAACCTAGAGGTCTCATCTCAGTTAGCATAGGTCCCACAACCTAGAGATGATTCCCATGTTATACTAGGTTATCAAGACCAAGAGAGCTTGAAACAAGGGTGAAAACTTAGTGTATAATAGTTACAAATCAAGTTCCAAGAATCAGAATGTTGTGTCTCATCATCACAACTAATCCACCTTAAATAATTGATTAACCATTCTAGACAAGATGTTGATTTAAGGTTTTTTGTGAAGCTTCTAACTTGGTAGTTGCAACCAACATTTGTATTACAAGTTTTGTTGTTGTTCAAGTAGTGTGTTTTAGAAAAGAATCCATTGAACATTCTAATACTAATTTCTCCCAAAATATGAAATCTAATAAAATTTAGTGAAAACACCTCCAACATTACTGTTAGAAAGTAAATTCCACCAATATAACTAAGAGGGGGGACTATGAATTAGTTATCAGATAAATACAACTTTAATCAACTTCAATAGATTTTAACCATGTAAGCAATATAATCAACAACCATAGAAAGATATACATACACAATTGTTATCTCTATTTGAGCATTAAAGGTTGTCATTAGTATCAAAGACATCGGTCAGTTAGGTCTATGCTACTCTAATCGGTAAATTGCAAGCACTTCAAGCTAGTTGGTCAAGTCTTCACACCAAGCACTAGGGTAGTTCTACCAAGCATCAGTGTACACCGATACCGAGTAGTTGTAAACACTAAGTAGACTGGACACCGAGCACCAATATATTTACCAAGCAGTATATATAGTGTTTACCAAGGAAGATAGTAAACAACATAGTAATCAGGAATGGCATAGTTATCTATGCATTTGGTTACAATAGAATCACAAAACATTTTACCAAGATTGAGGATCATTTATTGTAAGATTCCATCATTAATTGCGATGATAATCTTTATGTATTTTCTAGATCTAGGTTATTTTTGTACATCGTAGATCTTAGGGTTTTCTCTAAGATATTGTAACCTAAATTTTGTTAAGTGGCAAAAGTAGTATGCTATATAAATGTAATTTCATGTTATTTTTTAATGTGTGAGAGAGAAGCTTGATAAGGAGGTTGAGAACATGAAAAGAACTTCTTGAAGCATTAGCCAACTTCATGAATGTTAGTCATCAGACAAAGCTTTTAAAATTTAATCTTTCCTTGGTTATTTATGCATTTAATAGGATAAACCAAGGTATCCTAATGTATTTTGTCCTATAGTCCAAGTGGGAGGACATTTCATATTTGTAATTCCTTTAATAAGGAAAATAGATATTCCTCCTTAAGAGGAATCTCATGTATCTCACACAAAAGTATGAATGTGGCACTCATTCACATAGGGAGTTACATGCAAACTCCTTCACTCATCTCTACTTAAAGAGATATTTCTCCACACACTTGACACCAATTCTCACATTTCTCTCACACAATATCTCTCCTCTTGTAGTTCTATCATATTGTATTGAGCTTGTAGCTCATATTCTTTCTCTCTCTCTTTAGGCTTTTCATGCCTCATTCATAATTCACAAGGGGTTTTCTTTGGTTTCCCCTTTCAAATTATTGTCTCCTCCTTGCTTATTTGTGGTGTATGCTCCTAGTTCTTGTGCTAATTCATGGTATTTTTCCTTACTCCTAGCTCTTGAGTTAAACAATTTCCTACAATTTCATATTTTTTCTTTATCATTTTAACATGGTATCAGAGCAGGTTGGTTTAATCTCGTTTTGAGTGTACAGGGGAAGGAGGTACCATATCTTGGAGCACTCCAAATTGGAGACTCTTGAGAGAGTTATCTTTTGCTAGTATTCTTATTCTAACCTATTTAAGTAAAAAAAATATTAAAAAAAATTGGTTTTGGCTGGTTTACCGCCAAAACCCATTTATCTATTGGTCTCTTGTTTGTTCTATCTTGTGCAAGTTTTGATACAAAACATTATTCAAATTTTTTTTTTTTTCAAGATCTTCATTTCATCATATTAAATTTTGTTTTAATTCCAAATATATTTAACTTATTTAAAGCTTCTCATAGTACTATAATATTATATTACTTTAACATCTTTATTATTCTATTAAAAGTTTTAAATTATTTTAGGTTCTTCTTGTTTAAGTCCTTTCCAAATTGCATTTTAGCAGTTTCTAATTCTGGATTGCACCTTGAATAGCATTTTTTTTTCAATTATTATTTGTGCTCTCATTATAGAATCTTTTCTCTGCCTTCTTTAGCATAATGGGTTTGGTTCATCATTATTTTTTTCCATGTTAATGTAAAACTGTAATCTCTGTAGAAGCTTGTGTTATTGCATTCAAGTTAACTTAGATTTTGTTCTCTACATTTTTTTTGTAGTTTTCATATTCATATAGTTGGTAATCCATTTTTTTTGTTTTATTTTGTCTGTCAGTAAGCTCTCTAAATTCATCAAAGGAGGCCACATTACTTTATTATAATTGGATGCATGTGGGTTGTTCATCTGCAATTTTTTTTTTTTAATAGCATGCATCTGCTAACGTTTCTTGCATGTTAATGATTATTGTGTATCCAGAAGGCATTATATCTCATTTTAGCTTAGCCTTCAATTCAATAAGTTCTTTTCTTCCAATATGCGTTCATGATTTCATTGCATGTAAAGAGGAAGAATAGCGATAGTTGGTTTTCTTTGCAACTCTTTCTATCATTTTTGTTTATGCTAGTGATAAGTTTGGTATTATTTTCAGTGGTTCTAGTTTCATGGGATTAATTCCTTTGCATTACCTGTGTCAAGATTGGATATATTAATTTTCTTATAAAGTTGTCCTAAATTTGTGTTGTTACTTACATTACTTTATACAAGCAGCAGTTCTATCTGATATTTCAGTTTCTTTATATTTATCTTAATAGCATTTTTTTTTAGCCTTTGCTTTGTTTGTTTCTGTTCTCGGTACCCTTTTTTAATTTATGCTTGTCTAGTTGGGTTTTTGTTGAGTTTTTTGCGGGTTTTATCCATTTACCCCTTAGATCTCGTAGCCTTGCCGCCTGCTTCAAAACCCTCGAGGGTAGCCTGGGCTTGTTTTCTTTAAGTTTTTTGTGCGGAGGCCAAGGCATCCAATCCTCCTCCATATCAAGGGTCACCTCTGATTTCCTTACCTTGCTTTCCATTTTTTTTCCTAGCCGCTATTTTTTCCTCCGCTACTCCTCACCCCGCCCCTCTTCCACTGCTTCGGTTTTGAGCGCTGCTTTGAGCCACAAAGAAGCCTCCACTGCTGCTACCTCTACCATAGCTGTCGTCACCACCATAGGTACTACCTCCATCACTACTACACTCCATTAGGGCCAGTAACATCTGCGGCCTTCATTACCCCCGACCCTCCGATCTCGCGTCCTCAGCACTGCTCACTTTGGTGTTTTCCTTTAGTTTTTTTTAATAATTTTTTTAAGTTAAAGTAAATCCCTTTAGCCTTTTGGTTTCTTTATTTTTCTTTAATTAGTTTCTCTTTTATTTGAGTTGTTTTTTTTAAATAAATAAAGTTCTCTTTATATATCTAGTCCTACTTCTTTGCTTTTTTCTTTTTTGCTCTGGAGCGGTTGTGCTCTTATCGTTTCATAGTTATATTAGAAGTTTTTTATGTCAAGTTTCTTTTAATTTATTTAGCATAGGTTGTTAAGGTTATTTGTGATTTTAATTAGTTTGTTATCTCATTCTCTCAACATTTATTCCAGATTCTATTCTAGTATAATTTTTACTCATTTAATATATGTGCTAACATTCGTCTTGCAAGATTGTATTATCTCTGCTTTATAAGTGCATTAATAAGTGTATTATCTTTGTTCTAATAATTTTGTTAACCTTTCTCATTTATAGTTTTCATTTAGCATCATTTTTAATTATAATTTTTTAGTCTTAGTACGTTATTAGCGTTCTCAGTTGGATTTTTAGTTGATATTTTTTTTTCTTTCCATTGAACAGAAGTTAGATCTTTTTATTTTCTTAAGCTTGTAAGTTTTTTTTAAAAAGCTTCTTTGAAATCTTAATTTAGATTTGTTTATTCTTACTCTTTATTTATATTAGTTTAGATACTAAATCTTATCAATTAAGTCTTTTAATTAGATTCTTTTTTATTATATTTACCAGCTTTGGCTAACGTTTTCTTGCAAATCTGGAATCTTTTTACCTCTTTCAGTATATCAATTTTTTTTCTAACATTTCTTTGCAGGATCATTTTTTTTAACTCTTTCGTGCATGCAATAGATTCTTGTCGGTATCTGTTAATCCATAACAACTTACCCACAATCTCTTTTCTTCTTAGTGATCTTAGTTTCTTTTTTTTCCCTCTGGTTATTTTCTATTTTTTATCTCTTGCATGCCTCCTTGCAAAAGCTTTTATAGCTTTCTATTGTTGCATGCAAGTATATTTAGTCTAATCTGTCTTTCATTTCTATATTCTGGTTACATTTTTTATTTCTAAGTTTAGTTGTTCTCTCTTTTCATCATGACTACCCTAATGCCAGAAATGAAATTAACCAGTACTAATTATCATGCCTGGAAAACACACATGACCTTCATCTTTAGATTTCTTCATCTTTTAGACATTGCTACTGATGCCAATTCTAAACCTACAACCACTGCTCCTCAAGCTTACCAAACTGCTTGGCAAACAAAAAATGAGGAAGCACTTGGCTTAATCGTAATTTCCCTCAGTCCTGAGTTGTATGTCTTAATTTCTACTTGTATAGAAGCCCATCAGGCTTGGGACATCTTGAAAAATACTTATGATAGTACAAATGAAACTCAAAAAATCTAGCTTCAAGACCAACTAGAAGATCTCAGGTATACAAATTTTAATTCTATTCATGATTTTTTGCTTAAATTTGATTCCATTAAATTTTTATTAACTAGGTTACAAGTCAATTTTTTTGATTTAAGGATAATTCACATAATAATTTGTAAATGTTTACCTAGGCAATTTCAACAATTTATTACAAATATCTATTCTCAGTTAGCTATTCCTTCTTTAGCAACTCAATTAACTTATGTTATCTTTCAAAATATGTTGCATCAAGAGGAGGCTAAATTAATTCAATTTGGTATACTAAAATTTCATGAACATGCTTATGTCTCTCAATCTCATAATAATAATAGATCTAATAATAATAATTCAAATAACAATCAAAATCATCAAAGATCTAACAATTCAAATAATAATCAAAATCATCAAAGACCTAACAATACTAATACTTCAAATAATAACCACAATTATCAAAGATCTAATAATAATAATTCCAATAACTATCATAATATTAATAATCATTCAAATAGACCTTATTGCACCTATTGTGGTAAAGATGGTCATTTAATTCATAACTATTTTAAGAAACAAAAAGATGATCAACGTAATTCTCAAAATTACTCAAATAACAAACCTAATGGAAATCAATCTCGTTCTGCTTTTACTATTAGTTTTAATGATTCTAAACCACTTGAATGGATTGTAGATAGTGGTGCATCTCAACATGTTACATCTCATAAGGAAGTCTTTGATTCTATGAATATTCATGTTTCCTTAGCTGATAATCATTGCTATCAAGTTGAAGGAACTTGATGAAGGGTGCTCCCCTTAATACCACAAACACATAACAGAAATAGAGAAACAACAACAATATGCAAGAACAGAAAATTGGCTTCTTATTATCTCCACAAATGTGGAATTACAAACTTTCAGAATTACAATATGCAAAGCCACATGGGCATTCCTTACAATATTCTGTAGGACAAAGCCTCGAATCAATACCCAGATCTACTACCCAGAACTATTCTGAACTGCCTAAGACAATAATACAGCCTTCCTTATATAGGCAATTATCCACTGCCTGGGAAGGTTCCAGAATTTTAGCCAATAAGGCCGACCAAACTTAGAATTATTTTATTTTACATTTTATTACATCATAGTCGGCTCAAGATAACCTTTGAAATCCGAACAAAAATTTTGAAGAAAAATATTTTTCGCCATTTCAGGTGGCCCAACTTCCGAAGACCATAAGTCATCACCAGTTGACCCGCTCGGCCACTATAACCCCATTTCGGAAACGCCACGAAGTGCTCTACAAGCTTGACCAGTGCAAGCGCCTATCACGGAAATTTTTGACCTCATCCGGGGCCTCTAAAGCCTTCAAAACTGAGTTCAAAGTTTCTGTACCCTGCTGCCAATACCGAAAATCTTCAATATCTTCTAATATACACTTGATCTGGCAATGAAACTTTACTGGCAGACTTATATGACCAAAATGAACCTCCAAGAAAGAAATCAGATCATTCTAAGCACATACGAAAATTACCAAAAATAGTAACTTTCCATAAATAGCAGCTCTGCACAAAATAACCCTTATTGAATTCAAAAACAAAAATATTTTTGGGTGAAGCAAGATTGCTCTTACACCCAGGATGCTCCTGCATCAGAACTGGTAATGTTTCTATTCCAAATGGTAAATTACATGATGTGCTTTATGTTCCTGATTTGAAAGCCAACCTTATTTCTGTTCCTCAATTATGTCAAGATTATAGGGTTGATTTTCATAAAAAGAATTGTCGTATCATTGATCCTAACACTGATCAGATAGTTGCTAATGCTAAATTAGATACTGATAATCTCTTTAAATTTCACCAATTTTCCTCTCCTAGATACTCTTTACTTACTACTATTGATTTTCATATTTGGCATGAGAGGCTAGGACATTTAAATTCTAATTATATCTTATTAATGCAAAAAGAAAATATGGTAGACAGGTTGCCTAAATTTACTACTTCTAAGTTTGATTGCAATGGATGTATGAGTGGTAAAATGCATAGAGTATGAATTCAAATTAGAATCTGAGGGTAACCCTTCTTGGGGTATTCACCCCGACTTTACTCATGTTCTAAGATTTCCTAGAGATCCTGAATCAGAAGTTGAATCAAATGACTATGAATGGGGAGGCATTCTAGAACCAGATGAAGATGAGCTTATTACAGAGAAACATGTTGATGTTATTCACCAATATGTACCTAATCCCAATGTGAGTCTAGAGCGAAATGATGAACCTATCGAGTCTGATCCACCTATAGCTGAATTCAACTCCCATGATGACATTGAGCCTATTCATGAATTGAATGTCTTAAGTTGTACTATCACCTTTGAACTCAAGCATCAGGTTAGGACCAATGATGACATATCCATATCCATAAACACTATCTCCCAATCTTTCCCTACTTTGACTATCCAATATCCAGAACTTATTTATCAAACCTCCATAAATCTGAGCCATGGTATTTATACCTTCCCAAATGACTATGCCCTTGCTTGCTACCTCAATGCAATTGAACCTATGAGTACTTCCATAAGTGAACCGGGCGTCAGCATGACAGAGTCAGACATCAAATATCTTAGTCAAAAAAAAAAGAATAAAAAGAAACAGAAAAAGAGTTCTGAGGGTGAAAACCACTTTGTGTTAGTCTCAAAACCTACAAAAGTAAAAATAAAAGACGTATCCAAAGGTGAAAACCTCTCTGAGGCACCTAAGGATGAGATATTTGATGTCCTTCCGAGTCATTTACAGGATAGATCTCTAGTTCTAATTGAGCCCACTCAATCCATCAATTTGGGTACAACAAAGCAACCACAATTGGTACATGTAGCACAATCATTATCAGAAGAAGAGAAGCAAAAATTTACAACATTCCTAGCAGAGAAGAAGATCAACTTTGCATGGAAATATTTAGATATGCCAGGACTGGATCCTAATCTTATAATGCATCATTTATCTATTGCTCCAAATGTCAAACCTATCAAGAAAAAAATGATAAAGATGCATCCTCACGTTGCACTCTTGGTAAAAGCTAAATTAGAGAAGCTCCTAAACGCCAGATTCATACGAGTTATTGACTATGCAGAGTGGATCTCTAATATTGTACCTATTTCTAAACCAAATGGGTCAATCAGAGTGTGCACAGACTTTAGAGATGTGAATAGAGCATGCCCTAAGGATGATTTTCCACTACCTAACATTGATATGATAGTGGACATGACTGTGGGTTTTGAGATGTATTCCTTAATGGATGGTTTCTCTGGATATAACCAAATAAAAATTGCTCTAGAGGACCAAGAGAAAACTGCTTTCACATGTGCATGGGGCACCTTCTGTTGGAATGTCATGCCATTTGGGCTTAAAAATGCTGGTGCTACATATCAAAGAGCAATGACATCTATTTTCCACGACATGATGCATCGAACTATGGAAGATTATGTTAATGATACTTTAGCAAAATCTATGATCAAAACTAAACATCTAAAGGACTTGAGCATGATCTAGCCAGAATGGAAAAGTTTAGTCTTTGACTAAATCCTAAGAAGTGTGCTTTTGGTGTCACTTCTGGAAAGCTCTTAGGATACATAGTTTCAAAGAAGGGCATTGAAGTTGATCCGGTTAAAGTCAAGGCTACAATAGAGATGCAACCTCCCATGAATATCAGTCAAATGAGGATGTTGCAAGGAAGAGTTCAATCTATCAGAAGATTCATATCACAGCTAGAGGACATATCACAGCCTTTTACAAAAACATTACATAAAGGTGTGACCTTTGCATGGAATGAAGAATGTGAGAACAACTTTAACCATATCATGAAGTATCTATCAAATCCACCTATCTTGATGCCTCCTATTCATGGGAAGCCATTGATCTTATATGTCTCTGCAACAGCCACATCACTGGGGGCATTGCTAGCGCAACATGATGAAGAGAAAAAGGAAAGAGCCATTTCTTATATAAGCAGAACATTGGTGGCGTATGAAAAGAACTATTCTATGATTGAGAAAGCTTGTCTCGCTGTGATCTTTGCATCATAGAAACTGAGACACTATATTTTAGCTCATACCACGCATCTAGTAGCAAAAATTGATCCACTAAAATACCTACTAAGCAAGGCTACCCTCACAGGTAGACTGGCTAAATGGGTCATGCTTCTAAGCGAATTTGACATTGAATATGTTGAAAGAAAAGCTATAAAAGGTCAAGTTATTGCTGATCAACTAGCAGATGCACCCATGTTTGATGACACACCAATGCAAATGGAATTTCCAGACTCCTCTATTATGCACCTATCTTCTAGAGAATGGAAATTATTCTTTGATGGCTCCTATACATAGAATGGATTTGGAGCAGGCATATTGTTCATAACTCCTCAAGGATACTCCATCCTAAAAGCATTCAGACTAAAGTTCCCCTACACAAACAATATTGCAGAATATGAAGCCCTTTTGAATGGTATGAAAATAGCAATTGAATGGAGAGTAACAGAGCTACACATTCATGGAGACTCTCAACTTGTTATTCATCAAGTCAATAATGTGTACCAAACTAAAGATGGAAAGCTCATTCCTTACAAGAGAATGGTAGATGATCTTAAGAAATATTTCATATCTATCACATTTGAGCAAATTCCTAGAATGGAGAACAAGGCTACCGATGCAATGGAAACACTATCTACTTTATTACAGCAGCCTGAACATGAGCTACACTACGAGTTCCTGGTGGAAGCACTATCTTATCCTACATATGACTCCCCTGAAACCCACATGATCTCCACTATTGTTGGTCATGATTCATCTAGATACAAAGACCTCTTTTCCTATCTCCAAGACCAAATCATTCCCGATACCTTCAACCACCATGAAAAGAGATACCTTATCTGTAATGCCTCCTGATATGTCATCATTGGTCATGATCTATACAAATGAGGTCTAGATGGTACGCTACTTAGATTTTTAGAATGGGAAGAGTCTCAACGTGCATTAGAGGTAGTCCATGATGGTATTTGTGGGTCACACTCAAACGGTTTAACACTAGCTTGAAAAATTATTAGGGCTGGTTACTACTGGCCTGAAATGGAGAAAGAGGCCATCAAATTTGCTGAGAATTGTCAAAAGTGTCAAGTACATGGCAACCTAATTCATGCTCTAGGGAGGGATCTAATCCCCTTTACAACACAATGGCCTTTCCATCAATGGGCATTTGATCTTATCGGGATGATTCATCCTCATTCTTCTAATGGACATACCCATATAATCATAGCCACAGATTATTTTATAAAATGGGTAGAAGCGGTCCCTTTGACACAAGCAATGGGAAAATAGATATCGATGTTCATCTTAAACTATATCATATGTAGATATGGGATCCCTCATTCCATAATCACAGATAATGCTGGGCAATTTAGGAATAAAGACCTAGATGATCTATGTGCCATATTCAAGATCACCCAACATTGGTCTTCTATCTACTATCCATAAGGGAATGGCCAAGTAGAGGCTTCCAACAAAAATCTATTGAAGATCTTGCATAGAACAGTAAACAAAACTGATAGAGACTGACATCTCATGATTAATCCAGCTCTATGGGCCTCCAGAACAAGTATCAGAATGCCTACAGGGGCTACACCTTTCACTTTAGTTTATGGGTCTGAGGTGGTACTACCTATTAAGGTTGAAATCCCATGACTAAGAATTAGAATGCATGGTCTATTAACTGATGATGACTACAGAGTGTCCAGGTTGCAAGAACTTGAACTACTAGATGAGCACAGACAAGCAGCATATGATCATCTCAGAGTATATCAGAAGAGAATGTCTAGAGGCTACAACAAAAAAGTCAGACACAGAGAATTTTAGGTTGGCGATCTAGTTTTGAGAGAGAATCCTAAAAATCAATCACATCAAGAACACAAGGGAAAGTTCAAACCCAATTCGCTGGGTCCCTTTGTAATCACTGCTACTTTTGGCTCTGGTGCCTATCAACTCTCAATGACTGAAGGAGAATAGCTCTGAGAACCAATCAACATTCTCCATTTGAAGAAATTCTTCACCTAAGGCATTCAGTCTATGGTAAAATGTCCTGAAAAAATCTTAAAAAATTGAAAAATATCAAAAAAAATTTTAAAAAAATTTTTAAAAAAAGAAAAAAAAAGTGCCATGGTGAAAACCTGGAAATAGGCGCCTTGGTAGCAAAAATAGAATCTCTACCAAGATGGTGAAAACTCGGCAAACGGGCACCACTTGTTTCAAAATGCTCCATCTATCAGTGCAATCTTGGTGTTTCCTAGCTTTTAGTCTTGCTTTAGTTTGTACATATCTCCCAGTTTATTTTTGCATTTCCAGTTTTAAATAACTCGGTCTATGCACCAATCAGCGCAAGCGTCTATATCCTACCAATGCTTTGTTAGAAAGTAAAGATCCCCAAGATAACTGAGAGGGGGGGGGGGTGAATTAGTTATTAGATAATTTAACCATTCAACTACTTTAAACAATATAAGTAATTTACTGATCAACCATAGAAAGATAACCATACACAATTGCACAATAACACAAGATATGTTGACTAGGGAACCTCTTGAAAAGAGTAAACCTCAGTGGGAATGATGCCCAAAAAATGATGCACTAATATGAAAGTTCCTTGTTAGAGGATGGACCTTGTTAGGAGTCTTATGAAATACATTCAATACATATAAATCCCTGTTAGGAGATTTTGAATCCCTATTAAAAGATTCTAACCCAGTTAAGAGTTTATGGAAGACAGAAGGACCCACTGCCCAAACAGCTTCAAGGCAAGATCTCTGAACCCACTGTCCAAAAGATCTTAGAATTATTCAACAGAATAATATGAAATATATTACCTCCTTCACACTGTGCCAAAACTGCACTCTCTGCTACACAAGATCACAATTTCAAATCTTTGTACTCACAAGTCTTCCTTCATAATTGAATTAGCTCTTTTCTTCACTTCATGCATATATTCACATCACAATCTTCATAGTACACATTACAACAAGGAAAAAATTCCTTCTTATATACCAAACTCAAATAATTACAAATGAGTCGGTACTCAATTACAAAATAATAAATTCTACACGCTACACACAGAATTCACATAAAACTGTCGGCTTCCAGATACTATAACTTTCTTCAAAAATATCCTCAAAGTTTGCACTATGAACCACATCATCATTAATGAGTCTCCAACATCCTTTTAACTGTGCAAAATTAGATTCCATCCCAGCTAAGAGATATCCTCCGATTTCTGAACATCGCTTCACAGAAACACTGTCTAAACACTGCTTTCACAAAAATGCTCATAACTCTCACAAATGAATGAATTTCTTTTTTCACTGTTAACCATAGGTTAATAAAACACCAAAGAACATACCATCAACTATGCAAAAGACAATTTTCAATACAACATGTGCGTAAAACAAAACTATACTTGCTTTCTTGCTAATATCCAGAATGTCACTGTGTTGACATCAATGACAATCCAAGTCATGAATGCAACAACAACTACTATAGAATGACTACCAAAATAATTTGCATTCATTCCTAACAATCTCCCCCATTGGCATTGATGGCAACATAGATGAAAAACATCCAATGTTCCAAAAATCCAATACTGCAACATCACTGCAAAATATCAAATCAAATCTTGCTTCATTTTCCTATTTAGCTCTCTCATACAATCCACAATATTTTTCATGTATATCTCTCCTCCATTGACATCAATGATAGAAATTCCATCACTAATTCAACAACAACTTAATGTCAAAAGACACTTTTCAGAAAAATACAATAACAAGAGTCCTCATGACTCAGCTCATAAACTCCCCCATAGAGGAAGTTCCAACATCCAATCCAGAAGAAAGATAGGGTTCATATCCCACTAGACGGATGCAATCATCTGCATCAATTCTCAAATATAGGTTGGGGCATAACCCCAAGCATACCTCTCAGATACACAAAGGTATCCTTAGGTAAAGGCTTTGTAAATATATCTTCTATCTGCTCCTTTGTACTTATGTACTCCAATCTTACTTCTTTTTCTGCAACTTTCTCTCTTACAACATGATACTTGATCTCAATATGTTTAGTAGAATGTAAAACAAGATTTTTTGACACTCACTGTACTGGTGTTATCACAATGTATAAGAATAGGCTCATCAAACTTTATTCCAATATCCTTCAACATCTGCTTCATCCAAATAATCTGATTACAATTATTTTCTACTGCAACATATTCTGCTTCTGTTGTGCTTTGTGAAGTACAATTCTACTTCTGACTTAGCCAAGAGACCAATTTTCCTCTAAGAAAAAAAGCTCCACCACTGGTGCTTTTCTTGTCATCAATGCTGCCTCCCAAATCTACATCAGTATAGGCACATAAAGTAAAATCATCCGAATTCTCATACCATAATCCATAATCCATTGTTCCTTTCAGATATCTCAGTATCCTCTTTACTGCTACATAATGTGATTCTCTAGGTTCTGCTTGAAATCTTGCTACAATCCCCACGGAATGTTCTATATCAAGTCTTGTATGTGTCAGGTACTACAATCCTCCAATCATGGATCTGTACTTTTTCTCCTTAACTACTGGTGTCTCATCTTTGCTAGATAACTTGTCTAGTCACCATAGGTGTTCCAACAAGTTTAGAATCTTCCATTCCAAATCTTTTCAATAAGTCATTCAAATACTTAGTCTGACTTACAAATATACCTTCCTTACTTTGTGTTATCTGTAATCCCAAAAAATATTTCATTTCTCCAATCATGCTCATCTCAAATTCAATCTTCATTTCATCTGCAAATTTTTCACTAGCTTCATCTTCTCCTCCAAAGATAATATCATCAACAAATATAACTATAACCAACAAACCATTCTCAATTTCTTTTATGTATAAGTTACTATCTGTTGTTCCTTTTATAAATCCCAATTTTAATAAATACTTATCCAATCTTGCATACCAGGTTCTAGGTGCTTGTTTTAATCCATATAAAGCTTTCTTTAACTTACATACCCTATCTCCTTCTTGTGTCAAAGGAAAACCTTCAGGCTGCTCAATGTAGACTTCTTCTTCCAATTCACCATTCAAAAATACTGACTTCACATCCATCTGATACACTCTGAATTTCTTGTAAGTTGCATATGCTAGAAACATTCTCACTACTTCAAGTCTGGCCAAAGGTGCAAAATTTTCTTCATAGTCAATTCATTCTTGTTGTGAATATCCTTTACATACCAATCTTGCTTTGTTTCTTATCACTTCTCCTTGTTCATTCATCTTGTTTCTGAATACCCACTTTGTTCCAATCACATTCTTGTCTTCAGGTCTAGGGACCAATTCCCATGTCTTGTTTTTTTTCAATCTACTCTAGTTCTTCTTTCATAGCATTAATCCAATGTTCATCTTCACAAGCTTCATTAGTAGTCTTAGGTTCAATTTGAGAAATCAAACATAAATATACCTTATTTCAAGTCAAAACTCCTCTATCTAAACTTCCAATAACTTGCTCAATAGGGTGATGTCTTGAAGTATACCTGCTAGGTGTCATAGTTACTGATCTTGTTCCGACTGTAGATTCTTCTCTGCTTTCTTCTTTGTTTTCTTCTCTATTTTCTTAAGTATGACTTTCATTCAGCAAATCACTATTAGTTTTAAAAAATAATTCTGCATTTTCAATGTTAGGCTGAGGTTGTGCTTCTCCATCAGATTCATAATCAAGCATTCTTTCCTAAATTTTAAACTTCTCATCAACTTTTACATTTGCACTTTCAACAATAGTCTTAGTTCTTTTGTTATAACATCTATATGCTTTTCTTTTTAAAGAATATCCAAGAAATATTCCTTTATCACTTCTAGGATCAAACTTTCCTATATCATCATCTCTCTTTATATAACATTTACTTCCAAAAATTCTAAAATACTTAACTGAGGGTGTATGTCCAAACCATAATTCATAAGGTGTCTTGTTTGTATCTGCTCTTATTTGTACTTTGTTCAGAGTGTATACTACTGTGTTCACTGCTTCTCTCCAAAAAATCTTAGCCAAATCATTTTCAAACAACATAGCTCTTGCTACTTCAGTTATTGACCTGTTCCTTCTTTCTGCAATAACATTTTTTTCTGGTGTTCTAGGGGCTGAAAGTTGTCTCTTAATACCATTCATTTCATAAAAGGTGTTAAACTCTCTAGATGTAAATTCACCACCTCTATCAGATCTTAGACACTTAATCTTCATTCCAGATTCATTCTCAATTTTTCTTTTCATGATCTTAAATTTATCAAATGCTTCAGATTTTTCTTTCAAAAATGCAATCCACATCATTCTTGTAAAATCATCAACAAGAATCATAAAATACCTTTCTCCATAGAATCCTTTAGTCCTAGTAGGACCACTCAAGTTTGTATGAACAATCTCTAGCTTCTCTGTCGATGTGAACTTCTTGTTGGGAAATGAACTCCTTTTCTGCTTTGCCATCATACATTCTTTGCAAATCATGTTAGTAGGTTTCATAATTCTAGTTAAATCTCTTACTGCAAGTGTAGTGCTCACCTTGACAATATTATCAAAGTTTATATGACAAAACCTTTTATGCCATAACCAACTGTCATCAATCCTAGTTAACAAACATGTCATCTCAGTAGGATTCAACTAAAATATATTACCTCTGGTTCTAGATCCTTTTCCAATCAGATTTCCATCTTTATCTTTTATCACACAATTTTTCTCAGAAAACCAAACTTGATAACCCTTATCAGCCAATTGTCCAACGCTTAGTAGATTATGTCTGAGTCCATCAACAAAGTAAACATCATCAGTGTTAGTCTTTCCATCAAGAGTAATAGATCCTATACCCTTAATCAAACAAGGTGCATTGTTACCAACCCTAACAATTCCTCCATCATAATTATCTAACTTAACAAAATTTCTTTTATCTCTAGTCATATGATGTGAATAACCATTGTCTATAATCCAATCAGATTTCTTTTCAACTTGTGAAACTAATGCTTTTTCTTCCCTTTTATCAGATTTAGAACTTTCTTCTTTAATTGCTACAAATCCTATTTCCTCAAAGTTATCATTATCACTATCACTTAAATATTTTTCAATTCTTGCTTCAAGATCTAAATCATTTGCATAATAACATTCTTTAGATCTTCTAGGTTTAAAGTTGCTTCTATACTTCTTAACTCTTTTAGGACATTTAGATGCAAAATGACTGATTCACATTGAGATTTTTGCATATTGTGTCCCTTCGAGCCCTTTGTTGATGTCCTTTATAGGATTTAGAGAGTGATGACTGGGGGCATAATCTTTTCTTTGTCTTCTACTTGTATATGAAAATCTAACAACTTTGGAAATTCTGGATTGAAATGGTGTCTGACTCTAAGAGCCTCTATCTTGAATTAGATGGCCATGCGTACCTCGACCATTGATACCCAGATGATTCAAAGAAGTATTGATCTAACTATTGTCTTTTTTAGTGATTTCTTTCTCCTAATATGAAACATGATCTTACCTAAGGATGTGAATGATAAAGGGTCACTATAGGTAATTCACACTAGATTTAGAATGATCTCTTGATTGTTTGATGTGTTTGAATGCAAGGCGTATTCAGGTCATCATGACGTTTATGTTTTGATGCTTATACAAATTGCTATATCAAAATGGACATGATATTTAGGTCATCCTGGTGTTTGTGCCTTGGTGCTTATATCTAATCTGACATTCTGAAAATAAAATCAATATTCATATATCCATGGTTGTTGACCAGTGCGTGTTGTATTGATTCTTGCGCATACAAATCGATATTCATATGTCTATGGTTTCATAGCTAGTGGGCATTGTATTGATTTATCTAGTTACCTAAAAGTTCAATGATGATAACAAATCGACATATGATCAGTGAGTAGGTCCTACGTCTTAGGTTGCATTTCATTTTGCATGTCTCTTTGCATTTTGCATGTTTGCATGATCTCACAATGATTAAATGAACTTCAATGCTTAAATGATTCTTCAAATTGCATCTTCAAGTCTAATAAGAGCTGAATCTCACACGAAGGTTCCTCCAACGAAAAAACAAGTAGAATCCTTTTTCAAGATCAAAATTCAAATCTGAGATCATTCATATTATTAACTACTTGCATATTCGACCTTCAATCATCACAGAAATCTAGTATTCAACTTAACTTATTATCTTACATCAAACTATCAAAATTTCAACTTGGTCAACCATGGTCAACTCATGGTCAAACCTAGTCAAACTTGGTTGTCTGGACCTCTAAATGATGCAGAATGTGTTCCCAAATGTGTTTAACCACTTCTCAAATCAATTTACATGCTTCTAAACCATTTAACATTGACTTCTCTTGTCAGATTTCAATTTTAATCCCGAAGGGGGCATGGTATTACACATCATTCAAAGTCTGTAATCAAATTTGAAATCATATCTTTATGGAAATCATATCTTCCTCAGTAATCAAGACAACAACCACGTCTAGTTACTGATTCATCAAAAAAGACCTCATCACTCGGGGCAAATCTATCATCACTTGGGGCATATCAGATTCATCAAGATCGATATCAATCTGGTATTCTCTTAATCTTGTAAACTGTATCAGTTTTTGCAACCATCGGATCATAGTGTTCTTTCCTTGGTTCTTCGGCAACTGAAGGGTTTGGATGTGATGCCTGCTAGTTCTGCTAAGACAATCAAGTCTAGAACTGGTCACTCACTTCTTCGCAATTATAAGGTTCAGAATCAGGCATTTTGACACCTTTTTTCCCAATCCTCAGTTCATCGCTGCTACAGTGAACATTATCTTTGGTCATTCAGGATCTATTATCTTCATATCAAATCAATAGCAATCAGCTTCTATCTCATATCAATTATCAATTTTGAATCCGTTACATATCTCTATCAAACACAAACTATCTTTGAACCATTGCGCTTCGCACAACAATTTAAAGAGGGGCAAAATGTAATACCCCAAAAATGGGCTATAAGTTCATTAATCTCCTATATCAACAATTCGAATGAAATTGACATCAAAGTCTTAATCTAAGGCACATCTAAACATCATCGAATCCTAATTGATTATCATAAATTCTGCATCGGAGAATATTCCTAGTAATATTCCTAATCATCATAATTATCTTTAATTTAATGATTATTTGGTGATAAATCCCATTTATCCTAAGTTTGATTAATTGAATATTTTCATATTTAATTAATTTTATTTAATACTGCCACTTAATTATTTAATTGAATTTAATTATATTTATTCCCAATTATTATTATTTAATTTTGACAATAAATCAAAATTCTTATCATTAATTGATTAAATTCTTATTTAATTAATTAAAGCAAGTTGTCATATTTAATAATATTATTTTTGGAATAAAAGTTTGAAAAAATAATTGATTAACCCATAAATCAATTGTTTTATTTTTAAAATCAGTTAAGTTGAGAATAAATCACTTTATTTATTTATTAATTCATAATTATCCATGTGCACAATCAAAGAGCAGTTAAACTCCAAATCAGAAAATCAATGCAAGTTATTGACTTTTTGTTACTCAACATCATTTTTTAGTTTTAAAATTGATCTAAACTTCTAATTTGAGTTAAAAAGCTATTTTTGCATGATTTGCATGTTTTTGTGAATTAAATTATCTTTATTTAAAAATAACTCAAAAATCAAGCTGAGTTATTTGAGTGATTTATGGCTTTTTTTCATGCACCTCTAAAGCCCTAGATTTCTATAAATTAAGGCTTCATCTCATCCCAAATCATCTCATTGTTTTGCACAATCACGTTGGAGAATTGGAATTTGGAGAATCAAAGCTTATTGCGAATCAAGGCTATTGTGAGATCAATTTGTTTTTTTTACATTCATTTAGATTCTTTTTCATATCATTGTTAGATCATTTTAGCAGATCAATTTCATATAGATTAGATTTCATATCAAGTTTTTATCATTCTTATTGCATAGAAAATCCAAAAAAATAGCTTAATTGCATTCAATTCATATCCAAATCAATTGCATTCAAATCCTTCATTTAGGTGTCGTCTAGGTCACTGATCTCGATAACAATATGAGAACATCAATCTCGCACCTACTAGAAGGCAGTAAATCACTTGGTTAAATTAGATTTCAATTTTGCACGATTTTGATTTTTGCTAACCTCTAATGTTTTACTGAAGTGTTGTGTCTACAGATCAGGTTCTAAATTCACACACACACTACTAAGGCCCTTCCCAATAAAACTCCTGAAGAAGTTTGGTCAGGAAGAAAACCCAATTTGTCTCACTTATGGATTTTTGGTTCCACTACTTATGTTCACACACCTAAACAGAAAAGGAAAAAGTTAGATCCTAAATCCTCACCTCATATTTTTGTTGGCTATTCTGAAAATACTAAAGGTTATAGAGTTTATGATCCTCTTACTAATAAAGTTCAAATAGCTAGAGATGTTTGCATTGCTGAAAATGGTGTCCATGACTGTTCTCAAATTTTAGATTCTAATTTTACTCACAGCAACATTGTTCTTGTGGAGGACCAACCTCCTTCTCTCAACCCTATTCCTCGGGTTTCTATTTTTGCACCTTCTATTTCTGCTCCTAAAGTTTTTGTTCCTTCTATTTCAGCTCATGATAATACTAATAAATAGGATAATCCTAAACAAATAGATAGTAATGATACTCCCTCTAATAATTTTGTTCCTTCTAGTAGTAGCAATGATGATGATGATGATGGTAATAATATGTTTACTCCTCCTAGTAATATTTCTATTAATTCTAGGATAAATCCTAAATGGTTTAAAGATTTACTTAATAAGGGTGATGATTACATTGATAGAATGGGTGGACTTAAACCTAGAAGGATAAATTATTGTAGTTATGCTCTTATGTCTTCTCTATCTAATTCTACTGATCCTCAAACTTTTTCTCAAGCTAAAAATCAACCTCATTGGCAAACTGCTATGCAAGAAGAATATGACTCTTTAATTTCTAATAATACTTGGGACTTAGTTACTTTACCTCATGGTAAGAATCTAGTTTCTTGTAAATGGTTATATAAAACTAAGTTAAACTCCAATAATGAAATTAGTAAATTTAAGGCTAGATTAGTTGCACGTGGTTTTTCTCAAACTGAAGGAATAGACTATAATGAAACATTTGCTCCTGTTGCTAAAATGCCTACCATTAAAGTTGTTCTTTCTTTAGCTGCTAAAATGAATTGGCCTATTCACCAAATGGATGTTAAAAGTGCCTTTTTGAATGGTGATCTGCGTGAAGAAATCTATATGTCTCAACCTCCTGGTTTTATTCAACAAGGTAATGAACATTTAGTCTACAAACTAAAGAAGTCTATTTATGGTTTAAAACAATCTCCTAGAGAGTGGTATTCCAAAATTAATGCTTTCTTTATTTCTCAAGGTTTTGAAAGAAGTAAAAATGATCCTAACTTATTTATCAAGCATAGTGAAGATGACATTATTATTATCATTTTCTATGTTGATGATTTGATTCTTACTTCCAGCTCTACCCATTTAATTTATGATATTAAGTTTCAACTCAACCAAAAATTTCAAATGACAAATTTAGGATTGTTACATTATTTCTTAGGAATGCAAGTTTGGAAAACCTCTAAAGGTATTTTTATATCTCAAAGTAAATATGCTAAAGATCTTCTAGATAGATTTCATATGAATGATGCTAATCTTGTTTCAATTCCATGTGATTTAGGAACTAAATTAATGGGATATGGAATCTCCTTTTATTGATGCTACTCCCTATAGAGAACTTGTAGGTAGTCTAATTTATTCAACTCTTACTAGACCTAATTTATCTTTTAGTGTTGGTTTAGCTTCCAGATTCATGTCAAAACCTCAACAAACTCATTTCAAAATTGCTAAAAGAATATTACGTTATATTAAAGGTACTCTTAACTTAGGACTATTTTATGATGCAAATTCTAATTTCTCTTTAAAAGGTTTTACTGATTCAGATCTAGGTGGGGACCCCAATGATGGGAAATCTACTTTTGGATATTGTTTTTCTCTTGGTTCAGGTTCTATCTCTTGGAAAAGTAAAAAAGAACAATATGTGTCTCTATGTTCTATTGAAGCAAAATATAAAAGTTGTACTCATGCATCTAAAGAAGCTCTATGGCTTAGAAGAATACTTGAAGATTTGGGTCTACCTCAAAAAGAACCTACACCATTATATTGTGACAATCAAAGTGCAATAGCATTGGCAAAGAATCCAGTTTACCATGCAAAGTCCAAACACATTTCTCTCCACCACCACTTCATTAGAAAACACATTGTAGAAAAGAAAGTTTCTGTCATTTATTGCAAGGGTGAAGATCAAGTTGCTGATATTTTGACAAAACCTCTTTCTAGAGAGAAATTTGAATTTCATTGTAATAATTTGGGTTTGATACCCCTTGATGTAATTACCCCAAGTAAAGACTAAAGGGGGGTGTTAGAATTTAATCTTTCCTTGGTTATTTATGCATTTAATAGGATAAACCAAGGTATCCTAATGTATTTTGTCTTGTAGTCCAAGTGGGAGGACATGTCATATTTGTAATTCCTTTAATAAGGAAAATAGATCTTCCTCCTTAAGAGGAATCTCACATGTGTCTCACACACAAGTATGAATGTGGTACTCATTCACATAGGGAGTTACATGCAAACTCCTTCACTCATCTCTACTTAAAGAGATATTTCTCCACACACTTGACACCAATTCTCACATTTCTCTCACACAATATCTCTCCTCTTGTAGTTCTATCATATTGTATTGAGCTTGTAGCTCATATTCTTTCTCTCTCTCTTTAGGCTTTTCATGCCTCATTCATAATTCACAAGGGGTTTTCTTTACTTTCCCCTTTCAAATTCTTGTCTCCTCCTTGCTTATTTGTGGTGTATGTTCCTAGTTCTTATGCTAATTCATGGTATTTTTCCTTACTCCTAGCTCTTGAGTTAAACAATTTCCTGCAATTTCATATTTTTTCTTTATCATTTTAACAAGAGCAGAAGAGTATTCATGTTAGAATAACTAAGAGGGGGGCTGAATCAGTTATCCAGTGTCCCAATTCAAAATGTATAATTTAAAACAATTTCTTCAATTTTTGCTCGTCGGTAAGCAATAATAACTCTCACTGTCTGTGCTTTTACCAATTACCAGTCTAATACTTATAACAGTTTACCAATCAAATCTAACATGTAACATGCAAAGTATGATAACAAACAAATATCACAATCAACACATAACATGAGAGATTTAACATGGAAACCCTGTAAAGGGAAAAACCACCTAGGACCGACAACCCAAAATTGTTCACTCTTCTAAAGTGAGGTCGGTTAAGACCCAACCCTATTAAAGGTTACAAACACATTGTTAGGTGTGACTTTGTTAGAGGATTTTAAACTAGAAGTTATTGTCCAACCAGCATTCACTATGGGTTGACAAGATAACAATGTTCATTCTATGAATGATACATCATAAGACTTTCAGAGTCCACTCGGTTATGAGATTTAGATTGTATACAATGGTTAAATATGTAACAGTAAAATGACTTGCCTTAATACAACTTCAATTGCAGATTACAGATCAATATTCAATCCATACAAATCCTTCTGATCAATAATTCACTTCAGATTCAATACTATATCAACTTACTATACATCATTAATAGCTCTTTGTAGCTCAGTAATTGTTCTGCAGCTCGGTTCTTACTAACTAGTATGATCAGAATGCATGAAAGCTTGTTCACGCAAAATTCTTGCAACTTCTTCTTCCGACACTTTCATAAAGAAAATTTTTTTCTCTTATATAGATGAGTAAATCATTTTCTTCTCCACCATCAAATTTTGCCTCTTAATCACATTCATAAATTTTGCCACTTAAACTTTCTCGGTACTTGTGTCAATAATAGGTTTCAATTTGCTCCATTAGATCTTCTTTGAATTTTGTCAGCCATCGATCTGTGTAACAAACATTATCTGTTACCTTGATGTTATACTCTTGCCAGCTCATCAATCTTATCGGCTAAACTAATCATTTAATTCATTCTGTCCTCCTTAGTTAACAAAGAATGTGTCGGTGAACACTGCTCAATTAATACTACGGTTGGTATACACTACACTCTATCGGTGTATACTAGAAATGCTTTATTTACCGACAACATTGCTTTGTGTCTTTCAGCTCTATACTTCATCATAGATGAATGCAACATAATGAAGTCAATATCATCAAGTCATAGACTCATCAACAAGTTACTCAATGTGTTCCTTATCCTCATCTGTCATGTACATCTTTCCTCATGTAGATTTCTCTGTTCTTTATCTCTTTCACCTTTCTTTAGATGTCTCGGTGTAGTAACTTACAAGATAAGTGTTGTCAAACTAGTTGACATCAATGACAACATAATACTAATTTAATCATATTACATATCTAATCAGAAACTTCTCAGTGATCTTTAATCACAGATTCTTCAATCAGATTCCAAATCAGTTGTAGTCCAACAATCTCTCCCTTTGGCATTGATGGCAACTCAAGTAATATGAAATGTACCATACACATACCAAACATACATTCCACAACTTTGTGAACAAATGTTGTAAGTTGAATAGACTTAATATGTTTAATCACTATGTTACTGAACCAGCATTAAGTAATACAACTTTACCATTCTGTAGTTGTGATCTTTTCAGTTCTCCTGTTCCATTCAGATTGTCTCTCCCTTAGATAGTTCTCATTGGTGCTTGTATTTTCAAACCTTTTGTTCATCTCTCCCTTTCATTGTTGTACATTTCTTTCATATTGTTCATCTCTCCCTTTGACAAAAATGCCAAAGAAATAAATAAACAAACAGCTCTGTAGTAGCTAAGTAACTCTCTGTGGTGTTTAGTACTTCCTCTATATCTCCGTATAATGATATCTCATTGGTTCAAGTGCTCAAACTTAATCACAACCTTGAACATGATTCAAAGTTTGAATGATGCTGCATCAACATGAATGATCTTCTGATAAAAGTTGGCTGATGCAACATCTAGATCACCTTAGTGACCGATAGACAGGGGACAGACCCCAAGTCTAGTCCTCAAGTATTCAAATGTGTCCTTTGGTAGGGGCTTTGTAAAAATATCTACAAGTTGTTCTTTAGATGTAACAAATTCTAACTTAACTTGCTTCTCTTGCACTTGTTCTCTTAAGTAATGATACTTAATAGATATATGCTTTGTCTTAGAGTGCATCACATGATTCTTTGAAATATTAATAGCAAAAGTGTTGTCACAATATATAATCACCAGGTCAGTGATTACCCCATTCATTCCTTCCAACACTTGTTTGATATATGCAATGTTTGAATAGTTAGTAGCAACAGCAACATACTCTACTTTAGTTGTAGATTGAGAAATACAAGCCTACTTTTTACTTGTCTAGGTTACAAGTCTTTCACCAAAGAAAAATGCTCCTCCGGTGGTGCTTTTTCTGTCATCCACATTTCTAGCCCAATCGGCATCGGTGTAAACTTTCAGTTCAAACTTCCCTTCCTTAGAATACCATAATCCATAATTTTCTATTTTCTTCAAGTATCTTAAGATCCTTTTTGTAGCAATCATGTGTGATTCTCTAGGGTTAGCAGAAAATCTTGCAATAATTCCCACATCATGTGTTATATTTGGCCTACTGTGAACTACGTACATTAACTTACCAATCATGGATCGGTAAAGTGTCTGATTTACCTCAATAGTATCATCTTCCTTTGTCAATTTTCATCCAGTAACCATTGGTGTTCCTACAGGTTTAGCATCTTCCATGCCAAATGTCTTCAATACTTCCTTTATGTATTTAGATTGTGTGATGAATATGCCATCACTCTGCTGAATCACTTGTAGTCCAAGAAAGAACTTAATCTCTCCAAACATAGACATTTCAAATTCTTTTTTTATTTCATCATAAAATGCCTTGTAGACAAGATCTGAGCCACCAAAGATAATATCATCAACAAATATTCCAGCAATGATAATAGTATCATCAATATCACCTTTCACATACAAATTGTTGGTTTCACTTGTTCTAACAAATCCAATACTTAACAAGTATGCAGTCTTTCATACCATGCTCTCAGTGCTTGCTTTAGTCCATATAAAGCTTTATGTAATCTACATACCATGTCTTTATTGTCGATATCAACAAATCCTTTAGGTTTTTCAATGTAGACTTCTTCAAGTATACCATTCAAAAATGTTGACTTCACATCCATTTGATAGACTTTAAATTTCTTATGTGCAACATATGCAAGTAGCATTCTAACTCCTTCTAATCTAGCAACAAGTGCAAATGTCTCACCATAATCAATGCCTTCTTCCTGTGCATATCCCTTGCATATTAATCTAGCTTTATTTCTTGTGACTTCACCATTTTCATTCAATTTATTCCTGTATATCCACTTAGTACTGATAACATTCTTATCTTTTGGTTAGGGTACTAAGGACCAAGTTTTGTTCTTTTCTATTTGTTCTATTTCCTCTTTCATTGCATTAACCCATTCTTCATTCTCTAATGCAACTTTCATAGTTTTAGGTTCAAACTCACAAATTAGACATGTACCTTATCTTGTTTTGCTTCTGGTTTGCATTCCAGCATGTCTGTCTCCAATGATTTGTGTTTCAAGATGATGTCTCCTAAAAAAACTAGCCAAGACTTGATTTCTCCTTTCTTGTTCATCCTGCTCAGGGTCATTTCCTTGCTTGGCAGCTTCTTTATGTTCATCAGTTTGTGGTGCCTATTGTACTGCATTATTTCCCTATTGACCGGTTGCTATAGCATGCGATGTCGGTAGATACTCTAGATGTTCAATGTAAGTGAATCTACCATAATCTTCTAGTTCCTTTGTACTTTCCTCTATGTACTTGTCATCAAACTCATCAACACGAACATTAGTACTTTCAACAATCTTATTTGTAGCCTTATTCAAACATTTGTATGCTTTACTTTAGTGGAATATCCAAGAAATATTCCTTCATCTCCTTTAGAATCAAAATTTCCATTTCTCTCATCTTTCAAGATAAAGCATTTACTTCCAAAATGCTGAAATAACTTACAGTAGGTTTGTGTCCAAACCATAGTTCATAAGGTGTTTAGTTAGAGTCCTTCTTCAGTTGTACTCGGTTAAGAACATATACAGTTGTGCTGACAACTTCCCTCCAATATGTCTGAGCAACATTCTTCTGTGTTATCAATGTGCTAGCACAGTCAATTATAGACCTATTCCTTCTTTTAGCAATGCCATTTTGTTGAGGTGTCCTCAGTGCAGATACCTACCTCTTGATTCCATGCTCATTACAAAATTTAGTAAATTCATCAGAGATAAATTCACCTCCTCTATCAGATCTTAAGCACTTTATTTCCTTACCAATTTCTTTCTCTACCTTAGCTTTATACCACTTAAACATTTTGAAAGCTTCAAATTTCTCTTTCAAGAACATAATAGTCATCAGTCTAGTGTAATCATCAACAAAAAGAATAAAATATCTATCACTAGAATAGCTCTAAGTTCTCATAGGACCACACAGATCGGTATGAACCAACTCAAGTATCTTCTTTGTTGAATAGTCTTTGCTTTTAAAACTAGACTTAGTCATCTTACCTCTTTGACATTCATGGCACATGGCATGATCAGGTTTTATCAAGTTAGGCAATCCTCTAACTCTTTTCTTTCTACTAATCTTGATCATATTGTCAAAGTTCACATGGCATAACCTTCGATGCTACAACCAAGTATCTTCATCCTTTATTAGCAAACAAGAAGACTGATCCATATCAAGATAGAATAGATTACCTCTAGATTGTGTACCAGTTTCAACAAGTATTCCTCCACCATTATAAATCTTCACCTTTTTTCTCTCAAAAGCCAGTTGGTGACTTGAATTGTTCAGCTGAGCCACACTTATCAGATTATAGTTCAGTCCATCTACCCAATATGCATTTTCACATTGTAATCTATCATTGATCATCAGTGAGCCTTTACCTCTTACCATACAAGGTGCATCATTTCCCATTCTCACAGATCCTCCATTATATTCAAAAAGATGATCAAATTTCTCTACATCACTAGTCATATGATATGTGCAGCCACTATCTATGATCCATGTATCATTTCTACTTACTTTAGAGATCAATGCTGTCTCTTTATGTTTCTCTTCCTCTTCTGAGTCATCTTTCATAGCAACAAATACAACTTCTATATCATCATTAGAATCAGATTCAGTTTCAATATCTTCGGCTATGTAACATAGCTTTTTTCATTTTTCATCTCGGTTGTCTTTTTTGTTGTGTCGGTAACCTCTATTGACTCTTCTCCCATAGCTTCCTTCAGATCGGTGTTTGGATCTATCATCATCTTTCTTTTGTGGACATCTAGCAGTGATGTGACTGACTTCTTTACAATTAAAGCATGCTAAAGGTAGCTTACCTCTATACCTTCACTTTCCTTTGGGAAATCTTCTGGCCATAAGTGCTTCAAGCTCATCAATTTCATCATCAATATTGTCATCACTATCACAATTCTAACTATTCCTGCTAGACTTTCCAATCTTCAGAGAAGACATGAAAGTGGATTCAATAGAAGGAACAACACTATTATCAAAATTGTTTAATTCAAAGCTTGTAAGTTTACCAATCAGAGTGTCAAGAGTGAGGTTGGATGTAGCTCTTGTTTCATGAATTGCAGAAATCCTGATTGCATAAATTGGTAGCAAAGTTCTGAGAATCTTCCTTATCACTGTTTCATCATCAATCACTCCATCAGATGCTCTAATAGCATGTACCACCTCTTTGAGTCTATTTGAATATTGGATAATGTTCTCACCTTCTTTCATTCTCATATCATCAAATCTACCTCTCAGACTTTCAACTCGGGCTCTTTTGACATTCAGATCTCCACTGTAGATTTGAGATAATTTATCCCACATTCCTTTGGCAGTTGTGCATGTCTTGATATCTTCAAATTCAGCATCAGTACAGGTAGTAGCAAGTTCTATCATAGTAACATTGTGTTCATGCTTATCCTTTAGTTGATCAATAGTTAGAGGACCAGTGGGTGGTTGCATGTAGCCATTTTGCATCAGATCTAGTGCTGCATTCCCAATTCCAGATATGTGCAGCTTCATTTTGCTTTGCCATACTGTGAAGTTCTCTTTATTCAGTTTTGGTACTTCCCTCTTATACATCTTGAGACCTTTATGCTTAAGTCCTTAAAACTCTGTTCCAAGCAACGTAGCTTTGATGCCAATTGTTAGAATAACTGAGAGGGGGGGTGAATTAGTTATCCAATGTCCCAATTCAAAATGTATAATTCAAAACAATTTCTTCAATTTTTGCTCATTGGTAAGCAATAATAACTTTCACTGTCTGTGCTTTTACTGATTACTAGTCTAATACTTATAACAGTTTACCGATCAAATCTAACATGTAACATGCAAAGTATGATAACAAACAAATATCACAATCAACACATAACATAAGAGAATCAATGTGGAAACCCTGTAAAGGGAAAAACCACTTGGGACTGGCAACACAAAATTGTTCACTCTTCTAAAGTGAGGTCAGTTAAGACCCAACCTTGTTAAAGGTTACAAACACACTATCAAGTGTGACCTTGTTAGAGGATTTTAGAATAAAAGTTATTGTCCAACCAGCATTCACTATGGGTTGATAGGATAACAATATTCATTCTATGAATGATACATCATAAGACTTTCAGAGTCCACTCAGTTAAGAGATTTAGACTGTATACAATGGTTAAATATGTAACAGTAAAATGACCTGCCTTAATACAAATTCAATTGTAGATTACAGATCAATATTCAATCCATACAAATCCTTTTGATCAATAATTCACTTCAGATTCAATACTATATCGACTTATTGTCCATCGGTAATAGCTCTTTGTAGCTCTGTAATTGTTCTACAACTCAGTTCTTACTAACCAGTATGATTAGAATGCATGAAAGCTTGTTCATGTGAAATTCCTGCAGCTTCTTCTTCTTCCGGCACTTTCATAAAGAAAATTATGTTCTCTTATATAGATGAGTAAATCATTTTCTTCTCCACCATCAGATTTTTCCACTTAATCACATTCATAGATTTTTCCGCTTAAACTTTCTCAGTACTTGTGTCAATAACATGTTTCAATCTTCTCTGTTAGATCTTCTTTGAATTTTTTCAGTCGTTGATCTGTGTAACAAACATTATCTATTACCTCGATGTTATACTCTTGCCAGCTCATCAATCTTATCAGCTAAACTTATCATTTAATTCATTATGTCCACCTCAATTAACAAAGAATGTGTCAGTGAACACTGCTCGATTAATACTGTGGTTGGTATACACTACACTCCATCGGTGTATACTAGAAATGCTTTATTTACCAACAACACTACTTTGTGTCTTTCAGCTCTATACTTCATCATAGATGAATGCAACATAATGAAGTCAATATCATCAAGTCATAGACTCATCAACAAGTTACTCAATGTGTTCCTTATCCTTATCTGTCATGTACATCTTTCCTCATGTAGATTTCTCTATTCTTTATCTCTTTCACCTTTCTTCAAATGTCTCGGTGTAGTAACTTACAAGATAAGTGTTGTCAAACTAGTTGACATCAATGACAACATAATACTGATTTAATCATATTACATATCTAATCAAAAACTCCTCAGTGATCTTTAATCACAGATTCTTCAATCAGATTCCAAATCAGTTGTAGTCCAACAATTCAGAGATATTCAGATTAAGCAGAATCAGACAAGGCTACCAAGCAGTTTGGAGCAGAGATCTTCACACAGAAAGGTGATATCTATTCAGTATTTCATAGATCTATATCAGACTATTGGAAACTAAATTGAAACAATTGTTGTATTCTCATTGATGTCAAACCTTAATTGGTAAGACTGTTGCTACTTAGGAAAGTACTATATTTATTTGAGTGTTTCTAAGGGGCTAAGAAAGGTTGGTAACAATAGCACCTAGGGGAAGGTTGAGTTATCTTGATACTACAAAGTGTACTTAACTATATTTCACTATTATGAGATAATGTATTGTTTATCTTAGTAAGACTGAAGACTAAACTGGTAGGCTTAACTGAGCAAAGAATGGAAAAATCATGTTTAAGCCGAGTGATGTTAGTGTCAACCAAGTTAGTATATACTGAGAAAAATTATAGTGTCAACCAAGCATCAGTAAATTGCCGAGGAAGACAGTGCAAGCTGAGGAAATAATTTTTAGTATTGACCGAGCATTCTACATGAAGACCGAGTGAAAAATCACAGTATTGACTGAGCATCAACAATTTTATATATGAAGAGAATTTAATTTTGGAGCCGACATTGTTGAATTCTTGGATTATGTAAAACATGTTGACTTTATTTATTGATTGTTTGGAAGCATTAAATGCATTGTAAAATGTTTTATTGTAAATCTTTAAGAGATTTGAGATGATTCTAGAAAAGGAGCCGAAGAACATAAATAGGGTAGATTCAATGAATCTAACCTAACCCTAAGATCTATGATTGAGATTGAGCGGCAAAAGATGAGTTAACCTAATTGAGGAGAATATAAGGGAACTTGAACATTGTGATATGTATGCACATGGTGAATAGAGAATGCTGGAAGAGAATAGTTTTATTGACTGAATAAGTAGAAAAGGCTGAAGGAGAATGGTGGTGATTGCTTGAAGAAAAGTTCTGAGCAGATCAGAGATGGAAATGGCAAAGTTTCAAAGTCAGTAAACCAGCATTAGTGTATGGAATCAGATCTAATATTTGCAAAGTGAGTTGTATATTTTTTAAATAATATTGTTGCTACTTTCTAACCATTGTAATAGTGAAAATCCTTTTAACAGAGGTTGACCTAGTAGTCATATGTTAAATCCTCTGAACAAGGTTTCATTCTAATGGAGTGTATGTAAGTCCTATGACTAGGCTCACTTTTAACAGGGTGATTGAAATCCTTTAACCGGGTCACATTTGACAATGTGTATTGTAACCTTTGATAGGGTTGGCTTTTTACTGAGCTCACTTCAGAAGAGTGAAAATAATAGTAGCATGTTACAAAGTGATTTTTCCCAAATTGGGTTTCCACTATAAATATTGGTGTTTATACTTGTGTGAATGTTTAGATCTGAACATTACTATGTTTTACAAGTTAAGTTACAGCTAGGTAGTGGATTGCATTGTTAGATGTTTCTATTATTGAATTAGTGATAACCGATTTTGTTTTGCTTTTGGATCTGATTTAAGGATAAGTTTATGAGATTGTTTTATACATCAGGACCTGAGAACAACTGATTCACCCCCCCTCTCTATTGTTCTAAATC
The DNA here is from genome assembly GCA_027943335.1 of Chamaecyparis obtusa. Lineage (NCBI taxonomy): Eukaryota > Viridiplantae > Streptophyta > Pinopsida > Cupressales > Cupressaceae > Chamaecyparis > Chamaecyparis obtusa. The sequence goes on along the minus strand of BSBK01002556.1, from coordinate 86,621 downwards.
ATATTAAAATTTGGTATTAGAGCTTTGTTGCTTATTATTAGTGTTGACAGTTATCAAGTTTAAAGGGGCTTGAAGGAAATGATTAGGATGTATAAGAAGGAGGTATCGAAGCTGAACAAAGAAAATTTCCCTGCATGGCAAAGCTTGATGAAGTTGCATCTAGCCGATATTGGTGACTCTGCAAAGTACTACATTGAGAACAATTATGTCTCACCTGTTGCACCTTTGACTACCAAAGAAATGAGAGCTAAGCAGGAACATAATTAGGTAATGCTGGAAATTGCATCTGCCCTAAGCTATCTAGAATTTGAGGACATTTAGGACTGCACAACTGCAAAGGATATGTGGGACAATCTTGCAAGGATCTATAGTGGTGACTTGAATGTGCTGAAAGCAAAAGCTGAGAGTCTTAGAGGTAAGTTTGATGAAATGATAATGCAAGAAGGTGAAAACATTGCACAATATTGTAGTAGAATAAAAGAAGTTGTGAATGCTATTAGAGGAGCTAATGCAACTATTGATGATGAAACTATAATTGGGAAAGTATTAAGAACCCTACGTCCTATATATGCTATTAAGATCTCAGCTATTCAGGAATCTAGATGTAACTCTGCTAATGTGCTTACTTTGGAAAGTTTGGTTGGTAAGCTGACTACTTTTGAACTCTCTAATTATGATAATTTCACTGTTGCAAGCATTGGAAATGTTGAATCTGCTTTTAAGTCACAGCTAGTTCTGAACAAGCCAAAGAAAGAATAAGAACGATGCATCAGTGAAAGTGAAAGTGAAAGTGATAGTGAAAGTGACAGCGACACCTCTTATGAAGACCTAGAAGATCTAGAAGCTCTTATGGCTAGAAGACTGAGAAGGGGAAAAGGAATGTATAAAGGTAAACTCCCTATTATATGTTTTGCATGTAATAAAGATGGTCATATAGCTGCTAGATGTCCTGATAGGAAGGATAAATATGATGAAAGGAAAAGCAAATACAAAGATAGAAAAGATGACAAAAGCTACCGATGGAATAGAGACTACAAGGGAAAAGGTAAGAAATCTTGTTATATTGCTGAAAAAGACACTGACACTGATAGTGGTGATTTTGAAATTGAGGTAGTTTATGTGGAAATGAAAGATGAATCTGATGAGGATGAGAAAACTATATTGATATCCTTTGTGAACAAGAATGATAAATGGATTATTGATAGTGGATGTTCACATCACATGACTGGTGACAAAAATAAGTTTGAGACCTTACATCATTACAGAGGTAAAAGTGTAAAATTTGGTAATGGTGCACCATGTCCTATTAGAGGAAAAGGTTTGATTAAACTAACTGATAAGATATCTTGTAAAAATCCATATTGGGTTGAAGGTCTTAATTGTTGGCATTAAGTATGTTTTTCATTAGTGAGAACACTTATTCAGACTCTATGTGTTTACCAAGCAGACAGAATAGTGTTTACCGAGCAGACAGGATAGTGTTTACCGAGTAGACAGGACAATGTTTACCAAGTAGACATAACAGTGTTTACCAAACAGACCAAGATTCATAGTGCTTACCAAGTTATCATTATTGAGTGATGAAATGAGCAGTGTCTACCGAGTGCCAGCATGGGAAATAGGGAATTTAGTTTCTACCGAGTGACACTATATCTACTGAGTCTCTAGTATATACTGAGTTTGAAACTACAACTGAGTGGTTAGTATGGACCGAGCCTCCACTTCTACCGAGAGCATGATGATGTCGAGTAGCACAGTGGATGCTGAGTATCAGAAAGTCACAGAGTTAGTTTGTAGTAATCGAGTAACTATATTTGGGCCGACTCAGTAATATTTGTGTTAGCTTGTTTAAGATTCAGCTTTGTAATTATTTTGTAATTGTTTTGGATTGATATATAAACAATGTTTTGTATCATACCCAAGGTGTGAAGTAGCGAAGTATGAAAAAGAGAGAAAGGAAAAGATAAGAGAATTACAAAGGGCTACAGTAGTATAAGAAGTAGCAAAGATCTATCCATCACAGAAGGTGATCAGTACATTAGAGAATCTCAATCAGCAAGTATAGTTGCAAGTAAGAGATCTACTATTTCATCCTAATAGGTGAATCAGCTTAAAATCCTTTAACTGGGTAGACTTAACAGTCTTTGTAAAATCTCTTAACCGAGTGCATACTTTATTGTATGTTTGTAAATCCTCTAACAAGGTGGACCTAGCAGTCCTTATTGCTCCTAATAGGGTAGATCATCAGAAGTGATCATTGTAAGCCTTAACCAGAAAACTTTATACTGCAGTATTGAAGTTTTGTGGGTATCATCCCCACCCCAGTTTTACTTTCTATTTGGAAGGTTTATGGGTCACCAAATCTCTATGGTCAAAGTGTTATGAATGTTTTATTCTCTTTGTTACTCATGCATGTAGTCAAATTATCAATCTAATGTTATCTGAAATGTGGTTAAGATCTAAATTTGTTAAAAGTTTTGAAATTACTGATTCACCCCTCCCCTCTTAGTAACTTGGATAGTCTTCAATATTTCCAACAATTGGTATCAGAGCATTGTGGTTCTCAAGATAAAGTTTGATAGCTTGAGAAAAGATTCACGACAATGGAGATATTCAGACTTAACAAAGTAATTGAGAATGAAAAGTTAGATCTAGAAATGTCCATAACTCAACTCAAGGAAGCAAAAGAGCATCTTTCCCAATCCCTAAAAAGAAGGAAGGAACTTGCAAATTAGATTAATGACCACCAGTATGTTGAAGAAAAGATTGAAGACTTTTTCCCTTCAAGCAGCTCAGATGAAGCAAACAATGCAATCAAAGAACTTCTAGAAAAGAGTGGATCTCTGCAAGAAGAGGTAAGAAAATTGAAAAGAGAACAGGAAATTCAGTCAACAAGATTTTGTGAAATCTTGGAACAAAGAAACAAGATGAAAGATGAAATAGATGGAAAGAAAAATGAAATCCAAAATCAAACCCTTCAGCTAGAAAACCTTATTGATCAAGTCTCCAATGCAAATGAAGAAATCTTGACTCTGAGATCAGAAAATGAAAATATAAGAGAGGAGCTGAGATCTGAAAAGCAAATCAATTTAAGATTGATGAATGACCTAGATACTAAAAGGCAAATCAATGAGAGAATGTTGAAATCTCAAGAAGATATGAATCAGGTGTATGAATGAAACCTTCATAAGAAAAAAGGAAAAGCAGGACTTGGATACAAAGAGGAAGGTGAATCCTCCAAACAAGGTACTCAAAAGAATAAAAAACCCACTTGTAATCACTATGGCAAAATTGGTCATACTTCAAACAAATGTTGGAACAATGGAAAAGAAAAATTCAATGGAAAATGCTACAATTGCAATCAGCATGGTCACAAAGCAAATGAATGCAAGGAGAAACCAAGATTTAAAGGCAAATGTCATAAATGTAGCAAACAAGGTCATAAGGCATCAGAATGCAGAACTAAAATACCCAATCCAGCAGAACAAATTATGAAAGCAATGTTTGGTTGGGATTACAACACTTGGTGTAGATGTCATCACTGTGGAGAATATGGGCACATTGGCATGAATTGTGTAAGACATCACTTGAGAAAAAGAGATACTACCATAAGATGTTATAAATGCACTAAGCTTGGTCACATAGCTAAAAACTACATGAATTTAGGCAAAGTTGAAGATGAAAAGAAATCAAAAGCAAATAGAATCAGGAAGTAGATGAGACAACAGTGGATTCCTAAACCTACTAAGAAAACCAGTCCAAGTAATGAAGTCACTCATGAAGAGAGTGGCTCTATCAACTCTAACTAAGTCTCCAAGAAAGCACTGGAATTGTATCTTCACAAACATATTCCAAACAGTTCCTGAATTGAAAGGAAGAAAGATCCAAATTAGTATGCAAGATACAATAGGATCACAAGAAGGTCGGTATCAGTTACCACTGAGCAAGGTTGGGAGTAACCTAATTTCATTTGGTTACTGAGTAAGGTCAGAGCAGTATGAATTCATATGTTCTCCGAGTTGTAGAATCTTCACCTAGCACTTAATGCATAGTGGATGATAGTCTGTCAAATTCAATACCCTAATTCCTATGGAGCATTAATGAAAAAATTTTAACAAAAATCATGAAATCAAGTTCATTCTTCACCGTGAATATTAGCATATTGAGCAGAGAAATTTCTAGTGCGATCAAGCGATTCGAAGCAAAATTTTGCAGCAAAAATTTCTTCAAAGAATTTTTTTTCTTTTTTTACTGAGCTAGCATGGCATCATCTAGCACCAAAGTAAAGAAAGGTTTAGAAATGTTAGTTCAAGGAGAATGGAAAGCATCAGATTTCAAATTTGTGCCTGCAATTGCAGAAACCCTAGATCTGAGTGGAGCTCAATCTCAAATTCCTCCAAAGGTACTTCTTGTAAATGACATTCACAATCATTTTAAAGGTACAATTCAAGAGCTTGGAACCCTAGAGATAGATGTTGTTCATGATGAACTGTGTGTTGATGGTGTTCTCAAATTAGAACATAAACATTTGGAAGATAAGGGTTTGACACATATCACCCACTTGCCTCGGAGTTTCCAGATAAAATGGATTAGATATATCCTAAGACGAGTGCATGAAGGTAAAATTTGGCTTGAGAAACCAGTGGAAATAACAAAGAAGATGATTCACCGAATCACTAGTCTTCCCATGCTTGCCAAGGCTAAATCTACAAAAACCCTAGGTCGGGTAGAGCTGGAAAAGAAAACCCTAGCCGAATGGGATGGTAGAGGTATGAGAATAAGCAGTATTACTGATGTAGAACTAAAATTTGGCACATATGTCATAGCTCACAAGATATATAGTTCAAGTCGGTAGAATAGTGTTTCGTGTGAAGCAGTTGACCTAGCTTATAAAATTGTGAAGAACAATCTATCATTTGACCTAGAAGATTTATTATTGAAATAGTTCAACAAGAATATGGAGAGCATCCAAACCTCAAAGAACAATCCATGTAAGTTTGGCTCACTATTGGTTTGTTTATTTTTCTATGCTCAAAAGTTTTTCCCATCAAAAGGCACGGTAAAATGGAGAAAGGATGTGCCTGTTCTTTATCAGATAAATGAGTATATTGCAGAAATGGGTGAAAATTTTGTAAGCATAATGGATAACTATTTTGAATCTTTTAAAGAAAAGATGAATAATAGATTCTAGATTCCACTAAAGCTGGTGGAAGATTATAAAGATGATGTTTGTTTCATGGTTGATTGTGATAAAGTATACATTCAGGCAGTAAGGCCTAGGATTGTATGGGTGAAACCTCTTTCTTATGAGGTAAACATTGATGAAACAAAGGATATAATTGAAGCCCTAGTAAATCAACCTGTTGATCCAAAGGCTCCATACTTTGGAACATATGATGAAGCTAAGGTAAGAATTGAGCTAAGCATAAAACTTCCACAGGTGGTTAACAAAGGCAGAAAGAGGATGGCCAAGATGAAATCTAGCACACCTCTAATGTTAACCGAGGGCAAAGGAGAGGATATTGTAGAAGAAGAAGAAAAGGATGAGAGTAAAGAAGAACAAGTGCTTGTAAAGAAGAAAGGAAAGGTAACTATCACCAAGGAACCTAAGCAATCCACTACAGTATTCATAAGGAAAAGATCAAGGGGCAAGGCAGGTAAAGTCAATGATGATATAGTACTCAAAAGGCCTCCTCCCTCATTTGAAAAAAAGATTAAGGATTTGAAAGAAGGATCTGGAATTGCAAATTTCAAATCTCTCAAATATGAAATTAGATCAGAGGTAGAGCAGCAGGAAATTGAAGATGCTATTATTGAGAAAATGGGAAAATGGAAGTACTCACCTGATGATATGGCTTCTCAAATTCCAGGTGTTCTATTAGATAAAGTCAAGTTGAAATGGTCCAATGCAAGACAAACTATCAAGGACATATATGCTCAAACCTTAAGATAGTTGATGCCAAGTTTGAAAAATGATGAAATAAATAAGGCATTGATAGAAAATGAGTGCAAGATGACACTAAAATTCAATGGTTGTTTGATTTTGATCAAAGATATAGAGTCAATTGTGAAGAGTGCAAATTCTACTTGGAAAAACATCTATCATCTTCACAAACTGAGTACTGAAACCATGATAATAAAAGATATTGAAGATGATAGTGATGAAGAAGAAGAAGAAGAAGCAGTTCAGATTGATAATGTTGAGGTAGAAGAAGCAAAGGAAGAAGTTACTGAGGAAGCTAAGAAGAATTTTGAGGAAGATGATCTAGTTTGGATAGCTACAGAGGTGATTGCCTCACTTCCTCACTCTCCAGTAAAAATTACTACATCTAGCTCGGAGAAAACTTCAAGTGTGATTGTGACAACTCCCTCAGATACATCAAATGTCCAATCATCACTAGCACAGCTCAATGTATCAATGAATGAAGTGGATACCACTTCATCCATCGAGCTTCAACCTCCTTCTTCCACTGAGTTGCAGTCTTCAATACCTTCTTCAATTTTGAGTTTTTCAGCAGTAAGTACTTTAGATTCTACAGTTGTAAATACTTCAATTTTTTATTTATCAAGTATTCTAGTTAGCATCCCATCAGTCAGAAGTTTATCAGTTTTCACTACAAGTCCTACTATGTCTACAATAATTTCTACTACAAAGGCAATAAGTATAAAGACTCAACTAAGTACAAAATTTTTGAGTAAGAGTGTAGTAGAAGATATAGATTTAGATGAGGAGATAGAAATTCCCCAATTAGATTTTGCAAACCTCATAGCAGACCAAATGCAAACAGTTGGTGAGCTCCTCTAGAAGAAAGCAAAGCAGAAGAAACTAAAAGAAGAAAGAGATAAGGAATATAAGATCATTGAGGATGCCAAGAACATTTTGGCAGAAACAATAGGTGTTGAAGTTGATTCCTCTCAACACATTTTGTTGCATTTGGTAGAGGCACTAAACAAGTTCAATGAGGATTCCTCTAGATCAGATAAGTTCTTGAGAAGGCTGAGAAGAAGTTTGAAAATAAAGTGCTTAAGCACATTGCTCAACAAATAGCTATCAATCAGGCAGGGTTATCTTTAGTTTTGACTAGCATTGAGTCCTCCTATTCCAAGGTAACATCATTTTTTGTCAAAGTATGTAATATTGCTGAGTTCTCAAAGGATATTAAAGACAAAATAAATAAGATTGATGAGGATCTAAAGATCAATGCATAGAAGTTGCAACTTGAACCTAGTTCAAGCTCTGCACATCATATGACAGTCAGAGTTATTGAAAGAAGATGCAAGGATCAGATCAACATTAATAGATATTCAGAACATGATCCTTCCCATCATGGATACAATGTAGAAGCATATTGCATACTCAAAAACATTGATCCATGATAATCAGTTTTCAATTGCAGATCACATGATTGAACTCTCTGCAGAAGTCCAAGTTGCACTCCATACATGCAAGATTCTGCAAGAGAATTGGGATAGAACTCTAGCACTAATTAGAAATGTACATTCTGATTTTCTCTCACATTTTGGTATCTCTGTGTAAAATATTTGTATATACACCTTTGGCATTATTGTCAAAAAGGGGGAGAAAGTATATAAGATATATGAGATATGAAAGGGGGAGAAAGTATATGAGAGAAATAGGAAATATGAGTATGAGGTGAAATAAGATATTTGTATATATACTATATGAGGGAGACATGAAATGTATATAGAACAGTATGACAAAGATAATTTTTTTGAAAAATCAAAACCAGTGTTAGCATGATTGTGTATATAAGTTTTGGGTAATAAGTGTTTTGTCACTAATGCCAAAGGGGGATATTGTTGGCATTAAGTATGTTTTTCATTAGTGACAACACTTATTCAGACTCTATGTGCTTACCGAGTAGACAGGACAGTGTTTACTGAGTAGATAGGACAGTGTTTACCGAGCAGATAAAATAGTGTTTACCAAACAGACCGAGATTCGTAGTGCTTACCGAGTTATCATTACCGAGTGATGAAATGAGCAGTGTTTACCGAGTGCTAGCATGGTAAATAGGGAATTTAGTTTCTACCAAGTGACACTATATCTACCGAATCTCCAGTATATACCGAGTTTGAAACTACAATCGAGTGGTTAGTATGGACCGAGCCTCCACTTCTACTGAGAGCATGATGATGCCGAGTAACACAGTGGATGCCAAGTATCAGAAAGTCACTGAGTCAGTTTTCAGTAACCAAGTAACTATATTTGGGCTGACTTAGTAATATTTGTGTTAGCTTGTTTAAGAGATGACTTTGTAATTATTTTGTAATTGTTTTGGATTGATATATAAATAATGTTTTGTATCATATCCAAGGTGTGAAGTAGTGAAGTATGAAAAAGAGAGAAAGGTAGAGATAAGAAAATTACAAAGGGCTACAATAGTATAAGAAGCAGCAAAGATCTATCCATCATAGAAGGTGATCAATACATCAAAGAATCTCAATCAGCAAGTACAGTTGCAAGTAAGAGATCTACTATTTCATCCTAATAGGTGAATCAGCTTAAAATCCTTTAACCGGGTAGACTTAACAGTCTTCATAAAATCTCTTAACCGAGTGCATACTTTATTGTATGTTTGTAAATCCTCTAACAAGGTGGACCTAGCAGTCCTTATTGCTCCTAACAGGGTAGATCATTAGAAGTGATCATTGTAAGCCTTAACCAGAAAAATTTATATTGCAGTATTGAATTTTTGTGGGTATCATCCCCACCCCAATTTTACTTTCTATTTGGAAGGTTTCTGAGTCACCAAATCTCTGTGTTCAAAGTGTTATGAATGTTTTATTCTTTCTGTTACTCATGCATGCAGTCAGATTATCAATCTAATGTTATCTGAAATATGGTTAAGATCTGAATTTGTTAAAAGTTTTGAAATTACTGATTCACCCCTCCCCTCTCAGTAACCTGGATAGTCTTGAATATTTCCAACACTTAATTACAATTTTTTAAGTGTTGCTCAGCTTAACAAAACTGGTTACCAAGTGCAATTTCATCACAAGCAAGCTAAAATATTTGATGCTACTGGAGAACTAATTGGAAGTGGAGATCAGACTAGAGGTAATTTGTTCTATCTTGCCCTATCTAAAGAAACATGTTTAATTGCACAACTTGATGATATTTGGTTATGGAATAAAAGGTTGTGTCATGTTAACTTTGACAATCTAGTAGAGATAAGTAAGAAGAAAAAGGTAAGAGGTCTACCTAGATTGAAGAAACCTGAGAATGTGATGTGCAAGGAATGCCAGTTAGGAAAAATGACAAAGTCAAGTTTCAAGAGGAAATCCTTTACTTCTGAAAACATTTTAGATTTGGTTCATACTGACCTTTATGGACCTATGGGTGTACAAAGTTACTGTGGTGCTAGATACTTTATCTTATTTGTTGATGATCATACTAGGATGATGCATGTGATGTTTCTAAAAGAAAAATTTGAATCTTTTCAATATTTTTAGTGGTATTTGGCTAAGGTTGAAAAGAAGATAGGTAGGAACCTGAAATGTCTTAGATTTGACCAAGGTGGACAATTTACATCAAATGAATTTAATATATATTTCAATGATAGAGGAATTAAAAGACAAATGTCTGCACCTAGAACACCTCCACAGAATGGTATAGTAGAAAGGAGAAACAAATCTATCTTGGATTGTGCAAGGACATTGATGATTGAAAATAATGTGGCACAGAAATATTGGAAAGAAGCTATAAGCACTATTTTCTACACTCTTAACTGGGTACAGATCAAGAAAGGTACAAATCTAACATCTTATGAATTATGGCATGGGCATGCACCAAGTGTTAAATACTTTAGAATCTTTGGAAGTAAGTGCTATATATTAAAAGACACTAGGAATGGAAATTTTGATGCTAAGAGTGATGAAGGCATATTCCTAGGGTACTCCACAAAAAGTAAAGCTTATAAGTGTTTGAAATCTAACACTAACAAAATTGTGGAAAGTGTGAATGTCAAAATTGATGAGTATGTAGAAAGAAATGAAGCTGACAATAAAAGAGAACTAGAATATTATAGATCTTTGGTCCACACTGAAGAAGAAGAAGAGGTAAGTAATAGACTTGCACCTGATGCTAAGTCTCAGGTAAGCAATTTCGAGTGACAGATAGAAGCTTTTGAGCATCAGAAAAATAGTGCCGATGGAAAACAAGAACATGCCGAGCTACAAGAAAATGTTGTTGAGTATCAGGAAGAGGTTGCTGAGCATTATGAAGTTGAATCTGACAATCTTGTTGAGGAACATGATGAAATAGAGGAGAGAATAGCTGAACCTATTTTGGCAAAATATGTGAGAAGACATCATAAGCCTGAACAAATAATTGGAGACAAAGATACTGGAATCCAGACCAGAAGTAAGACTAAGGATCCAACATGTCTACTATGTGAATTTGAACCGAAGACAACTAGAGAAGCATTGGAGAATGAAGACTTGATACAAGCAATGAATGAAGAAATTGACCAGATTGAGAAGAATGATACTTGGACTATAGTGCCGAGACCTGAAAACAAGAATGTTATAGGAACAAAGTGGGTATTTCAGAATAAGATGAATGAAAATGGTGAAATCACTAGGAACAAAGCTAGGCTGGTATGCAAAGGCTATGCACAAGAAGAAGGAATAGATTATGGGGAGATAGTTGCCCCTATAGCTAGATTGGAAGGAGTAAGAACTCTACTTGCATATGTTGCTTATAAAGATTTCAAGGTATATCAAATGGATGTCAAGTTTGCATTTTTGAATGATATACTAGAAGAAGAAGTTTACATAGAACAACTAGAAGGTTTTATTGATCCAAACAGAAGACACATGGTGTGCAAACTAAACAAAGCATTGTATGGATTGAAGCAAGCACCTAGAGCATGGTATGAGAGGTTGCACAACTACTTGATACAGATTGGATTTTAAAGAAAAAATGACACAAGCAATCTGTACATGAAGGATGAAGAAGGTAAAGATATCTTGTTGGCAAAAAATTTTGTTGATGACATTATTTTTGGTGGACAAGATGCATTATGTAAAATTTTTTCAAATGAAATACAAACTGAGTTTGAAATGAGTATGTTTGGTGAGATCAAATTCTTTGTTGGTTTACAAGTATATCAGAAGAAGAATGAAATTTTCATTACACAGTCTAAGTATGTTAATGAAATACTAAATTTTTTTGGGATGGAAGATGCTAAACTAGTGGGAACTCCTATGGTTACTGGACAAAAGTTATCTAAGAATGATGATGCTGTAGAAGTGAATCAAACTCTATACAGATCCATGATTGGAAAATTGTAGTATGTTGTACACAGCAGACCAGATATTGCATTAGTTTTTGGGATTGTGGCAAGATTCTCTACCAATCTGAAGGAAACACATATAATGGCCATGAAAAGAATTATGAGATACTTGAAAGGAACTGCAGAATATGGTCTATATTATAAGAAGGATGACAAATTTGAATTCCAAGTTTATACAGATGCTGATTGGGTAGGAAATGTAGATGAAAGAAAGAGTACAAGTGGTGGAGCTTTCTTTCTTGGATAGAGATTAGCCTCTTGGACAAGCAAGAAACAAAATTGCATTTCCCAATCTATTGTCGAGGCCGAGTATGTTGTTGCTGCAGTGAACTGTTCAAACTTGGTATGGATAAAACAATTGTTGATAGGCATGAAAGATAAAATCAGTGAACCTGTTGTTATTTTCTATGACAACACAAGTGCTATTAATATTTCTAAGAATCCAGTGATGCACACTAAGACTAAATACATTGCAATCAAGTATCACTACTTGAGAAAATTAGTACAAGACAAAGAAGTCCGAATGGAATATGTGAATACAAAAGAATAATTAGTAGACATATTTACTAAAGCTTTACCCATAGAAGCTCATGGGTATTTGAGAAGTCAATTAGGGGTTCTTCCCCTAACTAAGGCTGCCTAGACAAGCTAGGAGCACTGCATCAAATGTGCTACAGTGGAACATTTGACAAATTGATGCAGAAGATTGTCACACTTTAGGGCTGGCCTAGAGTTGTGAAGAGATGCAAAGATAAGGAATCAGTCATAAGAAAGATGACAGATCGAAAAACACTGAGCTACACAAATATTATCTACATCTGATGGATGTATGTTTTAGTTGTTGCTTTGGCATTTTTTTCAAAGAGGGAGAATGTACTGATATGATAACACATGAGATATGATAACACATGATACTGAAAAGCAAGAGTTGATGAGCTAATGGAATTAAAAGGAAAGAAGGATGATGAACTAAAATGAAGAATTGGGATAGAGGGAGATCTGAATACTTCTGACGATCACAGAAGTGAGGCTTATAGGATTCTGAATCAGAATGAAGCTAACGATATTATAAATAATTTTCTGATGGACAGATAAGATTTTCGATTGGTTGGTAATCCATGTGTTATTCAAGTGATATCATATGGTGTTTCCATCAATTCCAAAGAGGGATATTGTTGGAAACTGAATTGAAATAATTTTTGTATTTTCATTGATGTCAAACCTTAATTGGTAAGACTGTTGCTACTTAGGAAAGTACTATATCTATTTGAGTGTTGCTAAGGGGCTAAGAAAGGTTGGTAACAATATCACCTAGGGAAAGGTTGAGTTATCTTGATACTATAAAGTTTACTTGACTATGTTGCACTATGATGAGATAATGTATTGTTTATCTTAGTAAGACTGAAGACTAAACTGGTAGGATTAACTAAGCAAAAAATGGAAAAATCATGTTTAAGCCGAATGATGTTAGTGTCGACTGAGTTAGTATATGTCCAAAAAAATTATAGTGTCAACTGAGCATCAGTAAATTGTCGATGAAGACAGTGCAAGCCGAGGAAACAGTTTTTAGTATTGACCGAGCATTCTACATGAAGACTGAGTGAACAATCATAGTATTGACCGAGCATCAACAATTTTATATTTGAAGAGAATTTAATTTTGGAGCCGACATTGTTGAATTCTTGGATTATGTAAAACATGTTGACTTTATTTATTGATTGTTTGGAAGCATTAAATGCATTGTAAAATGTTTTATTGTAAATCTTTAAGAGATTTGAGATGATTCTAGAAAAGGAGCCAAAGAACATAAAGTGGGTAGATTCAATGAATCTGACCTAACCCTAAGATCTACGATTGAGATTGAGAGGCAAAAGATGAGTTAACCTAATTGAGGAGAATATAAGGGAACCTGAACATTATGATATGTATGCACATGGTGAATAGAGAATGCTGGAAGAGAAAAATTTTATTGACTGAATAAGCAGAAAAGGCTGAAGGAGAATGGTGGTGATTTTTTGAAGAAAAGTTTCAAGCAGATCAGAGATGGAAATGGAAAAGTTTCAAAGTCAGTAAACCAGCATTAGTGTATGGAATCAGATCTAATATTTGCAAAGTGAGTTGTATATTTTTTTAGATAATATTGCTACTACTTTCTAACCATTGTAACAGTGAAAATCCTTTTAACAGAGGTTGACCTAATAGTCATATGTTAAATCCTTTGAACAAGGTTTCATTCTAATGGAGTGTATGTAAGTCCTATGAATAGGCTCACTTTTAATAGGTTGATTGAAATCCTTTAAACAGGTCACATTTGACAGTGTGTATTGTAACCTTTGACAGGGTTGGCTTTTTACCGAGCTCACTTCAGAAGAGTGAAAATAATAGTAGTATGTTACAAAGTGGTTTTTCCCAAATTGGGTTTCCACTATAAATCCTGGTGTTTATACTTGTGTGAATGTTTAGATCTGAACATTACTATGTTTTACAAGTTAAGTTATAGCTAGGTAGTGGACTGCATTGTTAGATGTTTCTATTATTGAATCAGTGATGACTGAGTTTGTTTTGGTTTTGGATCTGATTTAAGGATAAGTTTATGAGATTATTTTATACATCAGGACTTGAGAACAACTGATTCACCCCCCCTCTCTATTGTTCTAAATCATATTAACATCAAACAAGTTGAGTTTTCATTAGCAAATAGTTACTTGTTATTTTCTAATCATTGTAACAGAGTTTTGGTAAAATCTCCTAACATAGTAGACCTAACAGTATTTTTGTAAATCTCTTAACCGAGTGCACACTCAAGTAGTGTTGTTGAAATCCTATCACTAGGTAGATCTAATCGATCTGATATGTTACTCCTAATAGGGTAAGATCACCATAAGTGATCACCATTTATAGCCCTAATAGGAAAACCTTTTCTATCTACAGTAGTAAAGAATTTGTGGGTGTCTTCCCCACCATAGTTTTTACCCTCTAACAAGGGTTTCTACATTACCAAAATACTTTAGTTATGTGATGATTATCTTGTTGATTTCATGTTATTTACCTTTAATAGTTAAATGAATGAATGATGCATGCAATGGATTCAAGTTATAGTTGAAGGTTACTATTGTTTGTTGTTTGAGGTTAGAAAGGTTTATGAGTTAAAAAATTTTGTGGGCACTAATTCACCCCTCCCCTCTCAATACCCTATCTCTCCAATTCCAACAATTGGTATCATAGCTCAGTTCTCTTATTGAATTTTTTGACCATTGAAGTGTAAAGATCTAACCATGGAGAGATATAAGTTGGATAAAATAATAGAGAATCAAAAGATTCAAATGCATATGTTTGTTGAGTAGTATAAGCAAGCCAAGGATGGATTGAACAAATTACTGGTCGAAAGGAAGAACCTAGCTATTATGAAAAATGAGATTGGTTACCATGAAGAAGAGATTGTGATGCAGGAGCATCCTAGGTGTAAGAGCAATCTTGCATCACCCAAAAATATTTTTGTTTTTGTATTCAATAAGGGCTATCTTGTGCAGAGCTGCTATTTATGGAAACTTGTTGTTTTTAGTAAGTTGGTCATAAATCTTAGAATGTTCTAATTTTACATGTGGAGGTTCATCTCAATCATATCAGCCTGCCAGCAAAGTTTCATGGCTAGATCAGGTCTAGTTTTGAAGATATTGAAGATTTTTGGTATTGGTAGCAGGGTACAAAAACTTTGAACTCAATTTTGAAGGCTTTAGAGGCCCTGGATGAGGTCAAAAATTTGGGTGACAAGAGCTTGCATTGGTTAAGCTTGTAGAGCGCTTCATGGCATTTCTGAAATGGGGTTATAATAGTCAATCGGGTCAACTAGTGATGACTTATGGTCTCCGAAAGTTAGACCACCTGAAATGGCAAAAAATATTTTTCCTTCAAAATTTTTGTTTGGGTTTCAAAAGTTATTTTGAGCTGACTTTGATATAATAAATTGAAAAATAAAATAATTCTAAGTTTGGTCGGCCCTTAGGGCTAAATTTCTGGAACCTTCTCGGGCGGTGGAAAAATGCCTATATAAAGAAGGCCCATAGTGTGGTTTAGGGAAGTTTGGGGTAGTAGATCTGGGTATTGATTCGAGGCTTTGTCCTATAGAATATTGTAAGGGAATGCCCATGAGGCTTTGCATATTGCAATTCTGAAAGTTTGTAATTCCACATTTGTGGAGATAATAAGAAGCCAATTTTCTATTCTTGCATATTGTTGTTGTTTCTCTGTTTCTGTTATGTGTTTGTGGTATTAAGGGGAGCACCCTTCATTAGATTGATGATTTATTTGATCACATTGGATCTAGTTCAGGAATTATTTCTAATGGATCTAAAAGTATAATCTCTTATTTGTCTTAAAAGAATCTTCACTTAACCAAACAAGTGAAAGCACTGCAAAGCGGTCAGGAATCACAGATGGTGAGAATGGTAGAAGTAATTAACAATGCTAGATAGGATGAGCAAGAAAGGAATCTAGGTATTGAAGACCAAAGATAGATAATTGACCAACTTCAAGCTAAGTAAACTAAGATACAAAGACTCACCGAACACCATTTCAAAATATCCAATCAAATGATGATTGTGAATCAAGAGGTCAACTAAGTAAATGGTGAACTATCAAGAAAACTTGAAGATATTGGAATACTTAGGGAAGAGAGTGAGAAACTAAGAAATGAGGTAAAAACTCAACAATAGCACAATGAAATGATGAAATTGGCTGAAGATAGTTCAAAAAAGATTGATGATTTTCTGACTAATCAAAGAAGATTTGGAAGTAAAGCTAGATTAGGCTATACCGGTGAAGGAGAATCATCCAAAAAAGATGAACAAGTAAAAAACAATCAGAATCAAAGACGTAAGATGCTATCATGTTATCACTATGGAAAACCAGGACATACCTCAATGTCTGTAGAAGAAAAGCACAAGGTAAACCCCCAGTACTCCTAATTTTAATGGATATTGTTATTATTATGGAAAGTTTGGTCACCAAGCTTATGAGTGTAGATAAAAATTGAATAAGAATGCTAACAATCCTACTATAGATAAATTATATTATACTTGTAATGAACATAGACACACTGCGTGAGAGTGTAAAGCAAAAATGAAGCAAGTATGGACACCAAAACAAAAGTACAAACCCAAGCCTTATCAACCAAAGAGACAAGGTAATTCTTATATTGGGATTACAACACATGGGCTAACTATATTTCATGTGGTAGATATGGACACATTGTAGAAAACTATAATAGGAAAAGATGGGCTGGAAAATTACGAAGCTGGACAAGCACTGGAGCCATGCTTACATTGTCATAAGGTCGCTCATCTAAGCAAGGACTGTAGAGATCGAGCACCAGAAGAAGGGCATGTATTTGAGAGTGGAAACACTATTGTAGATATCATCAGAATCAGGAACACTATGTGGAGGAAAGCATCAAATGAGAATGGAGAGTCAAGCAATGTTTTCAGTGAAACCTCATCCATTGGATTAGGTGACATCGATACCTCTACTTAAGGTGATATAGGTATGTATGGAACTGACATTTCAAATGATCATATTTTACATATAGTTCCTTATATATGATGAGCATATACCAAATCTAAATGAATAAAGATGCACTATGGTTTATATGTTATGAGCTAACAAAGTCACACAGTCGGTAAAAGTAAGACCGAGAAAAAGGTTACTCGTCGATAATCACTATTCAAGGTTAACCGAGTATCAGTATCAACCGAGTGAGAAATCATGTGTTAACTAAGCTGATGGAAGTTTGCAGTAGTCACCAAGTTGATAGTTGTCACTGAGCTGGTAGTAGGTCGAGCATTAATGACATAAAGTTTTAAGTGATAATTTGAAAAATGCTATAAATACATGGAAGTCTGAGTTCATTTTCACAAAGTGATTTTGGAGAGTGATAATTTCATAGAGAAAGTTCGAGCAAAGGATCTTTCAAGTTCATCCAAAGTAGTTGCAGATTGAACCGAGAACATTCTTCGACATATTCTGAGTAAGTTGAAACCCCTACTGAGCATATTCGTCATACTTACCAAAAACCTAGTTTGTTATAATGGCATCCACTTTGAGCACTTCTAAAGATGTGGAAGAGGAAGTTAATCTTATAGTGTTAGCAAACTATTGTGAACCCAAGTACAAGTTACACCTAGAAGTTGCATCAAAAATGGATTCAGCGAGCACTTTTTCTAGCATCCCACCTAGGGTTTTATTGGTTAAAGCCATCTGATCATACATTCATTGCAAAATAGGAGAAATAGGAGATTTCAATATGTATGTTGTGTTGGAAACTACAATTGAAACAATTATTGTATTGTCATTGATGTCAAACCTTAACTGGTAAGACTATTGCTATTTAGAAAAGTAATATATCTATGGTGAGAAGGGAAAGAAAAGTTGGTAACAATAGCACCTAAGGAAAGGTTGAGTTATCTTGATACTACAAAGTGTACTTGACTATGTTGTAAAATGATGAGACAATGTATTGTTTATCTTAGTAAGATTGAAGACTAAACTGGTAGGCTTAACCGAGCAAAAATGAAGAAATCATGTTTAAGCCGAGTTATGATAGAGTTGACTGAGTTAGTGGATGCCGAGAAAAAATCTAGTATCGACCGAGTATCAGTAAATTGTCGAGGAAGATGGTATTTGCCGAGGAAATAGTTTTAGTAGTGATCGAGCATTTTACATGGAGACCGAGTGGATGATCACAGCATTGACCGAGCATCAACAATTTTATATTTGAAGAGAATTCAGATTTGGAGCCAACATTGTTGAATTCTTGGATTATGTAAAACATGTTGACTTTATTTATTGATTGTATAGAAGCATTTAATGCTTTGTAAAATGTTTTATGGTAAATCTTTATGAGATTTGAGATGATTTTAGAAGAGGAGATGAAGAACATGAAGTAGGTAGATTCAATGTATTTGACCTAACCCTAAGATCTACAAAGGAGATTAAGCAGCAAAAAGAAAATTTAACCTAACAGAGGAAAGTATTAAGGGAACCGAAGCACTAGGTATGAGTATGCATGGGTGAAGGAGATGCTGGAAGAACAGTAAAGTTTTATTGACTGTATAAGCAAAAAGGCTGAAGGAAAAGTGTGGTGATTGCTTAAAGGAAAGTTTTGAGTAGATCAAAAGTGGAGATGGAAAATTTTCAAAGTCAGTAAACCAGCATTTGGGTATGGAATTGGATCTGATATTTTGCAAAGTGAGTTGTATGTTTTCAAATCAATACTACTGCTACTTTCTAACCATTGTAACAGTCAAAATCCTTTTAACAAAGGCTGACCTAATAGTCATATGTTAAATCCTTTGAACAAGGTTGCATTCTAATGGAGTGTATGTAAGTCCTTTGACCAGGCTCACTTTCAACAGGGTGATTGAAATCCTTTAACCAGGTCACACTTGACAGTGTGTATTGTAACCTTTGACAGGGTTGGCTTTTAACTGAGCTCACTTTAGAAGAGTGAAAATAATAGTAGCATGTTACAAAGTGGTTTTTCCCATATTGGGTTTCCACTATAAATCCTAGTGTCAATACTTGTGTGAATGTTTTTGGGTTTGAACATTTTTGTGTTTTACAAGTTAGATACAACTAGGTATTGGACTATTGAGTTATATGTTTCTATTATTGAATCAGTGATGACTGAGTTTGTTTTGGTTGCTTGATCTAATTTAAAGAAAAGTTTTTGAAGTTATTTTATACATCAGGACCTAAGAACAACTGATTCACCCCCCCTCTTTGTTGTTCTAAATCATATTAACATGTTTCATACCAGGCACTATGTGATGAAGATACAAAGTTGAAACTAGAGCATAAACAGGTAGAAATGATTGGACTCACTAATGCCCTAAATTTTCTGAAGAATTTTAAAACAAAATGGATAAGGGCCATGCTAAGTTGATATCATGAGGGCACATTTTGGCTAGATAAACTGACCAAAGTGACAAAAAAAATGATTCATAGGGTTACGAGGTATCCTACAACCGACAAGGCTAAAGCATTTCAAAGTTAATCTCGAGCTGATGTTGAGATAAATACAGGTGCAGCATGGGATGGAAGAGCATTAAAGATTGCATCAATTATGGATCCAAAAGTTAAGTTTGCAGCACATGTAATAGGTTATAAGTTCTTTCAGTCGAGCAGACTTAATAGTGTACCATGTAGTGGTGTGGATATGGCTTACAAAATAATAAAGAAGGGTCATCAGATAGACCTTTCTAAGATACTCCTGAAATAGGTTGAAGAGAATATGAAAACAATCTAGTCATAGAAGTCTAATACCTATAAGTTTGGCTCACTGATAGTATGCTTATTATTCTATCTCCATAAATTCTTTCCTTCTGTCAGTCACAAAGTTTGGTCTACTGACACACCGATCATTTCGTAAATTTCTAATATAATGAAAAATCTAGGAGATAATGCAAATAATGTTGTAGATGGTTATTTTGAGGAGTGTAAGATTAAGATGAATCTTAGAAATAGGATTCCATGCTCACTGGTTGAGAAGTATGAGATGGACATATGTTTTCTAGTTAACATCGACCATACAATGATTAAAGATATAGAGATGAAGACTAAATGGCTAGCCCCATGGGATATGAAATGGATCATGATTTTGGTTTGAAATCAATCAATGCTTTATTGGCTTTACTGAAGGACAAGAAGGCCAAGAGATTTGGAACCTATGAAGAGGTGAAATCTAGAATAAAAATAGATCTTGTCATTGGCAAAATAACAAGAAAAGAAAAGAAAATGAAGAAAGTTTTAACTGAGCAGTTTGGAGATGTATTTGAATCATCTGAGGTGTCACTAGTTGAGCCTACAATTGAAGGTTAGTTATTGCCAACTGACAAAGCACATGATAGTGAGGAAACCAAGCCTGACAAGAAAAAACATTCAATACTGGTTTCTCCCACTCCAACTCCAAACAAGAGGCAGTTTCTTGTGTGGATAGGCGCATGAACAAGGTCAGCAATTGGAGCCTCACCACCATAGAAAAAGGGAGCTGAGAAGGTAATAAAACCTAAGGTAGCTACACTGACCAAAACTTATGCAAAAAGAGGAACCAAGGTTATAGCTATAGAACCCAAGAAAAGGAGAATATTAATTAGAGGAAGAGAAGACCTTGAGGATGAAGAAGATGACAACAATCAGTTTAAGGTTGTTAGTAATAAGAACAAGATAGTTGATGAGATTGTTTCTTATATAATTGAGAATGGAGCACGCATAGATCCTGAACTCAGTCAGTTTGACAACATGTCTACTGAGGATCAAAATAAAATTGAGGAGGATGTCATACAGATGATGGTAAGATTTAAAAGAGTTCCATTCAAGTTTGGACAATCACTACCCAAGGCACTAGAAGAAAGAATAAATCAGAAGTGGTCATATGCCTTGGACACTAAGAAGAAGATGAGGGAACAATCCCTAGTTGAAGCTACACAAAATCTAACTCTTTATGAAATTGATGAATATATGAACACTTATTATAAGAGATTCAAACTAAAAGGTGGAGATATGCAAATTTTAGATGAAAATTTGGCAGATGTTGATGAGACTGGTCAACTCATGTGGACATCCATTTTTGCAGCAAAAGAGCAAGTTGAGAAAGAAGCATTTCTTAATCTATCTAAGAAGAGACTAAGGTCTAAAGGAAAAGGTATTTATATAGATGATGATAATGTAGCAAAGAAGAAAAAAGAATTAGTTGTATCATTTATCGAGGTGATTGATACAACACTTGACAAAGAAGTTAAAATTAGTTCATGGGATACATCGGATCCAGTAGTGATCCAGATAAAGGAGACAAATGATGAAGATGTACTCATTGAGGATATCACTAATGGTGATCCTGATGATAGAGATGATGATGAAGATGTGAACATTGCACCCAACAATGCCAAGATGAAGGTCAAGTTATCAAATGTGCATACACATCATTAACAAGCAAGCTTCCTATCCTTGTGGAACCAGTTGAAATTTTATCACAAGAAAAACCCGAAGGTTCAGACCCTGAACAACCAAAGGATACAATAGGGGAACAAGGAGTAGAGATACCTACTAAAACAAACCAGCCTAAGGAGAAAGAGGCACCCAAGACAGAAAAAAAGGATCAAGAGAATCCTAATGTAACTAAGGCCACTCAATTGGATACTACATCAGAGGCTCCAACATAGTCTACCGACACAAAGGTCACTGAGGAACAACAAAAGGAAAATACAATGTCACCCAGGTAGGTTACACAAAGTTCATACCGATTATAAAGAGTTCACCTCAAGAACCAGAGAAGAAGAAGAAGAAAAAGAAAGGAAAAGGGTTGATCACATTAGATGAAGTCATAGTTATACTGTATTGTGACCCGAGCACCCTTAGCCTTGAGGAACTAAGAAAATATGGGATGTTGTGTACAAGGAAAGCAACATAGGAAAAATTAAAACAAGAAAGAAAGAGAAAAGAAATACCAGAGAATGTAAGAGATATTTTACAACAAGTTGTACCCGAGGTACATATAGATGAGGACACTCCGATCATGGACCAACTTGCTACACTTGTTGAAGAGATCAATGCCCCAGATGTCGAAGTAGACAAGAGAATAGAAGAATGGGTAGAATCCAAGATCTAAGATAAACTTGTAGAGAGAATCAGCCAAGAAGTGGAAATTCACAAGGTTAAGCCATCTGAGGTAATAACTAAAATTTAGGGTATTACTCAATTAATTTGTCAAATTTTATTCAAACTATGCACCGTGGAAACCTTCACTATTGAGATCAGTGAAAAGATTAAAAAGCTTTATAATGAAATCATAGCCAGTGCACAAGTAGCCTTAACCGAGCCTCAAGCATTTTCCAAGCATAACTTGAAAGTTCAAGAAATCGGGTGGTTAAGAGCAGATCTCGGGAAACGAGAAGAATAATCAATAAACAAGTCACAGAATTGCAAACCAAGTTGCTTCCCTACTTGAAAATCTTTCAGAAGCACATTTTCAAGGCACAAACACTTGTTGCAACACCATAAATTTCTATGTTGGACAACATTTTTGACATGCATGCATAAGTCGGTCTTGAGCACATTGCTCTCACCAACTTGAAAGAGGAAAGGGAAAACCTCTTGGAGTCATTGAAGAAAACCCACAAGCACATTTTGATAAGCTATAAGTATCTATGTTTTTGTATTTGGCATTAATTTCAAAAGGGGGGATAATAATGTATATGCCAAATATGTATATAAAATGCTAAGTATACTACACATTACCAGGAGCATGCACCGAGGGGGGGTAATAGAATTTTTTTCTGATAAGTATATATGTATATGGCGGAGACAGAAATATTTTAAGACATAAGGTCTTTATACATTAAGTTTTTGATACTAATGCCAAAGGGGGAGATTGGTATGTCTATTTGAGCATTAAAGGTTGTCAAATTATTATCAAAGACATCAGTCAATTACCTATGCTACTCCAATTGGCAAATTGCAAGCACTTCAAGCCAATCAGTCAAGTATTCACACCGAGCATTAGTGTACACCAATATCGAGTGGCTATAAACACTGACTAGACTGGACACAGAGCACCAGTATATTTACTAAGTAGTATATATGGTGTTTACCAAGGATGATAGTAAACAACATAGTAATCAGGAATGACATAGTTATTTATGCAAACGGTTACAATAGAATCACAAAACATTTTACCAAGATTGAGGATCATTTATTGTAAGATTCCATCATTAATTGTGATGATCATCTTTATGTATTTGGTAGATCTAGGTTATTTTTATACACCGTAGATCTTAGGGTTTTTTCTAAGATATTGTAACCTAAATTTTGTTAAGCGGCAAAAGCAGTATGCTATATAAATGTAATTTCATGTTATTTTTGAATGCGTGAGAGAGAAGCTTGATAAGGAGGTTAAGAACATGAAAAGAACTTGAAGCATTAGCCAACTTCATGAATATTAGTCATCAAGCAGAGGAGAATAGTATTTAGAGATATTTAGATTAAGAATAATCAGACAAGGCTACTAAGTAGTTCAGAGTAGAGATCTTCACACAGAAAGGTGATATCTATTTAGTATTTAATAGATCTGTATTAGACAAGTTGAGTTGTCATTAGAAAATAGTTGCCTATTATTTTGTAATCATTATAATAGAGTTTTGGTAAAATCTCCTAACAGAGTAGACCTAACAGTATTTTTGTAAATCTCTTAACTGAGTGCACACTCAAGTAGTGTTGTTGAAATCCTATCACTAGGTAGATCTAATTGATCTGATATGTTACTCCTAATAGGGTAATATCACCAGAAGTGATCACCAGTTGTAGCCCTAATAGGAAAACCTTTTCTATCTGCAGTAGTAAAGAATTTGTGGGTGTCTTCCCCACCGCATTTTTTACCTTCTAACAAGGGTTTCTCCATTACCAAAATACTCATGTTATGTGATGATTATCTTGTTGATTTCATGCTATTTACCTTTGATAGTTAAATGCATGAATGATGCATGTAATGGATTCAAGTTATAGTTGAAGGCTACTACTATTTAATGTTTGAGGTTAGAAATTTTTATGAGTTAAAAGTTTTTGTGGTCATTGATTCACCCCTCCCCTCTTAGTATTGTATCTCTTCAATTCCAACAACAATAGCACAATGACACAAGATATGTTGAATAGGGAACCTCTTGATCAAAGAGTAAACCCTGGTGGGAATGATGCCCACAAAAGATGAGCTAATATGATAGTTCCTTGTGAGAGGATGGACTCTGTTAGGAGTCTTATGAAATACATTCAGTACATATGAGTCCCTGTTAGGAGACTTTGAATCCCTACTAAAAGATTCTAACTCTATTAGGAGTTATGGAAGACAGAAGGACCCACTACCCAAACAACTTCAATGGAAAGATCACTGAACACACTGTCCAACTGATCTCTATATTATTAAATAGAATAATATCAAAAGATTAATGATCTCAACAACTTGTTACTTCTCCTCTGACTGTTCCAAACCACACCAACTACTTCATCAGATCTCAATACCAGATCTTTGTACTTCGCATATCCTCTTTCAACAAGTATTGAATAATTCTACAATTCACTTTCACAATCTTACAATTCAATTCCACATTCTCCTTCAAACTCACATATTACAATAAGGAAAAAATTCCTTACTTTATACCACACTCAAGTAATTACAAATGAGTCGACATACAAATTACAAAATAAAATTTTCCACACATTACATAAAAAATACACAAAACTGTTGGCTTCCAATTAAGATAATTCTTCACTCGTGCAACCTCGAACCTTGCACTCATGTCCACATCACTATCATCATGTCTTCAACTGATGTTCAACTTTTCATGATCATATTCTGATGCAAGAGGATGGGGCAGGGTCCAGTGATGGCATACCCTTACCTGATCCACCTTGCTCAACAACACGCAGAAGCAACAACACACAATAGTCAGAGAGAGAATGAAGAAACTTTCATATATTATCTTCAAATTGATTCATACATGTCAGGTTGTAAGGCCTTCCTAGTTTTAGCCAAATATTACAATCAAGTACATAAGTCCTCAAAAATGCGAGGATCTGCAAATAATCTGTAATATTCTATCTTCTATCTTCTATCAAAACTAACTCTCTAAACTCTAACCAAATGACTGCATTTATACAAGAGGCTACCAAACTGAGTCGGTCTTGAGATCTACAATCAATAGAAGGAATGACCAGATCTAGGTGAAAATGCTTCCCAACAATGGATACCAGCATTAAATCCATGACCCAAATTAAATGCACAAGTCAGCCTCAGTAGAAACTCAAAGAAACACGTTAGTAAGAAAAGCCAACTAAGTGCTAGACAAGCATCACCAAGCACTAGGGAAATTATCGAGCACCAGATAGATAACCGACCAACACCGGCAAACAAAGGAAACCAAGCAACACAAAACCAACTCAGTCAAAGCAGGAACTGAGCAATACCGAACCAACTCGGTCAAAGCAGGAACCGAGCAACACAAACAAACTCAAATATGTTTTTGGTGACACAGGATTGCCAAGGACCCAAGATGCTCCTGCATCAGACACCTAGGGTTATTTGAAATGATTCTCCAAATCATGAAACATGTATGATCTGAGCTGCATCCAACTCAGAATGTGAAATCCAAGAACTATCTTCGATCAGTCTATTCTTCCATTTACCAGATATTCCATATACTATTTTTGTCTTGTACTTCTGCAAATTCTTTGTTCCAAAATATGCTCAACTTCTTCATTCTGCTTCTTAGGATAATTCATCAGTACTGCCATGTCTTCTTCAGGTTCATGAAACTCATACAAATCCATAATTTTGAATATAGGTGATATATCCATGTCATCAGGTAACTCAACTTCCTATGCATTCCCACTATCAAATTTTCTAAAAATCTTGCAAGGTCTGAACTTCTTCATCTTTAGCTTCCCATATGTTCCAATAGGAAATCTTCCTTTCTTCAAATGAACCATTACTTCATCACCAACATCGAAAGTCTTATGTCTCCTTGATCTATCAGCTCTATCTTTATTTTTCCAATTACTCTTTTCCAGTTTAAGCTTCACATCTTCATGTAATGTCTTCATGTATTCAACAATTTTACTCCTTCAACACTTCTCTTTCTTTCATCGGCAATGTCTCTCAAATCAGATATACCTCTTGGTTGTATGCCATTTACAATCTCAAAAGGTGTTTTTCCAGTAGTCCTATTCACTGAATTATTGTATGCAAACTCTACTTGTGCCAACATAGAATCCCAATTACCTGGTGTGTATCCAACCAAACATCTCAAAAGATTTCCCAAGCTTCTATTCACAATGTTTGTTTGTCCATCGGTTTGTGGGTGAAATGTAGAACTATATTTCAACTCAGTATCCAACTTTCTCCA
This sequence comes from Chamaecyparis obtusa, assembly GCA_027943335.1. Taxonomy (NCBI): domain Eukaryota; kingdom Viridiplantae; phylum Streptophyta; class Pinopsida; order Cupressales; family Cupressaceae; genus Chamaecyparis; species Chamaecyparis obtusa. The sequence continues at coordinate 60,355 of BSBK01002556.1, read as the reverse complement.
AAGAGTCTTCCAAAAGTATCCAACAAATTTACTATCTCGGTCAGAGATAATACTCCTCGTTAATCCATGCAATCTGATAATTTCTTTAAAGAAAATATCTTCTACATGTACTACATCTGATGTCTTTCTACAAGGTATAAAATGTGCTATTTTAGAAAATCTATGCACAACCACAAATATAGAATCATTACCTCTTACTGTCTTTGGTAAGCCAAGAACAAAATCCATACTAAAGTTAATCCAAGGTTTCTTAGGTACAGCAATCGGTGTATACAATCCAGTATTCTGACTAACTCCTTTTGTAACTTGACAAACTCCACAAATTTTCACAAATTTTGAAACATCTTTATACAACTGTGGCCAAAAGTATTTCTCCTTAAGAAAATTCAGTGTCTTATCAACACCAAAATGTCCAACCAAACCACTACTATGTTTTTCTTTTATCAAATTAGTTCTCATTGCTCCTCTCGGTATACACAATTGAATACCTTTAAACAACATACCTCCTTGCATAAAATATTCATCCCATTTAGTACTCTTTTGATCTTGAATAGGTGCTCTATACTTTCTCCATGGCTCAAAAAAACTAGGATCAAATTCAAAAGAATCTCTCATGTCATCAAAGCCTAGAATTCCAATTTTCATCTCTGTCATCAAAGATCTCCTTCTGCTCAATGCATCAGCAACTCGATTAGTGACTCCACTCTTATGCTTTATCACAAATGTATAACTCTAAAAATACTCAACCCATTTCATATGTCTCTGATTCAACTTATTCTGAAAACCTAATTATTGTAAGGCTTTATGATTGGTAAACAACACAAATTCACTCAGTATTAAATAATGTCTCCATTTCTTTAGTGCTTGAACAATAGCATAGAATTCTTAATCATACATAGAATATTTCCTTTTTGCATCATTCAACTTTTCACTAAAGAAAGTAACGGGTTTACCTTCTTGACTCAACATAGCTCCAATTGCACTTCTACTTGCATCACATTCCACTTGAAATACCTTATTGAAATCAGGAAATGCTGAAACAGGCAATTTAGCAACTCTCTGCTTCAGAGTCTCAAAATTTTTATCACGTCCATGTGTCCACTTGAATTCTCTTTTGTCTCCTCTCATAGTCTCAGTCACAACATTACAAATTGAACTGGAATTTCTAATGAACTTTCAATAAACAATTTCCAATCCATGAAATGATTTTACCTCACTAGAATTCATAGATGTAGGCCAATTCAAAATAGCTTCAACCTTTTTAGGATCCATTTTCAAACCATCAGCTGAAATAAAAAATCCCAAATACACAATCTCCTTTTTCATGAATGAACATTTTTTCATATTTATCAGCAAATTTTCTTCTTTCAATCTCTAAAAAACTTGTCTAACATGCAACAAATGTTCTTCTCTAGTCTTACTAAATATCAAAATGTCATCAAGATATACAATCACAAACTTACCCAAGAATTTCTTCAAAACTTCATTCATCAACCTCATAAAAGTACTCGATGCATTAGTTAAGCCAAAAGGCATAACCAACCACTCATACGAACCTTCTTTTGTCTTGATAGAATTCTTCCATTCATCACCTTCTCTAATTCTGATATGATGATAGCCACTTTTCAAATCAATCTTTGTAAAATACTTTGCTCCAGTCAAACTATCCATTATATCATCTATTCTCGGTATAGGAAACCTATACTTCACTGTTATCTTATTGATTGTTCTAGAATCAATACACATTCACCACTCTCCATTCTTCTTAGGTGATAATACCATAGGTTGTTAGGAATGAATGCAAAGTGTTTTGGCAGTCATTCTGTAGCAGTTTTTGTTGCATTCATGACTTGGATTGTCATTGACATCAACACAATGATATTCTGGATATTAGCAGGAAAGTAGGTACAGTTTTGTTTTGCACACATGTTGTATTGTAGATTGGCTTTTGCACAATTTATGGTATTTTCTTTTGTGTGTTATTAACCTATGGTTAACAGCGCAAAAATAAATTCATTCATTTGTAAGAGTTATGAGCATTTTGGTGAAAGTAGTGTTTAGACAGTGTTTCTGTGTAGCGATGTTCAAAAATTAGAGGATATCTCTTAGCTGGGATGGAATCTAATTTTGTGCAGTTAAAGGGATGTTGGAGACTCATTAATGATGATTTGGTTCATAGTGCAAACTTTGAGGATATGTTTGGAGAAAGTTACAGTAACTGGAAGCCAATAGTTTTATGTGAATTTTGTGTGTAGCATGTAGAATTTATTATTTTGTAATTGAGGACCGACTCATTTGTAATTATTTGAGTTTGGTATATAAGAAGGAATTTTTTCCTTATTTTAAAGTGTACTATGAAGATTGAGATGTGAATATATGCATGAAGTGAAGAAAAGAGCTAATTCAGTGATGAAGGAAGACTTGTGAGTACAGAGATCTGGAATTGTGATCTTGTGTAGTAGAGAGTGTAGTTTTGGCACAGTGTGAAGGAGGTAATATATTTCATATTATTCTATTGAATAATTCTAAGATCTTTTGGAAAGTGGGTTCAAAGATCTTGCCTTGAAGCTATTTGGGCAGTGGGTCCTTCTGTCTTCCATAGACTCTTAACCGAGTTAAAATCTTTTAACAGGGATTCAAAATCTCCTAACAGGGATTTATATGTACTGAATGTATTTCATAAGACTCCTAACAACATCCATCCTTTAACAAGGAACTTTCATATTAGTGCATCATTTTGTGGGCATCATTCCCACCAGGGTTTACTCTTTTCAAGAGGTTCCCTAGTTAACATATCTTGTGTTATTGTGCAATTGTATATGATTATCTTTCTATCATTGATCAGTACATTGATTATATTGTTTAAAGCTATTGAATGGATAAATTATCAGATAACTGATTCACCCCCCCCCCCCCTCTTAGTTATCTTGGGGATCTTTACTTTCTAACAATTGGTATTAGAGCGACAGGTCCTTGAAAGAAAAGTTTAACAACTTAAGGAGATCCATGGAGAATTTCAAAAAAGAAAGCCCTAAGTTTGATGGAGTAAATTTTGATAGCTAGAAAGAAAAGATGAAGACACATCTATTGTGTTTAGGACCAAGTTATTGGTTGATTACAAAGAATGAGAAGACTATCATTCAGGAAGACAATCTATAGGCAGGAACTAAAGATGAACTAGATCTATTCATGTGTAACATACTTGCAAGAGAAGCACTTTTATCAGCACTACCGGAGAATGAATATAGTCAAGTAAGATGTTTGAAAACATCTCATGCAATTTGGAAAGCTTTACAATCTACTTTTGAAGGTGATGAACATGCAAAGAAGGCTAGATTACATAATTAGATTTTTGCATTTGAAGATATCAGAATGATGGAAGATGAATCTATTAGAAGTTATATTGGTAGGATGTCTGAGATTGTGACAGGAATAAAGTCTTGTGGAGGTGATACAAAAAAGAATGAAGTGATATGGAAAATTTTGAGAACTTTGACACCAGTATTCAAGCAGACAACGTAGATGATTAAACAAGTGATACCTTGTACATCAAACTTTTCAAGAGAGACTCTTCTTAGAAGATTAGAAACAACAGAGATGAACTTGAGATTATCAGGAGAGCTACCTAGAATGGAAACAGCATTCAGTGCTCTTAGCATTAGACCTACAAGAAGTACTAGTGTGAATGGAGATTATGCCAGCAGTAGCAGATCTAAGGAAGATAAGAAGATTGAAGAAGGTATTGCATTACTTGTAAAAAGAGAACCAGATGGTAAGAAAATATTTAAATGTTGGACTTGTCAAGAAGTATAGAAGCAACTTTAAACCTAGGAGATCTAAAGAATGTTATTATGCAAATGATGAAGATTTTGAAGCAAGAATTGAAAAACATTTAAGTGACAGTGATAATGATAACTTTGAGGAAATAGGATTTGTAGCAATTAAAGAAGAAAGTTCTGAATCTGATAAAAGGGAAGAAAAAGCATTAGTTTCACAAGTTGAAAAGAAATCTGATTGGGTTATAGATAGTGGTTGTTCACATCATATGACTGGAGATAAAAGAAAGTTTGTTAAGTTAGATAATTATGATGGAGGAATTGTTAGGGTTGGTAATAATGCACCTTGTTTGATTAAGGGTATAGGATCTATTACTCTTGATGGAAAGACTAACATTAATGATGTTTACTTTGTTGATAGACTAAGACATAATCTACTAAGTGTTGGACAATTGGTTGATAAGGGTTATCAAGTTTGGTTTCTGAGAAAACTTGTGTGATAAAAGATAAAGATAGAAATCTGATTGGAAAAGGATCCAGAACCAGAGGTAATGTATTTTAGTTGAATCCTACTAAGATGACATGTTTGATAACTAGGATTGATGACAGTTGGTTATGGCATAAAAGGTTTTGTCATACAAACTTTGATAATATTGTCAAGGTGAGCATTACACATGCGGTAAGAGATTTACCTAGAATTATGAAACCTACTAACATGATTTGCAAAGAATGTATGATGGAAAAGTAGAAAAGGAGTTCATTTCCCAATAAAAAGTTCACATCAGTAGGGAAGTTGGAGATTGTTCATACAGACTTGAGTGGTCCTACTAGGACTAGAGGATTCTATGGTGAAAGGTATTTTATGATTCTTGTTGATGATTTTACAAGAATGATGTGGATTGCATTTTTGAAGGAAAAATATGAAGCATTTGATAAATTTAAGATCATGAAAAGAAAAATTGAGAATGAATCTGGAATGAAGATTAAGTGTCTTAGATCTGATAGAGGTGGTGAATTTACATCTAGAGAGTTTAACACTTTTTTTGAAATGAATGGTATTAAGAGACAACTTTCAGCCCCTAGAACACCAGAACAAAATGGTATTGCAGAAAGAAGGAACAGGTCAATAACTAAAGCAGCAAGAGCTATGTTGTTTGAAAATGATTTGGCTAAAACTTTTTAGAGAGAAGCAGTGAACACAACAGTATACACTATGAACAAAGTACAAATCAGAGCAGATACAAGCAAGACACCTTATGAATTATGGTTTGGACATACACCCTCAGTTAAGTATTTTAGAATTTTTGGAAGTAAATGTTATATTAAGAGAGATGATGATATAGGAAAGTTTGATCCTAGAAGTGATGAAGGAATATTTCTTGGATATTCTTTAAAAAGCAAAGCATATAGATATTATAACAAAAGAACTAAGACTATTGTTGAAAGTGAAAATGTAAAAGTTGATGAGAAGTTTAAAATTCAGGAAAGAATGCTTGATTATGAATCTGATGGAGAAGCACAACCTCAGTCTAACATTGAAAATGCAGAATTATTTTTTAAAACTAACAGTGATTTGCTGAATGAAAGTCATACTGAAGAAGACAGAGAAGAAAACATAGAAGAAAATAGAGAAGAAAATAGAGAAGAAAGCAAAGAAGAATCTACAGTCGGAACAAGATCAGTAACTATGACACCTAACAGGTATACTTCAAGACATCACCCTGTTGAGAAAGTTATTGGAAGTTTAGATAGAGGAGTTTTAACTTGAAATAAGGTACATTTATGTTTAATTTAACAAATTGAACCTAAGACTACTAATGAAGCTTGTGAAGATGAACATTGGATCAATGCTATGAAAGAAAAACTAGAGCAGATTGAAAAAAAAAAGACATGGGAATTGGTCCCTAGACCTAAAGACAAGAATGTGATTGGAACAAAGTGGGTATTCAGAAACAAGATGAATGAACAAGGAGAAGTGATAAGAAACAAAGCAAGATTGGTATGTAAAGGATATTCACAACAAGAAGGAATTGACTATGAAGAAACTTTTGCACCTGTGGCCAGACTTGAAGCAGTGATAATGTTTCTAGCATATGCAACTTACAAGAAATTCAAAGTGTATTAGATGGATGTGAAGTCAGCATTTTTGAATGGTGAATTGGAAGAAGAAGTCTACATTGAGTAGCCTGAAGGTGTTCCTTTGACACAAGAAGGAGATATGGTATGTAAGTTAAAGAAAGCTTTATATGGATTAAAACAAGCACCTAGAACCTGGTATGCAAGATTGGATAAGTATTTATTGAAATTGGGATTTATAAAAGGAACAGCAGATAGTAACTTATACAGAAAAAAAATTGAGAATGGTTTTTTGGTTATAGTTATATTTGTTGATGATATTATCTTTGTTGGAGAAGATGAAGCTAGTGACAAATTTGCAGATGAAATGAAGACTGAATTTGAGATGAGCATGATTGGAGAAATGAAATATTTTTTGTGATTACAGATAACACAAAGTAAGGAAGGTATATTTGTAAGTTAGACTAAGTATTTAAATGAATTATTGAAAATATTTGGAATGGAAGATTCTAAACCTATTGGAACACCTATGGTAATCGGACATAAGTTATCTAGCAAAGATGAGACACCAGCAGTTGAGCATAAAAAGTACAAATCTATGATTGGAGGATTGTAGTACTTGACACATACAAGACCTGATATAGAACATTCAGTGGGGATTGTAGCAAGATTTCAAGCAGAACCTAGAGAATCACATCATGCAGCAGTAAAGAGGATACTGAGATATCTGAAAGGAACAATGGATTATGGATTATGGTATGAGAATTCTGATGATTTTACCTTATGTGCCTATACTGATGCAGATTGGGCAGGAAATGTTGATGACAAGAAAAGCACCAGTGGTGGACCCTTTTTTTTGGAGGTAAATTAGTCTCTTGGCTAAGTAAGAAGTAGAATTGTACTTCACAAAGCACAGCAGAAGTAGAATATGTTGCAGCAATAAATAATTGTAATCAGATTATTTGCATGAAGCAGATGTTGAAAGATATTGGAATAAAGTTTGATGAGCCTATTATTATACATTGTGATAACACCAGTACAGTGAGTATGTCAAAAAATCCTATTTTACATTCTAAGACTAAACATATTGAGATCAAGTATCATGTTGTAAGAGAGAAAGTTGCAGAAAAAGAAGTAAGATTGGAGTACAGAAGTACAAAGGAGCAGATAGCAGATATATTTACAAATCCTTTACCTAAGGATACATTTGTGTATTTGAGAGGTATGCTTGGGGTTATGCCCCAACCTATTTTTGAGAATTGATGTAGATGATTGCATCCGTCCAGTGGTATATGAGCCCTATCTTTCTTCTGGATTGGATGTTGGAACTTCCTCTATGGGGGAGTTTATGAGCTGAGTCATGAGGACTCTTGTTATTGTATTCTCTTGAAAAGTGTCTTTTGATTGACATTAAGTTGTTGTTGACTTAGTGATATAATTTCTATCATTGATGTCAATGGGGGAGAGATATACATGAAAAACATTATGGATTGTATAAGAGAGCTGAATAGGAAAATGAAGCAAGATTTGATTTGATATTTTGCAGTGATGTTGCAGTATTGGATTTTTGGAACATTGGATGTTTTTCATCTATGTTGCCATCAATGCCAATGGGGGAGATTTTTAGGAATGAATGCAAAGTGTTTTGGCAATCATTCTGTAGCAGTTGTTTTTGCATTTATCACTTGGATTGTCATTGATGTCAACACAGTGATATTCTAGATATTAGCAGGAAAGTAGGTACAGTTTTGTTTTGCGCACATGTTGTATTGTAGATTGGATTTTTTAAAGTTGATGGTATGTTCTTTTGTGTGTTATTAACCTATGGTTAACAGCACAAAAATAAATTCATTCATTTCTAAGAGTTATGAGCATTTTGGTGAAAGTAGTGTTTAGACAGTGTTTCTATGTAGCGATGTTCAGAAATCAGAGGATATCTCTTAGCTGGGATGGAATCTGATTTTGTACAGTTAAAGGGATGTTGGAGACTCATTAATGATGACATGGTTCATGGCACAAACTTTGAGGATATGTTTGGAGAAAGTTACACTAACTGGAAGCCGGTAGTTTTGTGTGAATTTTGTGTGTAGCGTGTAGAATTTATTATTTTGTAATTGAGGACCGACTCATTTGTAATTATTTTAGTTTGGTATATAAGAAGGAATTTTTTCCTTATTTTAAAGTGTACTATGAAGAGTGAGATGCGAATATATGCATGAAGTGAAGAAAAGAGCTAATTGAGTGATGAAGGAAGACTTGTGAGTACAAAGATCTGGAATTTTGATCTTGTGTAGCAGAGAGTGTAGTTTTGGCATAGTCTGAAGGAGGTAATATATTTCATATTATTCTATTGAATAATTCTAAGCTCTTTTGGATAGTGGGTTTAGAGATCTTGCCTTGAAGCTGTTTGGGCAGTGGGTCCTTCTGTCTTCCATAAACTCTTAACCGGGTTAGAATCTTTTAACAGGGATTCAAAATCTCCTAGCAGGGATTTATATGTACTGAATGTATTTCATAAGACTCCTAACAGGGTCCATCCTCTAACAAGGAAATTTCATATTAGTGCATCATTTTTTGGGCATCATTCCCACCGGGGTTAACTCTTTTCAAGAGGTTCCCTAGTTAACATATCTTGTGTTATTGTGCAATTTTGTATGATTATCTTTTTATGGTTGATCAGTGCATTGATTATATTGTTTAAAGCTATTGAATGGATAAATTATCAGATAACTGATTCACCCCCGCCCCCCCCCCCCCTCTTAGTTATCTTGGGGATCTTTACTTTCTAACATAGGTACTACACCAGGACTCAAATTTATCTAATCAAACCTTTTTGCAACAATTCTTGAATCTGTCAGTTCAATTCTTGATTCTTGGTAGGTGTTAACCGATGAGGTGCCTTATTCAGTAAACTAGCTCCAAGGATAAGATCCATGCAATGATCAATTCTTCTCTTTGGTGGAAAATCATCAAGTACATTATCAAAAATAATTTCACTATACTTAGTGAGTAACTTATCAATCTCCTCTGGGACATTATCCTTTGTTTTCTTACTCAGTTTGTTAGGAATCACAACAAAACATACATCATTTCTCTTTAAATCCTTAACAAAGTTTCTTCCTTCCATCAAGAAAACTTTCACAGATGTGCAAGCATTAGTAAAAGGTTCTTCCATCAGCCCAAATAGTATATTTATGCAATCTCTAATCGTATATAGCATGTCTATCATATTGCCAAGGTCTACCCAACAAAATATGACAACAATCCCTAGGCATGATATCACATAATACTTTATCATAGTACTTTCCAATTTTCAAATTCACATAACATTGTTCACTTACCAAGAGTGTATGCTCATCTTTGATCCATGAAATTTGATAGGGATTTGGATGTTCCAACCTTTTCAACTGCAACTTTTTGACCATTTCCTCAGATGCTAGATTCTCTGAGCTACCACTGTCAATGATTACCTTCCAATATTTGTCAGAAACTCTACATTTGGTCTTGAACAAAATTTTCCTTACCGGATCTTCCTTTTTACCTTCATTCCAAAGTGCTCTTCTTACCATCAGGTTATTTTCCTTCTTAGGTTCATTCAGTGACTCTTCTTGCACCAAAGCATTCTGACTGCTACCAGCCTTCTTACTTGCATGTGTACACTCAGATGATCTATGTCCTTCTTCTCCATAATTGTAACAAGTTCCTCAGAAACTTCCTCTATTATGACCACCTTGGTAGTTATTTCCTCTGCATCTAGATGAACTCTCACCTTTCCACTATGTCTTGCCTTTATCTAGATTTGTCTTTTCTAGTTAGATCTACTATTTTCACCATGGGAGATACCTCTTCCTCTAGGGAATCTACCACCTCTACCTCTTTGTCTTTGCTCATGTCTCTTGTTCAATTTCTCCTCAGCTTTCAATGCAAATTGATAAGCCTCTTCAATGTTCTCCAATTTAACCAAACTAATTTCTTCTTGGATGGAAACTCTCAAACCATTCAAGTATCTATAAATTCTTTCCACATCATCTTTATCATGTCTAGATCTGATATCTAATCTCTAAAATTCCTCAGTATAGTCCTTTACTGAGCTATCTTTCTACCTCAAACTTTGCATTCTCCTAACTAGGTTAATCTAATAATCACAAGGTAAGAACTTTCCTTTCAATTTATTCACCATTTTACTCCATACCTTGATTTTGTCTTTTCCTTTCCTCTTTCTATCCAGCTGCAGATGTTCCCACCATAAGGATGCATGACTTTTCAACTTTCTGCTTGCAATTTTCACCTTCTTTTCTTTAGGTACATTTTCATACTCAAAATACTTTTCCATCTCTATGATCCAATCCACCAATTCATCAAAATCCAACTTTCCACTATACTCAGGAGGATTAAAGTGTGGTGTAGACTGCAAACTTGTCAAAGCCTTCAAGAATCTTTCCTGACCCTGATCCATCATAGGTGCAGGTTCTACATCACCTTGTTCTACCTCAATTTCATCATCACTAACATCTTCAAGATGTCTTCCCCTTCTATGGGTTGTTTCAACAGCTTCTAACCTAGAAGCAAGTTGTCTCATCATGTCTGCCAATCTTGGATCCGCATCTCATGGCCCATGAACCATCTTGAAAACCCTCTACAATTGCAAGTTAGATCACAATCTGCTACCCCACAAAAATTCAACTAGGGATTCACAAGATGGAACCTTCAAATCTAGATTCATAAACCTAGATCCAAATCTAAGCTCACTCTAATACCACCTAATGCAAGAGGATGGGGTAGGGGCTAGGGATGGCACACCCTAACCTAATCCACCTTGCTCAACAACACACGGAAGAAACAACACATAATAGTGAGAGAGAGAATGCAGAAACTTTCATATATTATATTCAAATTGATTCATACATGCTGAGCTGTAAGGCCTTCTCAGTTTCAGCCAGATATTACAATCAAGTATAGAAGTCCTCAAACATGCAAGGATCTATAGATAATCTATAATCTTCTATCTTCTATCAAAACTGACTCTCTAAACTCTAACCAAACAACTACATTTATACAAGAGGCTACCAAACTAAGTCGGCCTTTAGATCCACAATCAATAGAAGGAACAACCAGATCTAGGTCCACATGCTTCCCAACAATGGATACCAACATTAAATCCATGACCCAAATTAATGCACAAGTTAGCCTCAACAAAAACTCAAAGAAACTCATCAATAAGAAAATCCAATCAAGTGCTAGACAAGCATCACTGAGTGCCAGGGAAATTACCAAGCACCAGAGAGATAACCGACCAACACCAGTGAACAAAGGAAACTGAGCAACACCAAACCAACTCAGTCAAAGAAGGAACTGAGAAACATAAACAAACTCAAATATGTTTTTGTTGACATAGGATTGCCAAGGACCCGAGTTGCTCATGCATCAGATTCAATCCCAATTAGGAGATATCATCTGATTTCCACAAACTACTACTTAGGAACACTACCTAAATATTACTTCCACTGATTTCCAAATAACTATCATGAATAGATGAATTTTTGTATGTGCTCTTAACCATGATTTTTTAAAACATCATAGAATAATTCCTCAACTCCGCATAGCTAGATCTTCAATATCCCATGTGCGCTAACTCAAAAACTATCATCTTCTCTGCTAATCTTTAGTAGATCACTGTGTTGACATCAATGACAATCACAGTCATGAATGCAACAACAATTGCTACATAATGGTTGTGAATACTCCCCCATAAGATATATTCAGCATTCATTCCTAACAATCTCCCGCATTGTCATTGATGGCAACATAGATGAAAAAACATCCAATTTCCATGAATACCAACCACTGCAACACTGTTGCTTTGAAAATTCTTTTAAGTCCTCTTCATCAATCAAATATTGCTTCATTTTCCTATACAATTCTCTCCAAAAGATGGTTTTTCATGTATACTTCTCCCCCATTGACATCAATGATAAATGTTTCATCACTATGTCAATAATAACTTCAATGTCAAAAGATACTTTTCAGAAAATACATTCACTAGAGTCCTCATGACTCAGCTCTGAAACACATAATCCCCCATAGAGGAAGTACCACCATCCAATCCAGAAGAAAGATAAGGCTCATATACCACTAGACGGATGTAACAATCTACATCACTTCTCAAAAGTAGGCTGGGGCATAACCCCAAGCATACCTCTCAGATACTTGAATGTATCCTTAGGCAAAGGTTTTGTAAATATGTCTGAAATCTACTCCTTTGTGCTTATATACTCAAGTCTAACTTCTTTCTCTGCAACTTTCTCTCTCACTACATGATACTTTATTTATATATACTTTGTCTTAGAATATAATATAGGATTTTTAGACATACTAACTATGTTGGTGTTATCACAATGTATAACAACAGGCTCAACAAATTTTATTCCAATATCCTTCAACATTTGTTTCATCCAAATTATCTGATTACAATTGTTTGTTGCTGCCACATACTCTGGTTCTTCTATGCTTTGTGAAATACAATTCTTCTTCTTACTTAGCTAAGAAACCAATCTTCCTCCAAGGAAAAATGCTCCACCACTAGTGCTCTTTTTATCATCAACACTGCCTCCCTAATCTGCATCTATATATGCACATAGGGTAAAATCATCAAATTTTTTTATACTACAATCCATATTCAATTGTGCCTCTTAAGTACCTCAGTATCCTCTTTACTACTGCATAATGTGATTCTTTGGGTTCAGCTTGAAATCTTGCTACAATTCCAACTGCATGTGATATATTTGGGCTTGTATGAGTTAAATATTGTAGGAGTCTCATATGTGCTAGATAACTTATGTCTGGTTACCATAGGTGTTCCAACTAGTTTACAATTCTCCATTCCAAATCTCTTCAATAAATCATTCAAGTAATTTGTTTGACTTACAAAGATACCATCATTGTTCTGTGTTATCTCCAATCCTAAAAAGTATTTCATTTCACCAATCATACTCATTTCATCTGCAAATTTATCACTAGCTTCATCTTCTCCTCCAAAGATAATATCATCAACAAAGATAACTATAACCAACAAACCATTTTCAATTTCTTTTGTGTATAGGTTGCTACTAGCTGTGCCTTTTGTAAATCCTAATTTTATCAAATACTTATCGAATTTTGCATACCAACTTCTAGGTGCTTTTTTTAGTCCATATAAAGCTTTCTTTAGTTTACATACCATATCTCCTTCTTTAGTTAAAGGAAAACCTTCATGCCACTCAATGTAGACTTCTTCCAATTATCCATTCAGAAATGCTAACTTCACATCCATCTGATACAGTTTGAATTTCTTATAGGCTCCATAAGCCAAAAACATTCTTACTGCTTCAATTCTTGCTACTGGTGTAAAAGTTTCTTCATAGTCAATTCCTTCTTATTGTGAGTATCATTTACATACCAATCTTTATTTGTTCCATACAACTTCTCCTTGTTCATTCATCTTGTTTCTAAATACCCATTTAGTTCCTATAACATTCTTATCTTTAGGCCTAGGGACCAATTCCCAAGTCTTGTTCTTTTCAATCTGATTTAGTTCTTCCTTCATAACTTTAATTCAATGTTCCTCTTCACAAGCTTCACTAGTAGATTTAGGTTCAATTTGAGAAATTAAACACAACTATTTTTGTACCTTATTTCATGTCAGAACTCCTCTATCTATGCTTCCAATAATTTGCTCAACAGGATGATTTATTGATAGATTCTTGTTAGTTGTCACTGTCTCAATTCTTATTTCTTCTATAGGTTCTTCAATGACTTCTTCACTATAGTTTTCATTCAAAAAATCACTGTCAGTTTCATAGAAAAATTTAGTGTTCTCTGGATTAGTTCTAGGATGAGTTCCTTCATCTAATTCATAATCAAGCATTCTTTCCTGAATTTTGAACTTTTCATCAACTTTAACATTTGTGCTCTCAACAATAGCCTTATTTATTTTATTATAACATCTATAATCTTTTCTCTTCAATGAATATCCAAGAAATATACTTCATCACTTCTAGGATCAAACTTTCTAATGTCATCATCTCTCTTAATATAACATTTTCTTCCAAAAATTCTAAAATACTTAACTGATGGTGCATGTCCAAACCATAGTTCATAGGGTGTCTTGTATGTGTCTACTCTAATCTATACTATGTTCATTGTATACACTATTTTGTTCACTTCTTCTCTCCATAATATCTTCACCAAATCATTTTCAAATAGCATGGCTCTTGTTGCTTCAGTCACTAATATGTTCCTTCTTTCTGCTATACCATTTTGTTTAGGTGTCCTAGGGGCTGAAAACTATCTCTTAATACCATTCACTTCACAAAAAATGTTAAATTCCTTTGAAGTAAATTCTCCACCTCTATTTGATCTCAAACATTTAATCTTCATTCTAGATTCATTTTCAACTTTGTTCTTAATAATCTTAAACTTATCAAATGCTTCAGACTTCTCTTTAAGAAATGCAATCCACATCATTCTTGTAAAATCATCAACAAGAATCATAAAATACCTTTCTCCATAGAATCCTCTAGTCCTTATGGGACCACTCAAATCTGTATGAACAATTTCCAACTTCTCTATTGTTGTGAACTTCTTGCTGGGAAATGAGCTTCTCTTATGTTTAACCATCACACATTCCTTGCAAATCATGTTAGTAGGCTTCATAATTTTAGGCAAATCTCTTACTGCAAGTGTAGTACTCAATTTCACAATATTATCAAAGTTTATATGACAAAATCTTTTGTGTCATAACCAACTGTCATCAATATTAGTAATCAAGCATGTCATCTCAATAGGATTCAACTAAAATACATTACCTCTGGTTCAAGATCCAATACCAATCAAATTACCATCCTTGTCTTTGATTACACAAGTTTTTTCAATAAACCAAACTTGATATCCCTTATCAACTAGTTGTCCAACACTCAAAATATTATGTTTCAATCCATCCAAAAAGTAAACATCATCAGTATTAGTCTTTCCATCAAGAGTAATAGATCATATACCTTTTATCAGACAAGGTGCATTGTTTCCAACTCTAACAACTCCTCCATCATAATTGTTAAACTTTATGAAATTTTTCATGTCTCCAGTCATATGATGTGAACAACCATTGTCTATAATCCAATCAACTTTCTTTTCTACTTGAGAAACTAAATCTTTTTCTTCCTTAACTTCTATTTCATGATTTTCTTCTTTTATTGCTACAAATCCTATATCATCATTCTCAGTATCACTTTCACTTAAATATTTCTCCATACTAGTTTCAAATTCTTCATCATTAGCATAATAACATTCTTTAGATCTCCTAGGTTTAAAGTTCTTTCTATACTTCTTAACTCTCTTAGGACATTTAGATGAAAACTAACCATACTCTTGACAAGTCCAAAATTTAAAAATTTTCTTACCGTCTGGTTCTCTTTTCACAAGCAAGGAAATACCTTCTTCAATCTTCCTTTCTTCTTCATTTCTAGATCTACTACTACTAGAATAATCTCTTCTTACACTAATACTTCTTGACAAAGTAGGGTGAACACTAAGTGCACTGAATGATGTCTCCATTCTAGGTAAGTCTCCTGATTGTCTCAAGTTCATCTCTATTGCTTCTAATCTTCCAAGAAGAGTTTCTCTGGTGAAGTTCTCAGTACAAGGTATAACTTGTTCAATCATCTGCATTGTCTACTTAAATGCAGGAGTCAATATCCTCAAAATTTTCCATATCACTTCATTCTCTGTCTTGGTTCCTTCATAAGATTTTATACCTACAACAATCTCTAACATTCTACTAGTATAGCTTCTAACAGATTCATCTTCCATCATTCTTATATCTTCAAATGCACATATCCAAATATGTAATATGACTTTCTTTGCATGTTCATCACCTTCAAAAGTAGATTGTAAAGCTAACCAAATTTCATGGGATGTTTTTAGATATTTTACCTGACTATACTCATTTTTTGGAAGGGATGACAAAAGTGCTTCTCTGGAAAGTATGTTACACATGAATAGATCTCTTTCCTCATTAGTACATTCTTCAATCTTGAATTCATCAATGATAGTCTTCTGATTCTTTGTTATTAACTAATAACCTGGTCCTAAACAAAGTAAATGTGTCTTCATCTTTTCTTTCCAGCTATCAAAATTTACTCCATCAAACTTAGGGCTTTCTTTCCTGAAATGACTCACCATGGATCTCCTTAAGTTTCTAAAATTTTCCATCAAGGACCTGTTGCTCTGATACCAATTGTTAGAAAGTAAAGTCTTCCAAAATAACTAAGAGGGGGGGGGGGGGTGAATCAGTTATTAGATAAATACAACTTTTATCAACTTCAATAGATTTTAACCATGTAAGAAATGTAATCAACAACCATAGAAAGATATACATACACAATAACATAATGACACAAGATATGTTGACTAGGGAACCTCTTGATCAAAGAGTAAACCCGGGTGGGAATGATGCCCACAAAAGATGCACTAATATGAAATTTCCTTGTGAGAGGATAGACTCTGTTAGGAGTCTTATGAAATACATTCAATACATATGATTCCTTGTTAGGAGACTTTGAATCCCTGCTAAAAGATTCTAACTCTGTTAGGAGTTATGGAAGATAGAAGGACCCACTACTCAAACAACTTCAATGGAAAGATCACTAAACACATTGTCCAATTGATCTCTATATTATTCAACAAAATAATATCAAAATATTACTGATCTCAACAACTTGTTACTCCTCCTCTAACTGTGCCAAACCGCACCAACTGCTTCATTAGATCTCAATACCAGATCTCTATACTTCGCATATCCTCTTTCAATAAGTATTGCAAAATTTCACAATTCACTTTCAAAATCTTACAATTCAATTCCACATTCTCCTTCACCCTCACATATTAAAATAAGGAAAACATTCCTTCCTTTATACCACACTCAAGTAATTACAAATGAGTCGGCATACAAATTACAAAATAAAAGTTTTCACACATTACATAAAAATTACACAAAACTGTTAGCTTCCAATTAAGATAATTCTTCACTTGTGTGACCTCAAACCTTGCACTCATGTCCACATTAGTATCATCATGTCTTCAATTACTATTCAACTTCACATGATTAGATTCAATCCCGATTAGGAGATATCATTTGATCTCCACAAACCGCTACTCAGGAACACTGCCTGAATACTACTTCCACTGATTTCCACATAATTGTCATGAATAGATGAATTTATGTATGCGGTCTTAACCACAATCTTGTAAAATATCATAGAATAATTCCTCAACTCTGCATAGCTAGATCTTCAATATCCAACGTGCACTAACTCAAACACTTTCTGCTTCTCTGCTAATCTTCAGTAGATCACTATGTTGACATCAATGACAATCACAGTCATGAATGCAACAATAACTACTACATAATGGTTGTGAATACTCCCCCATAGGATATATTTAGCACTCATTCCTAAAAATTACAATAGTTTATAAAAGGAAACTTAGTTTTTCTAGTAGCGATAAATATATTTTTTGAGAAGAGTAGAAGAAACAATAATAAAAACAATACGCTTGGAGGGAGAAAACCCTATAGAATTATGACATACCTTTTTATGCAGCCCATTAACATTCCAATGCAAGAATGAAAGAAAACATGGAACTAATCTCAAACATGTGTAAATAAACATCAGTCATTATCAAATAAGTTGGATCAATGAAAATCATTTTTTTTTGCTTTTTCTTTTTTTTTGCTTCCCTATATTGTTGTAGAGGCATATCCATGTCCACATCATCATTTCTTCTTGGTGATGCATGTGATCTCACTGTCATTTGCAAAGGTGGGTCCTCTACAATAACAAATAAAAGGCTTCAATTAAAAACATATTATCATAATTGGGGTTAATTTAAAAACATATTCATTATTGTTACAAGCATTTCAATACTTTAAAAAACATAAACGTGATGCTCTTTACTTTGTCCAACCACATCATCTTGTCCGGTGGCTTGAACCTCAACACACTCATTGGGAACCTCTACATCCCCTACAATTGCAATACAAAATGTTTTATTAATCCCAACGCATTATAATTAAATTTTTATTACTATGCCAAATTCAATTTAATATGTTTACTTGTATTAAATATTCATTAATCAAAATTTGAATAGAAAATGTATAGCTTGAGTACTACAATTCACATTCAAATCGACGCCTCTGTCGTGCTCGACTAGTGCAGTATCAATATCTGCAGGCTACATTCCAATGTAAATAATTAGTGCATTTATCGATAATATATACATATAAATACAAGACAAATACTGAGAAATGTTAATCATTCAGTTTAATACATATAAATATATTCACTTTAAAGTTTAAAATAAATATATAATCATTGTTTCCTTACTTAAAAAAAATATATTCACTTTATGTTGGAACTCAATATCAAATACAGTAATTGGTAAAGTATTCAACTTGAAATAAAAATCAATTGGCTTATTTACCTAATCAATAGATTGAGCAGAAGAACCTTGTGCACTCATTGCTTGGTATCATTTAGCCACGACTTTATAGCCTTGTTTGTAGCCTATTTTCTTGTCCTCTTTTGTAATAGGTTTTTTGAACTCCAAGGCATGCATTTTTTTATTGGTATCATGAATTTTTATTGTAGTGAATTTCATCAAAAATGAATTGATTGCAATTTATAAATATTTGCATATGATTTTTCATTTACTAATACTTACAACTCATGCTGTAAGTTTTGAATATCCACCCAAGCCAAGCTTGTGTTGTCTGTGCTTTTGTTTTATTTCTTCTGTTGCCTTTGTTGTGTCAGGAAACCTATGTGATGTTTGAAATATGTTAGATCACATAAGTACAAAGAGTAAATAGTACATAATTTCATTATTAAGATTATCACATACCTTCTTTCCTCGGGTGATAGTACTTGTCCACTATGTCTTGCGCTTCTCTCAAGTGCATCCTTTTTAAGATTCTCCCACTCATTAATAGGAATATAGGGAGGCCACTCATAATAAGGGTTTCATTCTATTTGGGTCATGTAGTTGTCCCTAATATACTTCAAAACTTGGCCCACTTTGTCAAGGAGTTTAAGTCTATGAAAGACTTCGGGTCCAAAAAGTGTTGTCATAGAGTCAATGAGTTTATTCTTTAACCCTTTTGTTGGAAATTTGGCTGAGTTGATTGCATAGATGTTGTCATTATGGAAACATATGATCCTCATGAAGATCACACAATTCAGAGAGCAAGTATGACAGAGCACATTGCAAATTTTTCTAAGTGTGAGACAGTGTTTTACCAGTGAACCTGGATACAGTTTCTGTTTACGACATTGATTGGAGTAAGTTCAGTGCTTGCACACTTGAAAATAGACTCTATGATGTCTATTGATCACCCATCTTAGAGCACAAGTTAGTACAACATGTATGGAAGAAGTTATGACAGTTTTACCAAAGACAGTGTAAAGCCGACAGGACAAAATATGAAGACAGAACTAGTAAAGAGTTAAGGGATTATTTTGTTTATCAAAATAATGACTTAACAATATAAAAGGATGAAATCCTAGATGTTAAATATTTTATAAATCTATTGGTATAAATGTAATTGTAATTGTAATTGTAAAGTGAAGTAATTGTAACAAGCAGCAAGTAATTGTAGTAGTATGATGCAAAGTATATGAAGCATATGTAATAGCGATAGTGAAAGAGCAGCGAAGTGATATTGATGAAAGCAATATAAGGTTATGTACCTTAACCTATTTTGTAATCAGTGTATATTGTACATTACTTGTTTGGGTAGTGGGCTCATTTGGTAATCACATTTTGTACTACAACTCCTAACAGGGTTGAGGCTTCTAACAAGGCCTATAGTCCCTTAATTAGGACTGATACACTATATGCTTGTAATAGACTCCTAATAGGGTCAACATCCTTAATAGGATACGTTTGATTAGTGGATCTTTGTGGGTACCATCCCCATTGGAGTTTTCCCTTGGCCAAGGTTTCCTCGAGAACAAATAATGTGTTATGATTTCTTTATTGTTATGCATGTTGTTTAGCTTCTTATGTTATGCATGTATAAATATAATATGTTATATCCATAATTGGGAAAAAGATAAAGTTTTTAGAATACTAATTCACCCCCCCTCTCAGTATTCCCTATTTCTATAAATTGGTATTAGAGCTTAGTTACTCGGAAAAGAATCATTCAAGGAAAGCCTACCAGCTTGAGTAAGATCTCTATGGATATGGATCAACTACAGAAGAATCTTGAAGAAGCTCTTGAACAGATTGATTTTCTTACTATTGAAAAAGATACTTTGAAAAGAAAGTATGATGATGCAAAGAACCTCATTGAGAAACTGAAAAAAAAATTGGAAGATCTGACATCTGAAAAAGAATCCAAAGTTTTTATTGAAGATTATGATGAAAATATGGAAAAAGAAAATGAGATCCTTAAGCATGAATTGAAGATAGCAAATTTGAAGCTTAGTTTGAAAGATGGAAATGGAAAGAATGAAGCAAATCTAAAATTTGAGAATGAAAGTCTAAAGACTGAAAATGAAGGACTGAAATCAAAAATTTCTAAAGTAACATCTGAACTTGAGAAAGTCAATTTGTAGTATGATGAACTTGAGAAATACAATAAGATTGTAAAAGGTGAACTGACTCAATCCAAACAACAACTTGAAAGGCTATATTCAACTAGTGAGAAGATTGATGAACAAATATCCTATCAGAAACCATTCTATGATAAGACTGGTCTTGGATTCAACACTTTCAAAGAAAATGATGAAGGCAAGGAACCAAATCTGAAGATATCTGAAAGCATGGATGAGAAGAAGCCTGATGAGACTAACAAATCTGAAGATACACCTAAAGAAGAAGAATCACCATAGCAAGAGGAATTACCCAAAGGTATGCATAGAGAATTCAAAGGTAGATGTTTTGCTTGTAATACTATTGGTCATATGAAGAGAGATTGCACAGGTAAACAATTTAAACCTCTTAATGGTTATTGTTACAATTGTCATGGTTTTGGACATAGAGCTATTGATTGTAGGAAACCTAAATTTATTGAGAATAATGATGGTAGTAGAATGTTTAGGAATACTAACAATGCAGATAAGAAACCTACTGAAGATATGAACAGAAGAAGTGGAGTAGTATGTTATAGATGCAACAATGTTTGAAACATTGCTACAAACTACAGATCACAAATCAATCAACCTGGACCAAGATATGGAAACAATGGAATTGTTTGTCAAATATGTAACAAGATTGGACATACAACAAGGTTTTGCAGAATGAACAATAGATTTTTTCATCCTAATCCTAACCCCAGGAATCATGCAAGAAGAAATGAAGATGCTAGTAATAGTCAGAAAGGATGCTGTAGTAATTCAGATGAAGTGAAGTTTATCAAAAGAATAGATCAAGGAGACATATTCAACATTGAAGGTAATCAGGAAGGTGTAGTATTGAAAGGTAAGAATGAATCTTTGCCTAACCTATATCAAAGTACCTAATTCATGAAAATTGTAGTAGAATAGGAACTTAGATTTAGTATAGAAGTAGATATATGATGAATTGAGTCTTGTGCAGTTAATGTAAGGTAGTTTATGATATTCTAATGAGATCGCAAGAAGTTTTAAGTTTTGCAGGATAGCAGAGACAACTTTTTGGAAAGAAGCGGAAAAAGAATTGAATGCGATGTCAAATCTAAGTAAGATTGAATTAATGATCGGTATTATTTGATCATCAAAGTGAAATCAAGTGTCAAGGAGATCAAAGAGCAGTGATAGAAAGCATTTTGCAAGGATTTGGAGAAGCATTGTGTGCTGAATCTACACAAGCCCTAAAATTGTGAAATTGAGGTATTTTACTTGACAAAATCTTTGAATCAGTAAAGGAATTTGAAGAAATCATGGATGTTTCCTTAATACACAATGTCAAAGACAAGAATAGACCTAAATTGAAAAGGGAACCGGTAGAACCATTGGAAGAAGACCCTAGGTTTGCATTATCATCCATACTAGATGGAGTTTTACATTTAGAGAATGTCAAGAGTTATCTTGGATGCAAACTAGAGACAGTAAATGATAGTGATTTTATAGATGAATATCAAGAGATGTACAATCAGGATATGACATTGAAACAAGGTTTTGAACACTTGGAACATAATGAAATTTTCAAATATGGATTACAATATGAATTTGATAATGAAGAATGCACTAAGATCATTTTGAGTAGAATTCATAATGGAAAGTTTTGGCTAGAGGATAGAGTGATAGATATTACAGCTGATTTGATTCATGAAGTCACTGGATTATCTAAGACTAGAGCCATTCCTTTTAATGAGAAAAATAGTCATTGACAACACTAATTCATCCTATAATGGTAGAGGAATTATGATTAGCAAGATCAAACAAGTTGATGTGAGATACATATGCAAGATCCTAACTACTAAGTTTTGTGCTAATTCAAGAGAGGTTGACATGGCAGATAGAATGGTACATGCAGCTTATCTTATGTGTGTTGAAAGGGTACCAGTTGATATGTGTGAAATTCTTAGAATTCAATTGTTTGAGAACTTGGAGAAGATCAAGAAAACTAAGTATAGATAGTTTAGGTTCTCATCCTTAATCACATAAATGTTCTTTCATCTTTTGAGGAGATTTCCTTACACCATAGGAAATGATTGGAATGATGGACAAACCATAATGGAAAGGATTAATGTAGTATACATAAAGCATGTTATTGGCAGTGTTAGTGAAAGTGCAGTAATTGTTATTAAGACATTTCAAAATATTGTGTCTAGCAGATCAAGGATCCCTAAGTCTCTTGTTGAGAAATATAAAGATGATATATGTTTTATGGTGGATACTGACCTTACCTATATTGAAGTAGTAGAGCCTAGAAAAGAGTTCATAGACCCTCTTGGCTATGAAATATTTGAGGTAGAGACTGAAGAGTATGTTAGAAGACTACTGAAGTGTAAGTTGGACACCCAGTGTAATAGGTTTGGAACCTTTGAGGAGAACTTCAACTCCGCAAAGATTCTAATTGAAGAGAAACAGTCTAAGAAGAGAGTGGAGAGCACTATTAAGAAAATCTTAAAGGATACATGAATGACAGAGAGAGATTTTTTGGTAGCATAGCAGACAATAGTAGCAATCAGAGAGAGTGGATAAAAATAAGTTTGTCTATCCCTCCTTTATCATCAATTGCAGTGCCACAGCAAGAACCACAAGTAAAGGTGAAAGTGGAAGTACCTGAGAAGGACATAGAAACAAAGATGTCTACTAGATCCACTTCCTCCACACCTAGAAAAAGAGTTAAGGAGAGTGCCACTCGACCAGGAAAGAGGCATAAAACTATAGTGCAACCTATTCCAAGAAAGATTGTAGAGGTTAAAGATGATGTCACTACAAAGAAAAAAGATTGGAAACCAAAAGTTGAAAAGCTTAATGAGTAGATTATTGAGAATGGTGACTTTGCAAGAATGAACAAATATTATGATCTTTATGATTATACTGATAGACTTAATCTAGTGAATGAATTTGTGAAGCATATGATCTTGACTGGCAAGAAGTTTGATACTATTCAAGGAAAAATACCTGATGATCTTTATAACAAACTTTTGAACAGAAAGAAGAGAGCATTAGATGAAGAGACAGCTATCAGAGAAAAGCTTGTGAGAAATATTTGTGAGATAAGAGATGAAGCTCATTTCAACTAGATTATGAAGGCCCTAAGCACCCATCTAAGAACCAAAAGGAGAACAATTCAGATTATGGGAGGTAGGTATGAAGAAGTAAATTTTGAGACTGAATAGGCAATTACAAAGGTTATGGCAGAGTATGTTGGAGAATCATTAGTTGCAGCAGAGCAAGCAGGTGCAAAATTACAAGAGGAAATTCCCTCTTCTCTAGCTATTAATATTGAAGATGAAATAATGAATGTAGAAGGTACACAAATCACCTTGTATACTGTTGAAAATGTATTCAAGAATTTGGAGAACATTGTTGACAATTCAACCTTTGAGGAATAGGAAGCTACAAAAGAAGAAGAAATGACATAGACCACTATTGTGGAACCACCAATTGTAGAAGAACAAGTTCCCCTTCCCACCAAAGAAGATATCAGTCTTACTCCTGAGACTGGAAAGAAGACTCAAATTGGCTCTATGATTGAGCATTTGGGAAAAGAAGTAGATGATGATGATCAGTTGGAACTAATTACATCCTTAAACAAAATAATTGGTAAGAATAAGAAGGTGAAGAGTCTTGAAGGATGTCTGGAGGAACTAACTAAGAAGTTACAAAGTATTGTGACCACACAAATTTCAGAAGAAAACCCTATAGAGAAGGCAAAGAAGGTAATGAGTACCTTTGATAATGAATTCACACACCTAGTTGATATTGCAAAAGTGAAAGCACAAGAAGATTATGAGGCTAGAATTCTTTTGAACATCATTCAGTACATCAACAATGATATCAATACTCTTGATATCTGTATCAAAGATTTGAGGAAGCACTTGGAAATAGGAAAATCTTTGTACATACAATGTACAAAATTAGAGACTTTGACCGCTAAGGAAGATCAGAAGATAAAGTTGAAGGAAGCAGAGATTCTAAATGAAACAAACCTTCTATATAACCCCAATGTGAAGGTCTGTAATGTTGAGAAGAAAGTTAGAAAACTGTATGATGAAATCAGAATTGTACAAGATGAGAAAGATAGGAAACTCAGAAGATATACTCTTTTGAGAGAGCATGTTTCTATGAAGTTGAGCATAATTGAAGAATAGTTGGAAGATTGTCTTTCAGAAAAGATAGCTTTTCAGAAGTTTAACTTTGAAAACCTCCAAGCATGTGAAATTGCTTCTTATGGACTGAGTGCACTACTCAATGTGGCAGATTCCATTAAGAAATCATGGGAGAAGGAGATAGAAGCCATGAAGACAAATTTTTCATATTGTGTTGCAAGCCTACCAACTTTGCAATAAATAAATTGAGGTATAAATTTTTGTGATACAATTTTGTGACCCTCCCTACCTTATTTTGTCATTGTTGTCAAAAGAGAAGAGATATATAGAAGAAAATTGATAATATATGATAAGGGTTGTTACTCTTAGGGGGATTACTATATTAGAGGCAATAATTTTTGAGGAGTTATAAGGATAGTATGTATTTTATACTATGGCCATAGTTTTGAACATTTTTGAGATTTTGAGTTGTACACTTAGCCAATTTTCTCATATGTTGCCACCAATGACAAATGGGGAGATTGTTGGCAATTTAGCTGAGTTGATTGCATAGATGTTGTTATTATGGAAACATATGATCCTCATGAAGATCACACAAGTTAGAGAGCAAGTATGATAGAGCGCATTGCAAATTTATCTAAATGTGAGACAGTGTTTTACCAGTGAACTTGGATACAGTTTTTGTTTACAACATTGACTGGAGTAAGTTCAGTACTTGTGCACTTGAACATAGACTCTATGATGTCTATTGATCACCCATCTCAAAGGGAAAGTCATTATGGCATGTACGGAAGAAGCTATGATAGTTTTACCGAAGACAGTGTAAAGCCGACAGGACAGAATATGAAGACAAAACTAGTAAAGAGTTAAGGGATTATTTTGTTTATCAAAATAATGACTTAAAAATATAAAGGGATGACATCCTAGATGTTAAATCTTTGATAAATCTATTGGTATAAATGCAATTGTAATTGTAATTGTAAAGTGAAGTAATTGTAACAAGCAACAAGTAATTGTAGTAGTATGATGCGAAGTATATGAAGCATATGTAATAGCAATAGTGAAAGAGTGGTGAAGTGATATTGATGTAAGTAGTATAAGGTTATGTACCTTAACCTATTTTTTAATCAATGTATATTGTACATTACTTGTTTGGGCAGTGGGCTCATCTAGTAATCACATTTTGTACTACAACTCCTAACAGGGTTGAGGCTTCTAACAAGGCCTATAGTCCCTTAATCAGGACTGATACACTATATGCTTTTAATAGACTCCTAACAGGGTCAACATCCTTAACAGGATACTTTTGATTAGTGGATCTTTGTGGGTACCATCCCCACCGGGGTTTTCCCTTGGCCAAGGTTTCCTTGAGAACAAATAATGTGTTATGAGTTCTTTATTGTTATGCATGTTGTTTAGCTTCTTATGTTATGCATGTATAAAGATAATCTATTATATCCATAATTGGGCAAAAGATAAAGTTTGTAGAATATTGATTCACCCCCCCCCTCTCAGTATTCCCTATTTCTAACACCTTTACCTAGTGATGACCACCTTTTAAGAAAAAAATTGTTAGATTCATAAATAAAGTGAAGCTACCTTTTAATATACTTGAAGAAAGGGATGAAATGAAATTTGATCTTGCAATGAAATCAAAATATGATACCATGTGCATATGGTCGGCCCGAAAATGTGCAAACATTCATAATTAAGTTTTTCATAAAATAGATTATTCCTTGCAAGATAATAAATAGATTATTATAATTAGTTATTGCAAGGGACCACATTGGGGTTTAGTGCATTATGTTATGAGTATTATATTGTATAGTAAAAGAAATGATCAATCTTTAAAGTACCTGGAAGCTAGGATACTCTCAAGGTAAGTCCATCTTCATTGCTCACAAGAAATTGATCACAATTCTATATTGTTCCCATACATTTAACACAAGTACATCGAGGAATTGCATCATCACCTCCTACATAAAATGAATCCAATATTACAAAATGCCCGCTAAGAAAGAATATATAGTTCAAGTGAAATAAACACATGATAAATGAGAGAGAAAAAGAGGAGTCTACTTACCAATAATAGGTGTTGCCATCACATTTGTGGTCATGCTATGTTTTTTTGACATTGTAGGTGATAGTACCTCTATTGATCTGATCCTCGTAGGAGGTGGCATACTCAACATAGGATCAATAGCAGGTGCTGAACACAAATATTTTCAGAGCATAAAAAAAATATGGATACCATGGACAAGATGGATGATAAAAAATGCGATGTACCACCCAAAGTATTTGCATTTGAGGTGTCGACCTTTAATGTATTTAGCATCCTCTGTAAAGAGAGCACATATATATTTTAGTTAATGACAAAAATAAAATAGTATACTATAAAAATCATTATTGAACTTTTCTTATAATTAAAAACTACATTAATACTTATTGTATAATTCCAAACACGGTGAATCAACACATCCTCTATCCTCTATATTTCAGGAGTGTGAGAACAATACTATTAGCACTTTATTTAAAAGCAATCCAAAATATTAGAACAACAAAAAATACACATTAACATTTTTCTTGCATGTGCATTTGTACAACAACAATGAGTTTTACCTATCGGGAAGAAGAAGTCCCATGAGAACTATCACCGTTGTGCGTATCGTGTGGCTGTTGATCCATACTATAGCTCTGTATTTCAAAAAAAATCATTCAGACATGTTAAAATACATGTGTTCTTATTCTAAGTTACGTTGAATAATAGACAATTATCAAAATGTGTACCACCTCATCCATGATAGTGATGGGGTTTTTTGTATCTATGCGATTCAAATTGTAATTGATAAGAAGCTCCTCACCTCCACGTATTGATTTGATCACACATACAAATACGTGATTTCCCTCACGTGCCTCAAATATGCAATTGGGTTGCTTCTTAGTTGATGCAAGTCATGTACAGTTTATAAAACTTGCAATATTCCCTGATGCTTTTGGCCTTTTGTCAATGTATATAGCTACTATTTTACTTTGTTCACTGACTTTTTGTTGTCTATAATTTGCTGCAAGTGCATACCTACACATACTTTTTTTATATTTAACAATTTGCATCCAATTACTGTAATGATAACAAGGTCCAACATACTCCATCAATTCAACAAATTTGTTGTAAGAGACCTTTATGCCATCCATGGAAAATAGGCCCAACCCATGTAATGAAGATGGTGCTATGTGATATATCCTCTCTTTAACACAAAAATCAGTATTTATTGAAGGAAGCTCATCGGGGACCCATTGCTTCTATAGATGTTTTTTCCTAAAGGGCACCTCAGAGTCACCTTTTCTTTCATCATCATAAGAACATGACCCCCTGGAGAAAGGAAAAATTTCATGTGTTTATTGAATTTCTTTCTAATCTTTTGACCTCGAGTTGATCTCATTAATTTAGACATACTAAATGTCTCACTTTCTTCTTCCATTCTTACATTTTCCTCGCTCGAGCAAGACAATTCTGACAAATACCTATTTTCTAGTACCTACACTTCATGTAATGAGAGAGACAGGTGGAAATGAGAGAGATATTTTACAAATGACAAAAGACATTAATCTTTATGGGGTGTATTGACTTGTACCCGACAATCCATGAGACTATGTGAGATACCTGACATAAGATAATAGTTATATAATTAGACAAACATAGTTCACTCCATAGTTTTCATTATATCTTGTGAAGGAAATTATACATTGTTAATTATCTATTTGTCCAACAATATTTTGAATATCTCAGCATTGCATATAACTAAACATCTCAGCATTGCATGAGACACCACTATTGTGGCATTTCGTCAAACACTTCTCGTGCCTTGCCAGTGTTTTTATTACATCTTGTGAAGGACTTTATACATTGTTAAAATGATCTATTTATACTTTCAAAATTATCTCACTCCATTGCAGGGAACAAAGAGAATCCCCTATGATTTATCATCATTAATGTGCAAGGAAATATAAAATTAGCAGAAGCAACTCTCATAAGATAGTATTTAGATTAAATGCATTGATATAAAAAAATTTCCCAAAAAATTATAAAGAAAGGTAATTTGCTTAATCAGGTCACTAATTTGTGCATGTCTAAATACTAGTTTCTTTCAAGTGGTTTGATTCTTGTCATGCCCACTACAAATAAGAGCAGTCTTAACTAGTGAGGTTGTTTAAGCATATAGAGATTAAATACACTCTTTTAGAATGAAATTTCTCTTAACAAAAGATCAAAGATATAATTAGGACATATAAAAAAAGGTGAATAAGAATATTACATATAAAACAATCATTAGAACATGCCAAACATCTAGCATAATTGTACATTTCATTCATGTCATTGATATTCTTCTTCATCCATCTCGTCATCAAGATTGTCGTCATCAACAACATCATCACCACCACTATCATCATCATCATCATCGTCATCATCATCAACACCATCATCATCATCTTCATCAGTAGCAACATCATCATCATCTTCTTCTTCATATTCTTCTTTGACTAGCTCTCGATCATGATCATCATCTTCCACTTCTTCATCTTCCTCGGTGTCTTCTTTCATCACATTATACTTTATCGACCTTCCTCTTGGATCATGTCTAACAAAAAATGACCAACCCAATTTATGTGGAACCTTTGAGTAAAATACCTACTCACATTGGCTTGGAAGAACATAGGGCTCTTCTCCAACTGGCTCAAGCAACCTTGTATTAATCATTGGAAATTCATTGTCATGTTCAATAACAGTTATATCAAGATCATTTTTATTGATTCATAGTTTGTACCATTTCACAATGAAGAGAGCTAATTTGAAAGAATTAAAGCCACAGTCAAGTATATCAACCAAAATGCCATAGTATCGATTTTGTGACTGTCGAGGATGTAAGTCATTTCTACATGAAATATTAGTCACCTAGAACACTGCACTTATCCTAGAATCACAAGTTCTCTTCATGTCATACAAATTTTTGATGTGAAATTTATAACCATTGCATAACTTAGCCTTGTGGTGTTTCACCTACAATAATGTCAAACATTTATAAATTATTGCATCATGAGTTAAAAAACATACAATTGATTAATTAACAAATTTATAAGTACTTGGTGATCTCTTAAATCATATGCTAAATCTATTTCCTTTTGTGTAACATTGGGATCTCCATTACGATGACCTTGTATAACCAATGAAGACATGGATTCCCATGTTAATATATGACCATCATGTTCACATCATTCAATCCACAAACATGGATTTCAATAATGAAATGAAACTAACATTCTAATCTCATTTGTCGTGCCCCAAATTAGGGCAAAACACACACAACAATTTTATTTTTTTTAAAGGACACTAACTACAAGGTTGCATACTAAGGTGCACTAAAACTTGAGAAGCCAAACACCAACCAATACACTTAACTCACAAGGGGATTTGTGGCATGCACTGGCTTGCCAACATCCCCTATGATGAACTACAACTAATTTAGAACTTGATTGAAGAATCTATGATTTAAGATCACCGAGCTGATTGATTAGATATGTAATATGATTAAATCAGTATTATGTTGTCATTGATGTCAACTAGTTTGACATCACTTATCTTGTAAGTTACTATACCGAAACATCTGTATTAAAGGAGTGAAAGAGATTAAGTACATAAATATTTACATGAGGAAGATGGATATGACATATGAGGATAAAGAATACATTGAGTAACTTGTTGATGAGTCTATGACCTTATGATATTGACTTGATTATGTTTCATTCATCCATGATGAGGAAAAGCGTTGAAAGACAAAAAGTAGTTTTGTTAGTTGATGAAGCATTTTAGTGTACACCGATGAAGTGTAGTGTATACTGAGCATAGTGTAAACTGAGCTTGTGTTTACCGACGCATTTCTTTGTTAACCGAGTAGAATAGAGGAACTAAATAACTAGCTTAGCCGACAATATTGATGAGCTGGAAAGTGTATGATTTCGAGGTAACAGATAATGTTTGTTACACAGATCGACGACTAAAAAATTTTAGGAAAGATCTAAAGGATGAGAATCAAACGTGTTATTGACACAAGTGTTGAGGTATTTTTAAGTGGAAAAATCAATGAAGATGATTAAGCAGCAAAATCTGATGGAGCAAAAGAAAATGGTTTACTTGTCTATATAAGAGACTGGAGATTTCATAGTGAAATAGAATGTCAAAAGGAGGAGACTGCAAAATTATTGCGTGAACAATTTTTCATGCATACCTGATCATACTGGTTAGTGAGAACTAAACTATAGAGTTTTTACCGAGTGACAGGAAGCTATTACCAAGCGACAGTAAATTACTAAACATTGATTGGAATAAAATTGATTTAATGATCAGAGGATTGAATGAGCTTAACATTGATCTATATATCTACAATTGAAGTTGTAATAAGGTAGATCACCTACTATTACATTTTAACCATTGTACACAGTCAAATCTCTTAACCTAGTGGACTAAGAAAGTCTTTTAGGTATCATTCATAGAATGAACATTGTTATTCTGTCAACCCCGGAGTGACTGCTAGTTGGATGATAATGGTTGGTCTAAAATCCTCTAACAAGGTCACACCTAATAGTGTTTTTTTAACCTTTAATAGGGTTGGGTCTTCACTGACCTCACTTTAGAAGAGTGAATATTTTTGGGTTGCCGGTCCCAGGTGGTTTTTTCCTTCACAGGGTGTCCACATTAAATCTCTTGTGTTATGTGTTGATTGTGATGCTTATTTGATGTCATATTTACATGTTGCATATTTAACTTGATCAGTAACTACTATATGTTTTAGACTGATAATCGGTAAAAGCATAGAAAGTACAATATTTTAAGTTACCGAGTATCAGAAGTTTTAAGTATTTTTTTTTGGATTATACATTTTGTATTGGGATACTGGATAACTAATTCACCCCCCTCTTAGTTATTCTAACAATTGGTATTAGAGCATTGGTTACTTACAACAAAGTTTTAAGGACTTCAATACAAAGATCTCAAAATGTATAAGAGGAAAGTGCCAAAGCTGAACAAAGAGAACTTCACAGTATGGCAAAGCCAGATGAAGTTGCACATATCTGGAATTGGGAATTCTGCACTAGAATTGATGGAGAATGGCTATATAGAACCGACCACTGGTCCCCTGACACTTGATCAACTGAGAGACAGGCATGAACACAATGCTACTATGATGGAGATTTATTTTTCCTGCACTGATGTTGAATTTGAAGATATTAAAAGTTTCACTACTACAAAATCCATGTGGGATAAACTTTCTCAAGTTTATAGTGGAGATGTGAATGTCAAAAGAGCCAGAGAAGAAAGCTTAAGAGGAAGATTCAATGATATGAAGATGAAGGAAGGTGAGAATATTGTGCAATACATAAATAGATTGAAAGAGGTAGTACATGCTATTAGAGCATCTGATGGAGTTATTAGTGAAGAAACAGTTGTAAGAAAAGTCCTCAGGACCTTATTGTCGGTTTACGCAATCAAAATATATGTTATTCATGAAACAAGGTCTACAGCTGGCAATGTCCTTACACTTGACAATCTGATTGGTAAACTTACAACCTTTGAATTGAATAACTTTGACAACAATGTCATTCCATCTGTTGAATACACTTTCATGTCTTCTTTGAAGATTGGTAAGTCTAGCAGGAATAATAAGAATGATGATAGTGACAACTATACCGATGATGAGCTTGATGAACTTGAAGCTCTTATGGCTAGAAGATTACCCAAAGGAAGGTATAGAGGTAAGCTACCTTTGGCATGCTTTAATAGTAAAGAGGTTGGCCACATCGCTACTAGATGTCCACATAACAAAGATGATGAAAGAACCAAAGAATGATCTGAAGGAAGCTATGGGAGAAGAGTCAAAAGAGGCTACCAACACAACAAAGACAACTGAGATAATAATGACAAAGGAAAAAAGGTATGTTACATAGCTGAAGATAATTAATCTGAATCTGATTCTGATGATGATGTAAAAGTTGTATTTGTTGCTATGAAAGATGACTCAGAGGAAGAAGATAAACATGTAGAAACAACACTGATCTGTAAAGTTAACAAAAATAATACATGGATCATAGATAGTGGCTTTACACATCACATGACTGGCGATGAAGAGAAATTTGATCAACTTGAAGAATACAATGGAGGATCTATTAAGATGGGTAATGACACACCCTTTATGGTAAGAGGTAAAGGATCCCTGATGATAAATGATAGGATAAAATGTGATAATGCTTATTGGGTAGATGGACTAAACTATAACTTGTTAAGTGTGGCACAACTGAACAATTCAGGTCACCGAGTTGCTTTTGAGAGAAAGAAAGTGAAAATCTTTGATGATGGTGGAAGATTAGTTGGAACTGGTGCACAATCAAGAGGTAATCTATTTTATCTTGATACTGATGAATCTTCTTGCTTGATGATGAAAAATGAAGATTCTTGGTTGTGGCATAAAAGGTTATTCCATGTGAACTTTGATAACATGATTAAGATCAGTAAAAGGAAAAGAGTTAGAGGTCTGCCTAACTTGTCAAAACTGGATCATGTTATATGTCATGAATGTTAGAAAGGTAAGATGACTAAATCTAGTTTCAAAAGAAAGGATTATTCAACAAAGAAGATACTTGAGTTGGTTCATACTGACCTGTGTGGTCCTATGAGAATTTAGAGTTATTATGGTTATAGATACTTTATTATTTTTGTTGATGACTATACTAGATTAATGACTATTATGTTCTTGAAAGAAAAATCTAAAGCATTTAAGATGTTTAAGTGGTATAAAAAAAAGGTAGAAAAAGAGACTGGTAAAGAGTTGAAATGCCTAAGATTTGATAGAGGAGGTGAATTTATCTCTGATGAATTTACTAATTTCTATAATGAGCATGGTATTAAAAGATAGGTCTCTACACTAAGGACACCTCAACAGAATGGGATTGCTAAAAGAAGGAATAGGTCAATAGTTGACTATGCAAGAACACTGATGCTACAAAAGAATGTTGCTCAGACATACTGCAGGGAATCTATCAATATAGCTATTTATGTTTTGAACCGAGTACAACTGAAGAAGGACAATAACAAGACACCCTATGAGTTGTGGTTTGGACACAAACCGACTATAAGTTATTTCAAGATTTTTGGAAGAAAATGTTTTATTCTAAAAGATGAGAGAAATGGGAAGTTTGACTCAAAAGGTGATGAAGGGATATTTCTAGGATATTCCAGCAAAAGGAAATCATATAAGTGTCTGAATAAAATTACTAATAAAATGATTGAAAGTACTAATGTCTGATTTGATGAGTTTGATGAAAAGAATGTAGAAGAAAGTACAAAGGAACTAGAAGACTATGGTAGATTCACTTACATTGAACACATAGAGTATCTACCGAAGCCGTAGCCTATGATAACCAGTCAGCAAGAAAATAATACCGAGGAGCAGGAAAGAGAAACTGATAAGAAAGATGGACCTACTGAGCAAGAAAATGAACCTACACAAGATGAACAAGAAAGAAGAGATAGAGTACTAGCAAGATTTGTCAGGAGACATCATCCTAAGACACAAATTATTAGAGACAGACAAGCTAGCATGCAAACAAGGAGTAAAACAAGACAAGGTACATGTGTAGTTTGTGATTATGAACCAAAAAATGTAAAAGTTGCATTAGAAAATGATGAATGGGTTAATGCAATGAAAGAGGAAATAGAGAAGATAGAGAAGAACAAAACTTGGACCTTAGTACCCCAGCCGAAAGATAAGAATGTTATCGGTACTAAGTGGATATTCAAGAACAAGCTGAATGAAAATGGTGAGGTAACAAGGAACAAAGCTAGATTGGTATGCAAGGGATATGCACAAGAGGAAGGAATTGATTATGGTGAAACATTCGCACCTATTGCTAGATTAGAAGGAGTTAGAATTCTACTTGCATATGCTGCACACAATAAATTCAAATTTTATCAAATGGATGTTAAGTTAGCATTTCTAAATGGAATACTTGAAGAAGAAGTCTACATAGAACAACTTGAAGGGTTTGTTGATCTAGATAAAAAATACATGGTATGTAGATTACATAAAGATTTGTATGGTTTGAAGCAAGCACTGAGAGCCTGGTATGAGAGGTTGCACACTTATTTGTTAAGTATAGGATTTGTTAGAACAAGTGAGAACAACAATTTGTACATGAAAGGAGACACTGATGATACTATTCTTATTGTTGAGATATTTGTGGATGATATTATCTTTGGAGGTCAAGATAACATATGTAAATCTTTTTCTGATGAGATGAGAAAAGAGTTTGAAATTTATATGTTTGGAGAGATTAAGTTTTTTCTAGGACTACAAGTGATTTAGCAGAATGATGGGATATTCATCACACAATCCAAATATATCAAGGAAGTATTGAAGACATTTGGCATGGAAGATGCTAAACCTATGGGAACACCGATGGCTACTGGATGTAAACTGACTAAGGAAGATGAAACTACAGAGGTAAACCAGATACTGTACTGATCTATGATTGGTAAGTTAATGTATGTAGTTCATAGTAGACCAGATATAGCACATGCTATGGGAATTGTTGCTAGATTTTCTACAAACCCTAGAGAATCACACATCATTGCTATAAAGAGAATCCTAAGATACCTAAAGAAAATAGAAAAGTATGGATTATGGTATCCTAAGGAAGGCAAGTTTGAACTGAAGGTTTATACCGATGTTGATTGGGCTGGAAATGTGGATGACAGAAAAAGTACCACCGGAGGAGCATTTTTCTTTGGTGAAAGACTTGTTACATGGACAAGTAAAAAGAAGGCATGCATTTCTTAGTATACAGCTGAAGCAGAGTATGTTTCTACTACTACAAACTATTCAAATATTGCATATATTAAGAAAGTATTGGAAGGTACGAATGAGGTAATCACTGAGCCGGTGATTATATACTGTGACAACACAAGTGCAATAAACATTTCAAAGAATCCAGTGATGCACTCTAAGACAAAGCATATATCAATTAAGTATCACTACTTAAGAGAACAAGTACAAGAGAAGCAAGTTAAGTTAGAATTTGTTACATCAAAAGAACAACTTGCAGATATATTTACAAAAGCTCTACCAAAGGATATATTTGAGTACTTAAGGACTAGACTAGGGGTCCATCCCCTATCTACCAGTCACTAATGTGATTTGGATGTTGCATCAGCCTAATCTTATCAGAAGATCATTCATGTTGATGTAGCATAGTTCACACTTTGGATCATGTTCAAGGTTGTGATAAGTTTGGAGAACTGAAATAGATTAGGATATTAGTATACAGAGATACATAGAATGCATTGGACAATAGAGAGTTACTTGGCTACTACAAAGCTGTATGTTTATTTGTTTCTTTGGCATTGTTGTCAAAGGGAGAGATAAACAATATGAAACAATATACACCGATGAGAACTATCTTAGGGAAAGACAATTTGCAAGAAAGGAAGAACATGAAGAACATTGAAGATCAGTTACTGAGAATAGAAGCAGGAACCTAAGAGTTGAAAAAGATCATATTTGCAGAATGACAAAGCTATATTGCTAATGTTGTTGAGTAACATAGTGATTAAACATATTAAGCTAGGGAGAGCTTGTACATCATTTGTTCACACAGTTTTAGAATACATGTTTGGTATGTGTATGGTATATTTCATATTACTTGAGTTGCCATCAATGCCAAAAGGAGAGATTGATGAACTATAACTAATTTAGAACCTGATTGAAGAATTTATGATTTAAGATCATTGAGTTGATTGATTAGATATGTAATATGATTAAATTAGTATTATGTTGTCATTGATGTCAACTAGTTTGACATCACTTATCTTGTAAGTTACTATACCGAAACATCTGTATTAAAGGAGTGAAAGAGATGAAGTACATAAATATTTACATGAGGAATATGGATATGACAAATGAGGATAAAGAATACATTAAGTAACTTGTTGATGAGTCTATGACCTTGTGATATTGACTTGATTATGTTTCATTCATTTATGATGAGGAAAAGAATTGAAAGACACAAAGCAGTGTTGTCAGTTGATGAAGCATTGTAGTGTACACCGACAAAGTGTAGTGTATATTGAGCACAGTGTAAACTAAGTTTGTTTTCACCAATGCATTTCTTTGTTAACCAAGCAGAACAGAGGAACTAAATAAGTAGCTTAGCCAACAAGATTGATGAGATAGAAAGTGTATGATTTCAAGGTAACAGATAATGTTTGTTACAAAGATCGACGACTAACAAAATTTAGGAAAGATCTAAAGGATGAGAATCAAACATGTTATTGACACAAGTAACGAGGTATGTTTAAGCAGAAAAATCAATGAAGATGATTAAGCGGAAAAATATGATGGAGCAGAAGAAAATAGTTTACTTGTCTATATAAGAGACTAGAGATTTCATAGTGAAATAGAATTCCAGAAGGAGGAGACTATAGAATTATCGCGTGAACAAGTTTTCATGCATACTTGATCATACTGGTTAGTGAGAACCAAACTGTAAAGTTTTTACCGAGTGACAGGAAGCTATTACTGAGCGACAGTAAGTTACTAAACATTCATTGGAACAGAATTGATTTAATGATAAGAGGATTGAATGAGCTTAACATTGATCTATATATCTACAATTGAAGTTTTAATAAGGTAGATCACCTACTGTTACATTTTAACCATTGTACACAGTCAAATCTCTTAACTGAGTGGATTAAGAAAGTCTTTTAGGTATCATTCATAGAATGAACATTATCATCCTGTCAACCCCATAGTGACTACTAGTTGGATGATAACGGTTGGTCTAAAATCCTCTAACAAGGTCACACCTAACAGTGTGTTTATAACCTTTAACAAGGTTGGGTCTTCACCGACCTCACTTCAGAAGAGTGAATATTTTTGGGTTGTCGGTCCCAGGTGGTTTTTCCCTTCACAGGGTTTCCATGTTAAATCTCTTGTGTTATGTGTTGATTGTGATGTTTATCTGATGTCATATTTACATGTTGCATATTTTATTTGATCGGTAACTACTATATGTTTTAGACTGGTAATCGGTAAAAGCATAGATAGTACAATATTTTAAGTTACCGAGTATCAGAAGTTTTAAGTATTTGTTTTTGGATTATACATTTTTTATTGGGACATTGGATAACTGATTTGTTAGTACCCTACAAAAAATTTCATGGCCCTGGCATCTTTCCCCTAGTCTCTGTGTCATTTTTCATGTTTCTGTCTAAAACCCTTAGTTCAAATATTCAAAAAACTAGCTGTTGCATCAAAAACCCTTTGTTTTTACCCTGGCCTTGTTATAATTTCAAGTTAACTTTTCAGGCCACTTAAAAACTTTTATCTGCATGTGCTATTTAAATGGGTTCACCTTATGTCATGTGGTTAGGTTCTTCATGTGTCGGTGGGGTCCCCTTTAAACTTTCCTAGGTCCCTAGCGCCCAGTGTATTTTAATTTTTCCTAAGTCTGACTGTTTTAATACTTCCTAATGTTTTGGCTTTGTATTTTCCTAGGCCCAGCTCTCTGACACCATCTCCATCCGACAGTGGGTGTATCTTCTCATGACATGTGTCAGAGGCTTGCAAACTTAAGATGGTCATTGATTTTCTTTATGACAGAGCTTCTCAAATAGGTGGGTCCATTGACACATATGCAAAAAAATGGGGACATCTTATTGGTCCATGTTTTGACATGTTGGTAGTTGTCAGTGGGTCCTAGATTGTCAGCTTGTCAGAGGGTCCTGACACTTGCAGTGAATCAATGGTGGGCGTAAATTCTTATGAGATATGTCAGACATATGAGCTTTTGAGACAACCTATGATTCTTTTGTGTGACGTAACCTTTTCTTTTGGTGGGTCCATCTGCCAGATATGCTGATTTGTTGTACTATGATTGGTCCATGTTGTGTGAGCTAGACATTTTGTCAGGTGGGCCTGGTATCTCAATCAGAGGATTCCTAATTGACGGTTGGTGTGCAACCGCATAGAATCTTCCAAGCCTTTGAGATCATGCACCATTCGTTTGATTTTCTAGACAGTACGTTGTTCTCAGTGGGGCCATTTTCCAGGTGGTGTAGGATTGTTTAATTTTTATTGGTTGATGTGGATGATGAGGGAAGGTGGGGTCATTGTCAGAGAGATTAGTGATGAGGAAAAGATCTATGGTTTGCGTAAGTTTTCATGAGTTTTGTTAGAGCTATGAGATCTTACACTTTCTGTCCAATTATAAGGCTTACAGAAGGTGGGTCCTATGTTAGTGTCACCGAGCATGAGCTATGAATGAGGTAATGAAAAATGGCATAAAGCGGGCCCAGGTGGGGTTCTAAGGTCTAGCAGTCTAGACAAATATGTTTAGTGGCCTGACAAATTTCAATGGGTTTCGCTCATTCGTGAAGAAAAGTGGCAGTGCTCCAAGTTGACTGACGATTTAGCGAACAAGGTTGTGTAATCACTAAATTATTTGGTGGAAGTAAAAAGTGTTTTGTGAATTGGTGAAAACCTTTGTTGCTAATTCACTAAATTTGATTGGGGCCCTTTTAAGAGATAAGTCATAAAGCCTGCGAAGCATGAAGATCAAACGGTCACGACTTAAAGTTGATGGAGATTTAAACATCGACCACTGATTTGCTGAAAGCACCATAAATGAGCCATTTGATTTCAAATTTGAATTTACAGAGGGTTTCTAGCGATAGGAAGTACCAGAATTTATGGTTTTAACAGCTGATTTTGATTGGTTTGGTGGCGCTTGCTGTTGCAGTGTGGTCCAGGGTATTGAGTGATCATCTGCAGGGTTTGTACTGTGCAGTTTTGTGCTCAAGGCATGTTGTAGGGTTGACATTTTGAGCATTGTTCATAATTCTCAGTACCTTCTTAGAGAATTTTTCATGATTGAGGATCATTCCAGGATTTTCTTTCTCCTAGTTGCCTGGGTTTCCACCCCTATAATAACTTTATGATCATTTCTAGTTGGTGTAGTTGTTGAAACCCTAACCCTAGCTATCTGAAGCTTGTTGCATCCTAAATTATATTAGGATTCCAAAGGAAGCTAGTGGTATAAATGATGAAATGTTTTACTTTGTAGGGGTTCCTTCTTCTGCAAATTTTCAAGAAGTGGTTCCATGAAGGGTCCTTTTCCTGTAGATTTTCTCTACTTCTCTGCATATAGGGTGTTTTTTTCTCCTTTGTTGGCTCAAAGAATATGATATGTATTGTAATTGATTTGTCTTATGTATGAGGGTTCAATATATTCTTACTGTTACTAAGCTGTCTCCATTTGAATTCTAAATTCATTAATCATACATCAAGGGTGTTTGATTTTTTTGTTTGCATTGCCTATGTGTTTGCAAGCGGAGTTGTCTTCATAGAGATAACTAGTTTAGGATTAGTTTTCATGTATGTATGAGTTGAGGTATCAAAGATATGTCATGCTTATCTTCTAGTGGATGTTGGTTAATGTATTATCTATTTATAGGTCTCTTCTAAGGGGAGAGTTAATATCCTTTGAATGGGTAATAACATACTTGGATACACAAGTGGGTTGTTAAAGTGAGGTTTGGTCATGGTGTATGATTGATGTTAGGCATCAACACATTGAATACATTGTCTTCTTATTTCATAGTTGTTTATTACAATAGGGTATTTGACTCTGTGGCCCACTGGACAAGGCACTGGTCTATAAGGGACTTAGGACATCTTAGGGGTCCTTCAACCCATCTTCAAATCATTTACTTTCAGTTCCACCCTTTCCCTTTCATGTTGTTAGTATAGGTCTCTAGTTTTCATACCCATTCTATGCAAGTAGGGCTATTGCATTAAGAATTTCTTTCATTGAGGTATAGGATACCTAAAGGGGTTTGAAGACTATTCCACAATAATCTATCTGCAGGCCCACTATTTGTCATGAGGTGTCTTGAGTGTGCAGATTAGGCAATACCTGCCTGAGTGATGTGGAGCTCAAAGAAGAAGGAGGATGTTCTCTATCCTCATCAATTGGTTCTATTTTCTTGTCAAACTTGACTGCCTAATTTGAGGATCAAGCCCACCTTTTGATTCAAGTTTGGTCTTGCAAGGAAAAGCTACCAACATGATTCACCCCCCTCTCATTTATTCTAACACCCTATATGTTAGGTGCACTAGTTCGATGAAACCCCTAGCCAGGCTATAGGTTGACTACAGGCTCACAACATTTAAAACATGGGAGTTCACACCAAAGAGATTGTAGTGGAAATGCAAGGCCTTAGTCAAGTGCCTACCTCAGAGGCAGTTATGATATTTCATTTTTGGTTCGAGAGTCGTTCAAAATGGGGGAAACCTCAATTTCCTTCCAATATCCTCAAGCTCCCTACTCCACATCCTCACATGTCGAGGAGCATATAAAAAGACCCTTCCATGTCTACACACCTACCACAATCAAAAGAAAACCTTAAAATTTGAATACAAATGGGAAATGCAATGGCTTAAGGTTCCAAGCATTGAAACCTGGCTCTAATACCAAAATGTAATGCCCAAAATTAGGACAAAACACACACAACAATTTTTATTTTTTTAAAAAGACACTAACTACAAGGTTGCATACTAAGGTGCACTAAAACTCGAGAAGACAAACACCAACCAATACACTTAACTCACAAGGGGATTCATGGCATGCACTGGCTTGCCAACATCCCCTATACATTAGGTGCACTAGTTTGAAGAAACCCCTAGCTAGGGTTAATCATTAAGAGATTACGAGGAGGAAATTCCTAAATCAAATCACTTCATAAATAAGACAATAATGCTTGATTTAAATAAATTAACATTAAAATTGATGAAGGGTGCTCCCCTTAATACCACAACACATAACAGAAATAGAGAAACAACAACAATAATATGCAAGAACAGAAAATTGGCTTCTAATTATCTCCACAAATGTGGAATTACAAACTTTCAAAATTACAATATGCAAAGCCACATGGGCATTCCCTTACAATATTCTCTAGGAAAAATCCTCGAATCAATACCGAGATCTACTACCCAGAACTGCCCTAGACAACACTATGGGCCTTCTTTATATAGGCAATTTCCACCACCAGAGAAGGTTCTAGAAATTTAGCCCTTAGGGCCGACCAAACTTAGAATTATTTTATTTTACAATTTATTACATCAAAGTCGGCTCAAAATGAGTTTTGAAACCCAAATAGAAATTTTGAAGAAAAATTATTTTTCGCCATTTCAAGTGACCCAACTTTCGAAGACCATAAGTCATCGCCCGTTGACTCGATTGGCTATTATAACCCCATTCTGGAAATGCCATGAAGCGCTCTACAAGTTTGACCTACATAAAATGCCCATCACCCAAATTTTCAACCTCATCCGGGGCCTCTAAAGCCTTCAAAATTGAGTCTGAAATTTTTGTACCCTGTTGCCAATACTGAAAATCTTTAATATCTTCAAAACTACACCTGATCTAGCCATGAAACTTTGTTGGTAGGCTGATATGACTGAGATGAACCTCCATATGTAAAATTAGACATTCTGAGATCGTAAGACCAACTTACTAAAAATAGCAAGTTTCCATAAATAGTAACTCTACACAAGATAGCCCTTATTGAATACAAAAACAAAAATATTTTTGGGTGATGCAAGATTTCTCTTACACCCAGGATGCTCCTGCATCAAACACCCGAGGTAATTTGAGAAGTGATCCTGTCACGACTCAGGTGTGCAGAGGAAAACCAAGACGGTTAACCTCCTCCTTTGTTAGCCATGATGAATCTTCAACAGGTCATCCTTTCCATTTGACCAAATACTCTTCATATGTCCTGTTCCTTGTGCTTCTACCAACACGACTGTCCAGTATGTCTTCAATCTCCTTGATATCTAAACTGGTTGCCAGAATACTCCACTGTGCTGCTGCAACCTCATCTTTAACACCTCCTTCATGATACTCTGTCAAATCTAAAATGTTAAACACTGGTGAAATATTCAGCTCAGTAGGCAATTCTACATCATATGCATTTCCTGAATCATGCTTCTTTAGTATCTTACATGGCCCAAACTTCTTCATTTTCAACTTGTTATATGTACCAACCAGAGATTGCTCCTTCCATAAATGAACCATGACTTCATCTCCAACCTAAAATTCCTTATGCCTCCTTTTCCCATCTGCCTTAGCCTTATACTATGCATTCATCTTGGTAATATGCTTCCTCACCTCCTCATGGATGTTCTTCAAGTGTTCTACAAAATCCTCAGCTTCAGCACTACTTACTTCTCCTTTATCTATCTTTCTCAATTCAGATGCATTTCTTGGACTACTTCCATATACAATCT
The DNA here is from genome assembly GCA_027943335.1 of Chamaecyparis obtusa. Classification (NCBI taxonomy): domain Eukaryota; kingdom Viridiplantae; phylum Streptophyta; class Pinopsida; order Cupressales; family Cupressaceae; genus Chamaecyparis; species Chamaecyparis obtusa. The sequence goes on along the minus strand of BSBK01002556.1, from coordinate 17,306 downwards.
GGAATGGTGATTTACTAGTGCTCCTGTTGATAGAATTATTGTATGCAAATTCTGCCTGTGGTAAACTCAAATCCCATCCTGTTGACTTATCTCCAACCAAACATCTCAGTAGATTTACCAAACTTCTATTCACCACCTCTGTCTATCCATTAGTCTGTGGATGATGTGATGAACTGAACTTCAAATCTATCTTCAACTTCTTCCACAATGTACGCTAGAAATATCCAACAAACTTAGTGTCTCTATCTAAAACTATGGTCTTTGCCAAACCATGTAGTCTCACCACTTCTCTAAAAAACAATTCTACTACATGAACAACAACATTAGTCTTCTTGCAGGGAATGAAATGTGCCATCTTCAAAAATCTATCAACTACTACAAAAATTGAATCATGTCCCCACTGTGTCCTCGGTAAACCAAGAACAAAGTCCATACTGATATCCTCCCAAGGCTTTTCTGGTATAGGTAATGGCTGATATAACCCTGTATTCTACTTCACTCCTTTTTCCATCTGACATACTCTACAACTCTGTACAAACTTCTTCACATCTTGCTGCAACTGTGGCCAATAATAATTTTCACCAACCAAAGCAAGTGTTTTATCACGACCAAAATCTCCAGCCAATCCTCCACTATGCTTCTCTTTGATGAGATTCTCCCTCATAAAAATTCTTGGAATGCACAACTGACTCCCTCTAAATAGCATATCATCTTGGATGATGAAATCTAGCCATTTTGTCCTGTCTAGAGTAACAGGTTCTATACAAGCTTTCCAAGCTTCACCAAAATCAGGATCCTCTGGATACAAATTCTTGAGTTCCTTGAACCCAACCACTTCAATCTGCATCTCTGTCAGCAATAGGTTCCTTCTGCTAAGAGCATCTGCAACCCTATTAGACTTTCCACTCCTATGTTTCAAAACAAATGTATAACTCTACAAAAACTCAACCTATTTAAAATGCCTCTGATTCAACTTTCCTTGACTATTCAAATATTGCAAAGCTTGATGATCAGTATACAAAACAAACTTCTTAGGAAGCAGATAATGTCTCCACTTCTTTAATGCCTGAACTATAGCATAAAATTCATGATCATAGATAGAATATTTTCTCTTGCCATCATTTAACTTCTCACTGAAATAAGCAACAGGTTTACCTTCTTGGCTCATAATAGCTCCTATTGCACTACCACTAGCATCACAATCTACTTGAAACACCTTATTAAAATTTGGAAGTGCTAAAAGAGGTTGTTCTGTAACTTTTTGTTTCAACAATTGAAAACTCTTTTCTGCCCCATTAGTCCACTTAAACTCTTTTCTGTCCCCTCTCATTGTTTCAGTCAAGGGTCCATAAATACTGCTAAATTTTTTGATAAACTTTCTGTAAAAGCTAGCCAAACCATGAAAAAATCTTACCTCAGTAGCACTCCTTGGAGTAGGCCATTCAAGGATAGCCTGTACCTTCTCTGGGTCCATTTTTAGACCTTCTGCTGAAACTACAAATCCCAAATACACTAACTCTTTCTTCACAAAACTACACTTCTTCAAGTTAATTAATAATTTCTCATCTCTCAGTTTCCCAAACACCATACAAATATGCATCATATGCTCCTCCAATGTCTTGCTAAAGATCAAAATATTATCTGGGTAAACAATGACAAACTTACCTAGAAATTCTTTCGGAACCTCGTTCATGAGCCGCATGAAAGTGCTAGGTGCATTGGTTAACCCAAAAGGCATGACTAACCACTCATACAGTCCTTCCTTTATCTTGAAGGCAGTCTTCCATTCATCTCCTTCTCTGATCTGAATTTGGTGATATCCACTCTTCAGATCTATCTTTGAGAAATACATAGCTCCACTCAAACAGTCCATAATATCATCCATTCGTGGCAATGGAAACCTATACTTGATTGTGATCTTGTTTATTGCTCTAGAATCTGTACACATCCTCCATTATCCATTCTTCTTTGGTGCTAATACTGTTGGTATAGCACATGGACTCAGACTCTCTCGAATCAACCCCTTCTGCAATAACTTGTGTACTTGTCTATTCAACTCTTCACTTTTCGCTGGTGTCATTCTGTGTGCTACCTTGTTTGGCAAACTAGCTCTTGGAATCAAATCTATCTGATGACTGATCTTCCTTACCAGTGGTAATCCATCAGGTACATTATCAGATACAATATCCTAAAACTCATTCAACAAATCTACAACCTCTACAGGTACATCCTCTACTTTCTCTTTACCAGCTTTTGGAATTAAAGAAAAACACACATGCTCATGCCTCATAGCATCTAGGAATTTTCTTCCATCAACAAAAGTTATTCTTGCATTACCACATACCTTTTCTTCAGTCTCCTTCGATGGCTTTAGCTTGTGTTGCACTCCATCCTTTGTCAAGGAATAGGTATTCACACAACCATCATGTACAACACATCTATCAAACTACCATGGTCTACCCAACAACATATGACATGCATCCATAGATATTATATCACATAGTACCTCATCTTGGTACCCGCCAATCTTGAACTTTACCAGGCACTGTTCACTAACCATGACCTTGTGGTCATCCTGCACCCAGGCAATCCGATATGGATGTGGGTGTTTTTGTCTCTTGAGCTTCAACTTTGTCACCATCTCTTCTGACACCAAATTGTCAGTGCTTCCACTATCGATAATCACACCACATCATTTACCCTCACACTTGCATCTAGTGCAAAATAGGCTCCTCCTTTGTTCAGGTTCATTCTCACCACTCAACAGGACTCTTCTGTTAATTAGTGTTTCTCCTCTTTCAGCATCTTCAGAATTTGATGATCTGGCATCTTCATCTACATGTGCAACTCTGGCCTGGCCTTCATTTCTCCTATCTATTCTGCCTTGGCACTGAGGACATTCAAATGCCCTATGACCTTCTTCTCCACAGTGAAAACACATTCCACAAAAGCCTCCTCTTCCTGAACCTTGTCCTCTTCTTCTTCCTCTCTGATCTTTATTATTCTGATCTTGGAAATGATTGGAATTGTTTCCTCTCTGATTCTGGCTACTACTAGCCTCATCCTTCTTTTTTAGATCTTCATTTTGGCCACCATATGACCGTCCACCAGATCTTCCACCATGACCTCTTCCATTTTGTTTGCTCTCAAACTTCTTGTTCAGCTTTTCCTCTACTTTTAGGGCAAACTGGTATGCCTCCTCAATACTATTCATTTGAACTAGATTCAACTCCTCTTGAATGCTTGGCCTTAACCCATTAAGGTATCGGGCAACTTTCTCCTTATCAGCTTCTGCATGGCCTATTCTGATGAGGGGTCGATAGAACTCCTCTGTATACTCCTGAATGGATCTTCCTGCTTGCTTCAAACTTTTCATTTTCTTTAGAAGGTCAAGCTCATAATCAACAGGAATGAACTGTCACTTCAATTTATCCACCATCTAATCTCATCTTGTGATTTTATCTTTCCCTCTTCTATTTCGCTCCAATTGAATCTCTTGCCACCAAATCTTCGCATGACCTTTCAGTCTGGCCTTCACAAATTTGACCCTATCAGGATCCTCAACATCTTCATACTCAAAATATTCCTCACATTCATTGATCTAGTCGATCAATTCCTCTGGGTTAAGATTTTTAGAAAATGTAGGAACCTCAATCTTAGGTCTTTTCCCAATCTTGGAAATCGCCCGAAAAAGTCTTTCTTCCTCCTGGTTCACAACTTCAGCTTCTCCTTCTTGATATTCTTCTTCGGCTTCATCCTCACTTTTGTCTCTGACATTAAGATTCATTCCTCTACGAATCTCTTCTTGCAATGCTCGCACTTGTCTCTGTAGCTCTCTAATCTCAGGTGTCACAGCACCAGCTCTTCCACCACGTTCTCTTCATGGAGGCATTTTCATGATGCGCGCTAAAACCCTAACCATGGTCCTGGTGCAAACTGCCTCATAGTTGGTGATCTATTTACACACTCAAGAAAACTTGGCTCTGATACCACTTGATGAAGGGTGCTCCCCTTAATACCACAAACACATAACAGAAATAGAGAAACAACAACAATAATATGCAAGAACAGAAAATTGGCTTCTTATTATCTCCACAAATGTGGAATTACAAACTTTCAGAATTACAATATGCAAAGCCACATGGGCATTCCCTTACAATATTCTATAGGAAAAATCCTCGAATCAATACCCAGATCTACTACCCAAAACTGCCCTAGACAACACTACAGGCCTTCTTTATATAGGCAATTTCCACTGCCCGAGAAGGTTCTAGAAATTTAGCCCTTAGGGCCGACCAAACTTAGAATTATTTTATTTTACAATTTATTACATCAAAGTCGGCTCAAAATGAGTTTTGAAACCCAAACAAAAATTTTGAAGAAAAATTATTTTTCTCCATTTCAGGTGACCCAACTTCCAAAGACCATAAGTCATCGCCTGTTGACCCGATTGGCTATTATAACCCCATTCTGGAAATAGCACGAAGTGCTCTACAGGCTTAACTTGCGCAAAGCGCTTGTCACCCAAATTTTCAACCTCATCCGGGGCCTCTAAAGCCTTCAAAATTGAGTTCAAAGTTTCTGTACCCTGTTGCCAATACTAAAAATCTTCAATATCTTCAAAACTACACCTGATCTAGCCATGAAACTTTGCTGGCAGGCTGATATGACTGAGATGAACCTCCATATGTAAAATCAGACATTCTGAGATCGTAAGACCAACTTACTAAAAATAGCAAGTTTCCATAAATAGCAACTCTGCACAAGATAGCCCTTATTGAATACAAAAACAAAAATATTTTTAGG